>OU026146.1:2970768-3522906 GCA_907269125.1 Eristalis pertinax
GGACAATCATTAAAGCCTACAAGTCAAGTGGAATGGTCGCCTTTCTCGTTGATCAATAGGCAATCTTCTTCTTCTTCTTCTAGTGGCACTACAGTCCGGGGTGGACCTGGGCCTCAGTCAACAAGCTTCTCCAGCTGGCACGATCTTTAACCAGCTGTCTTCAATTTCGCGCACCAATTTGGTTGAGGTCCTTCTCCACTTGTTGGCGCCATCGGTTTCGTGGGCGTCATCTATTGCGTTGTCCCACTGGTTCGGAGTCGAAGACTATGGCAACCTAGATCAGCCCAAATCTTGGCTGGTGGCTGTTGCCACCAAGGCACCAAGGCACAAGAGGAAGGAGCTATTCGTCCGTCTCTCTGGGTTTTGACAGCCAACTCGATACAAGGCTGAAGGGAATCTGGTATGGCATGGCCTTCTTCCATCTATTGGATAAGACAACACCTATGGTTGTCCTGTGTGGTTGAATGTAGATCCAAGCTCAATGGAAAAGATTTAGGAGTGCCTGTCTTAGGACTTGACTTCGCCTTTAGGGAGCACTAGGGTCCCAGTCCAAACCAATTCTGTTCCAGTGAGTATATATATAAAGGGTGGTTAAATTTTAAGGGCCGATGTTGAATGTGAACCACACCTAAACGACAAGTTTTTGTTCTGCATTTCATTTGACATTTCTCAATTTCAGACTAACTCAATTTGAACCATGGAAAGATACGCAATCGAGCAACGCGTTAAAGTTATTCAGGCTTATTATGAAAATGGGCGTTCAAATCAAAATGCATATCGTGCACTTCGTGATTTTTTCGGTCAATTTAATCGTCCAAATGTGCGTACAATCGGAAAAATCGTGCAAAAATTTGAGCTAACCGGGTCTGCAGGAGATGTGAAAACACCAGTGCATGCTCGTACAGCTCGTACTGTAGAAAATATTGGTGCTGTTCGCGATAGTGTGGCTGAAGAGCCGTCCACCTCAACTCGTCGTCGTGCCCAACAATTGCACCTCTCACGCTCGTCGTTGATGAACATTATGCATAAAGACTTGCATTTACAAGCTTACAAGGTTCAATTGACTGAAGAACTAAAGCATCTTGACCATTTCAAGCGTCGTCAATGGTCAGAATGGTGGCAAGAAATGGCAACAATGGATGATCAATTTTCGAAGAAAATCATCTTCAGTGATGAGGCTCATTTTCACCTCGTGGATTCGTCAATAAGCAGAATTGCCGCATTTGGGCGAATGATAATCCAAGAGTGATTGTCGCAAAACCAATGCACCCACAAAGAGTGACTGTTTGGTGCGGTTTATGGGCTGGCGGCATCATCGGGCGGTATTTTTTCCAAAATGAGGCCGGTCAGGCAGTTACTGTGAATGGTGTTCGCTATCGTGATATGATAACGAACTTTTTATGGCCCGAATTGGAAGATATGAATGTGGACGATATGTGGTTTCAACAGGACGGTGCCACTTGGCGAAACAATGGCTCTTTTGCGCGACAAATTCAATGGCCGTGTTATCTCACGTGGTGGCGATGTCAATTGGCCGCCAAGATCATGTGATTTGACACCGTTGGATTTTGGTGTACGTCGATAAGCCAGCAACAATTCAAGAGCTAAAGGATGAGATGATTCGGCACATTAACGGCGTAGAACCTCAATTATGCTTCAGCGTCATCGAAAATTTGGACCATCGGATAGAGGTGTGCCGCCGATGTCGCGGCGGCCATTTGGGCGATATTTTGTTCCATACATAATTGAACCATACCAATATTATTATAATAAAAAGAAATGACATAATTTCCTAAATAATTTATCTTTTATTCAAAATCAACATCGGCCCTTAAAATTTAACCACCCTTTAGTATGGCGAATGTGATAGAAGAGCGGAGAAAATTTTCTGCTAAAGATGAGCCGAGGCCATACTGCCAGCGCAATGAACTCGGTCAATACTCTCTAATTTCTGGGGCTTACCCGAACCCTCAACACCACGAAAGTGTACACCATAATGACATACAAGACGGAACCTGGCCTCTTTCAAATCGCCAACTGTGAAGGGGCGACACAACCACGACAGCACCGTCGCACAACGAGCTGAGAAAGTTCTCCGCCAGTTCAGTACAGCGGTGTCGAATCGGGATGCTCTGGATTGTTGGTAGGCAGGGTCGAAAGTTCTGGTGGCTGAGTGCTAGTAGGTTAGGGACACTAACTTTGTTCGTTCATCTAGTTTAAGCACTTTTGTCCAGTGGTTGACTACTGGTTGACAGGTGTCCCACTTAAGCCAGAGTAGGACGTCAATCTAGTCGATCTTAGAATCCATTGAAAACAAAAGACAATGCTTGAAAAAGTGGTCGAAAACCTTGATTTTCAGAAAATATTTCGGTGGTGAGCATTTGGAGAAGCTTCTCTTTCGATTAACCTCAATTAATTGGCTATTCATTCAAGTTCCATGCGTCTTCCTTCCAAATCACAGCACTTACTTTAAAAATAAATCAACAATGTCCCTTCCAAAGTCAACCGAGCCTATGTACTCAACTCTCTCTGCCGTCAGATAAGTTGTGACAGCGTTTGCAGAAAAGCCATTTGAACCAACGCCAATCACAATTAGCGTGCGAAAGTTTGACAATTACGTCAAAAAGCCTTATCGTCCTCCTGCCAGCATAAACCTCCTCATTTCCCGACAAATCAGCCATCAGCCCTCCTCTGACCACTCAGACTCCTCCGACGGCTGGTGGCTTAAAAGTTTCACCTCGTCCCCCGTCCAAATCGCTGCTCATTAGCATCGTTTCGCCTTGAGTATTGCCAAAACTTTCGATTTTATTCGATGTGACAAATGAAACGAAAATGTCTTCATAAATCACCAGGCGGCCGCTCGAACTGAAGTGCGACACTTCAAATCACAGCCTGAGGCCGCAAATAGACCGTGGCAATAAAATTGAGGATGTTCTTAAAAGTTTTCCTCCCGAAACGTCGTTAATCATTTGTTGACCCTTTTAACCTTTTTTGATGCACGCCGAGAGAGAGAAAAAGAGAGAGAGAGGGGGGGGGGCTATGAGCATAAATCATTTGTTTTTCAGTCGGTCTGCTGTTTTGCTGTTACGAGAAGTGTAAGGACGAGAAGGAGCGCCATCGGATGGATTTATCGCTGGGAAAAGGTGAGTGAATTAGGGTCCGGGAGAGTTCAACAAACTTTCACTGATTGCTATCATCGCTTTTTTTCGAATTGGTTGCTCGTGCCCGTGTGACAGATAAGCACTGTGAACGAAGTTTTCAAATGAAATTGTTGGAAAGGGGATTGATGGGGCTGTGATGGGAAGGGGTTGACTTAGTTTCGGGCGCCTAAATAGAGGGAAATCGTGTTTTTTAAAACGGAGATTTAGAAGACAGGACGATGTTCCATTTTTGACACCCTTTTCAACGACTGAGGCTCAATCACAATCGACTTAAGCAAACAAAAGCTTATAAAAAGTAGCCAGAAACGTCGTCAAATTTCAAAGTGATGGCTTCGACGCACTGTCATATGCAAAGACCGCTTGATTACGCTCCTAGTTAAATAAGAAAAAAATTTAACGAAACTTAACGAAACAGATGAAAATTGACAGGAATGCTTTCGAAATGGGATTAGAGGAGATTGCAGCTGATTGTTGGTAATTTCGAGAGAAGCATTCTGCGTCAGATTGTCTGGAAGGCATGTTGTGCGGCTGATGAGACAAGCTTAGACTTGACTGGTCCAAAGTGCTAACTGTCGAGTAGAGTTGATGGTGGGTTGTGAGGAGATTGGTGGGCCTTGTTGGTTTCTTGCCTTCTTATGAAATCGTGTTTTTTTAGAAGGGATATTGAGAAGACCCGACGATGTTCCATATTTGACACCCTTTCCAACGATTAAGGCTCAATCACAATCGACTTAAGTAAACAAAAGCTTATAAAAAGTAGTCAGAAACGTCGTCAAATTTCAAAGTAGCCATAATGGCTTCTACGCACTGTCATATGCAAAGACCGCTTAATTACGTTCCTAGTTAAATAAGAAAAAAATTTAACGAAACTTAACGAAACAGATGAAAATTGGCAGCAATGCTTTCGAAGTGGGATTAGAGGAGATTGCAGCTGATTCTTGGTAATTTCGAGAGAAGCATTCTGCGTCAGTAGTCTGGAAGACATGATGTGTGGCTGCTGGGACAAGATTCGACTTGACTTGTCCAGAGTGCTGAGTTGATGGTGGGTTTTGATGGACACTGAAAGACCTTATTGGCTTCCAACCGTCGGCTACATCCACCGCATGCACACCAATCCTTCGGCTCAGGAGTTCTTTGCGTGACAGCCTACTGGATCAAGATAGAGATGAAGACCTAAGCTCCGACTGCAGTGAATGGGAGACAACTTCGTCTTGGTGATGGGTGATAACGTCCTGTAAAGTGTCCAAAAAGGCTAGGAGCACACTATTTCAACGAATTTTGCGACTTCAGCGACGTCACTAGAGAGACAGAGGCGGGCTTCTACAAGTCCAGAGTCCAGCTACCTCCCAAACTGTCCTCAATTCAAAGACATGGAGGAGGCAGACAACAAGGCAGTGCCGTGTCTCTCACAACACGACCTGTTATGGTTTTGTTCCAAGAAATAAATCACGGAAGAGTAATTCGCGTGGATTTTCGACTCAGACGCAGTGAGAGACAACAGAAAAGAAACTAAAAACAGAAGAGAGACAACAGAACCACTTCGTCCTTCCTCTCAAGGAGTCACGAAGCAGATCATAGACCAGACCTCGTTAAAAGGCGATCAAGGAACAGAGTCTAGGCAAAAACCATGTCCAACCATCTGCTCTAGCTGCTCAACGGGGACACATAATGCCCCTAACTTTCAATTTAAGACCACCCCAGACTCGCCATTGACCACTAAGTGCTCCCACAATCATTCTTCAAAGTTTCCCAACTACTTGATCAAGTGAAAAACTAAAGCGAATTCTAAAACTTGTCGTTTTTCTTCCGACAATCCCCGCCCGTTCCGTTCAGCTTGTTGACTTCTTGCCCACTACGTTGAGGGATCCAGGATTCAGTTCGTTCGCTTAGGAGTTTTCCTCATTAAACTTTTTGTGATACAATGCAAACGAGGACAATCGAGAAGTTAATAACAAAAGCTTCGACAAATTTCACTTGAAACAAAGCGGAAAACAAATAACTTCGCTTGTCTGCTGGCGACTGGATGCGGAGGGTCCAGGTCCAGGCGAGGACCGGTCCAAGCGAGGACCCGGTGCATCGTTATAATTCATTTAAGGAAGGAAAGGACACAGTGGAAGTTCCAGTGAGGAGCACGTCATGCGGACAAAGTTGTCGATGTTGTTGGTGCATAATCGGAAAATGTGACAAGTTACCTAATGAATGAGGGCAAATGTGTGTGCTTCGTGGGGAAACAGTTGTTGCTTGGAGGTGATCCCTTATCCTTACGTTTCCCTTGTTCACGCATCTGTGGTGCATTGTGGAGAAGGGATGCGAACTTCCATTGACTTCGTCTGAAACCGAGGAAAGTGGAGGAAATTGTCAGAAAAGCGACACAATTAAGGACACTGTCTCAAGGCGTCATAAGATCGCAGCACTGAGTGCCATCGTTAAGAAATTCGTGTTTAAAAGCAACCAAGAAACAAGCCCTAATCGAGAACTTGCTATTAACAGCACACAAGGTCTACTAGGACCTTTAATGGCTGCCGATAGACACAAAATCAATGCCATTTCGACAAGAAAACAATCAAATTCCAAACTACTTCAATTTCGAGAACATGAACTTACTTTCTGATGGAAGTTAGAACGTAAACTGCAGTCGACCCTGTCCTGGATTTTTCATCATATTTCGGCCGTCTAGAGTTGTCGACAACTTATCGTCGAAGTCAGGAACTGGAACATTGATCGACGAAGCTTCAGAGCCTACATGAGCCATGTAGCAACCACCTCTGCGTCGTCCTTTACTGAGAAAAAAATAGTAAACGATTAATTTAATGTTAAAAACAAAGACAGCGCAATGAAACCTGCTCACTCAGTCAGTCATTAAACCAAGCAAGCAAATTCCAGTCGCAAAACTCCATGAAGGAGCTTTCGAAACAACAAAGAACCTGAAAAGAATGTGTTAAGCGTGCTCTGTCTTTTCAGACAATTGATTAATGAGAAGCTAGTGCAAGTGAGACAGCCTAATGAGCAGAGAAACAATCAAATCCTAACCAAAGCGAGTGAAACAAACACAACAGAGCTTCGAGCTCTCACCCTCGATGAACCTGAAAACCGGGAAAGAAAAAAATTAAAACTAATCTAGCCCTACGGCCTTCAAACCCCAGAAGCGCCCTACAACGCCAAGCAACCAGAGGTTGCCTGCGTCCTGAAAAAGAAGTTTATGTAGTCTCTAAATACAGAATTATAAGGCGTCACAATATACCCCGACCCAAACGAACCCCACTAACACTTCCCGACGACACTGACAGTCCAACTGGAGTGAAGAGCACCGCTTCCCGGTGACCATTGCGAGCGATAATCAAAAGGGCTACTCACTTAGGTGAACACTGAAGCGGATTACAGGTGCTCCAACGCAGGCCGGCTGGAATTCGATCAGACTGAAGACCTACCTGCTTCGCTAGTCCAACGGTGGGTGTCCTCGCAACACAAACACTAGCACTACACACGCGACACTCCCGAATCTTTGATTGCACTCGCGATGGGCAGACATTGGGGTTGGGGAGCACTCGCGAGGGACTTTCAGAAGGAACGCTGGAGACACACAGACCCGATACCGAACCGACACTCACGGCACTGGCGTTCCATCGAAACGAACGATACGTGAGACAGGGGTGAGGTGACGGCAATGAATACATGGGCAATGGGCAAGAAGTGAACGAAAAATCGACGGCACAACAAAAAAAAAATGCACAACTTACGCACTCGAGACCGACTGGGATTGGCGAGGGAAAACACCCGCGAGGGACTTAGAAGGAAGCGATGGAGAAACAGAAGATTCGGAGCCGGACCGACGCTCCTCGCGAAACTCAACCGAACCGAAATGAGTTTCGTTTTCGAATACCGCACCACCGAGCCGATGTGCAACAGTTGATGCACTCGCGACCGTTAGGGTAGGCACTGGAGAACAGCCGGCTGGGACTTTTATGGGAACGGAGAGGACACACAACACCGAGACCGAACCGACACTAGAATTCGATCGCAACGAACGATGCGTGAGACTGCGGTGAGGTGATGAAAAGGAACACTGGTATGAAGGGCAAGATATCACCGAACATTCGACGGCACAACACACTAATATTCGACTCAACATTTGACGAACTCGGTTGGAAGGGGAAATTACACGAGAGGGACTTGCAAGGGAGCGATGGATAAACACAAAAATCGAAGCCCGACCGAAACCGAACCGAAAAGACGTTCAAATACCACAAAAAAAAGCATTACCCCGCCGATGTGCAACAGATGAGGCACTCACGACCAGAGAACACCCGGTTGGACTTTACATGGGAACGGACAGGGCACACAACTCCGAGACCGAACCGGCACTCCCGGCACATAAGCACAAATCGAACGTATCGCAACGAACCTTTCGGCACAATGGGGTGAAATAACACACGGATATAGGCAAACATATACCGCACAAGGGACGAAACGAAAAAAATATGCATTTCGCACCGATTTTCATCTAAACTCCGGCGTAAGCTACTCGCGCACACCACCGAACCGACTGCGCAGAACCTTTTCGCGACACACAAAACGTAGACCGACGGAAAACCATCATCTCCCACCGAGCCGACGGCATTTCCGATTTTTTTTTCTTTTCCCCGCATCCGACCGACTTCCGAAATCGCGATGGAAGACTTTAAAAGAATTACTCACGCACAATTCGCGACAATTTAGTGCACTTCCTCTCGAATGCATCGCCTTTGGTCAAAGAAGCGACGGACTTTCCTTCTCTGTCGCCCACACACACAAAATGGCGGCCATTTTTGATCTGAAAAAAAATGAATAAAATTGTTCGTAAAATATCGCATAAATCCATCGAAATCCAGTGTAATATTATGCAATCGATAAAATTGCACAGCCCAACATCAATTTGGACATGTTTCCGGCCCGAAAATTCGATTTCTTACCCGATCTATTTGGATTTGAAAATTGCGGAGCACCCACCTCGATGCGTAGCCCCAGTGGTACAGCGAAACTTAATCTGGACAAAAATCACCGAAATTCATCGCATCCAGGTGAGATTTCATGCAATCGTTGTAATTTAACACTTAAATTTCACTTTGTGCACATTTTTGTGCAATAAATTAAACTTTTTAGTAATTTTTTTACAATTTTAAATTTTTGCTTAAATTCAAGAACACCTCTACACTCACTCACTGACCACGGATAATGGAGAGGGAAATATGGTGGATTTGGGACATTTTCGTCTGTAACGGTAAAACTGGCTGCATAGTTCAGGCGGAACAGTGTGGACTTGGGGGTGAAGTTTTATTTATTTTTCTTTTACGAGAATTTTTTTAAAGAAGTGGTAAATATTTTTTTTTTTGGAAATTGGAATTTTGGCATAATTGGTTGACGGTGGATGTGGAGTTTTATTGTTTCGATATTTTTAGCTCTTTTGTGGAATTTAGGTCACTTCGGGATAGTTTCCAATTGGAGCTTCGAAGTGTTGCAAGTTTTTTTTTTGTTGTATCCTGGGATTCAGACACGTTGGATATTGCCCAGGGAACAGGCTGTTCCTGAACTGACTGGCAAAGATGACAACTGTGAGATGTAGTAACCGATTTGATTTTCGCTTGACCGTCGGTAATCAAGTTCTAGCGTCGCGAGGAGTGGCGCCTCAGAGTCAGAGACGGATGGATCATGGCACTGTTACATTTGCCAGACAGGACAATTTATTACCCACGTCTTGATCCTTCGGACTTCCACTGATGGTCGGCATTCATATTCCCTTCTCGGGGCTACCAGCTGGGGCAAGTCCACACTTCATTTCGAAGTCACAGCAGCACAGCCTTCTGTTTCCCCATCAATCTCTTGGCGAAAATGTGAGCTTTGTGGTAGCCCCATTCGATATTGACGATTTGAACGATGTTCTCGGTGGAAAATGCCTTCAAATTCCTTGACGTCGATTCCAGGGCTCTCGTAGTCTTCCAATGATGAGATTAGTAACTTCTTCCTGATGAACTTCTCCTTCGAATCGTTAAAACAGTCCATTTCCCTTCAAGTTGAATAACGTCACACTTCCGCCGGCAATACACTTGTCACTCCACTCATACCTTCCCTCACCATTTCCCCTCGATTCTCAATCACCACCAACCATCCCCCGCCTCCTAAAATTCTTTAAAACAACAAAAATGATGTCCTTCTAAAAATTGCATCTATTTGCCCCAAAAAATGCAGTCAACTTCCGACACAATTCACCACATTTTTCCGCGAACCACACGTCATTTTTCTTAAAACACGATTTTCTTGGAATTTCGCGCCGGAAAACGTCTCAAAAGAAATCTGCGCATTTGCCATCGATAAACCAACCAATCCCGATCAAAACTTTCGTCCTAGACAAGCGAATTTCTTCAAAATCGTCCTTAATTAATCACCGTGACGTCATAGGTGTTATTAACCAAACGACAAAAAATACCCATTCTATTGTCATTCTCTCTGAACACCACAGCAAGTTTTACCGTTACCTATGCAAATATCCCAACATATTTCCCTTCACCGAATCGTCAGTGATCAGTGCAAGAGTGGAAGAGAGGAAGTTTAGCAAAAATTTAAAATTGTTAAAAAATTATTAAAAAGTTTAATTTATTGCACAAAAATGTGCACAAAGTGAAATTTAAGTGTTAAATTACAACGATTGCATGAAATCTCACCTGGATGCGATGAATTTCGGTGATTTTTGTCGAGATTAAGTTTCGCTGTACCACTGGGGCTACGCATCGAGGTGGGTGCTCCGCAATTTTCAAATCCAAATAGATCGGGTAAGAAATCGAATTTTCGGGCCGGAAACATGTCCAAATTGATGTTGGGCTGTGCTATTTTATCGATTGCATAAGATTACACTGGATTTCGATGGATTTATGCGATATTTTATGAAAAAATTTATTCATTTTTTTCAGATCAAAAATGGCCGCCATTTTGTGTGTGTGGGCGACAGAGAAGGAAAGTCCGTCGCTTCTTTGACCAAAGGCGATGCATTCGAGAGGAAGTGCACTAAATTGTCGCGAATTGTGCGTGAGTAATTCTTTTAAAGTCTTCCATCGCGATTTCGGAAGTCGGTCGGATGCGGGGAAAAGAAAAAAAATCGGAAATGCCGTCGGCTCGGTGCGAGATGATGGTTTTCCGTCGGTCTACGTTTTGTGTGTCGCGAAAAGGTTCTGCGCAGTCGGTTCGGTGGTGTGCGCGAGTAGCTTACGCCGGAGTTTAGATGAAAATCGGTGCGAAATGCATATTTTTTTCGTTTCGTCCCTTGTGCGGTATATGTTTGCCTATATCCGTGTGTTCTTTCACCCCGTTGTGCCGAAAGGTTCGTAGCGATAGGTTCGATTTGTGCTTATGTGCCGGGAGTGCCGGTTCGGTCTCGGAGTTGTGTGCCCTCTCCGTTCCCATTTAAAGTCCAACCGGGTGTTCTCTGGTCGTGAGTGCGTCATCTGTTGCACATCGGCGGGGTAATGCTTTTTTTGTGGTATTTGAACGTCTTTTCGGTTCGGTTTCGGTCGGGCTTCGATTTTTGTGTTTCTCCATCGCTACCTTGCAAGTCCCTCGCGTGTAATTTCCCCTTCCAACCGAGTTCGTCAAATGTTGAGTCGAATATTAGTGTGTTGTGCCGTCGAATGTTCGGTGATATCTTGCCCTTCATACCAGTGTTCCTTTTCATCACCTCACCGCAGTCTCACGCATCGTTCGTTGCGATCGAATTCTAGTGTCGGTTCGGTCTCGGTGTTGTGTGTCCTCTCCGTTCCCATAAAAGTCCCAGCCGGCTGTTCTCCAGTGCCTACCCTAACGGTCGCGAGTGCATCAACTGTTGCACATCGGCTCGGTGGTGCGGTATTCGAAAACGAAACTCATTTCGGTTCGGTTGAGTTTCGCGAGGAGCGTCGGTCCGGCTCCGAATCTTCTGTTTCTCCATCGCTTCCTTCTAAGTCCCTCGCGGGTGTTTTCCCTCGCCAATCCCAGTCGGTCTCGAGTGCGTAAGTTGTGCATTTTTTTTTTGTTGTGCCGTCGATTTTTCGTTCACTTCTTGCCCATTGCCCATGTATTCATTGCCGTCACCTCACCCCTGTCTCACGTATCGTTCGTTTCGATGGAACGCCAGTGCCGTGAGTGTCGGTTCGGTATCGGGTCTGTGTGTCTCCAGCGTTCCTTCTGAAAGTCCCTCGCGAGTGCTCCCCAACCCCAATGTCTGCCCATCGCGAGTGCAATCAAAGATTCGGGAGTGTCGCGTGTGTAGTGCTAGTGTTTGTGTTGCGAGGACACCCACCGTTGGACTAGCGAAGCAGGTAGGTCTTCAGTCTGATCGAATTCCAGCCGGCCTGCGTTGGAGCACCTGTAATCCGCTTCAGTGTTCACCTAAGTGAGTAGCCCTTTTGATTATCGCTCGCAATGGTCACCGGGAAGCGGTGCTCTTCACTCCAGTTGGACTGTCAGTGTCGTCGGGAAGTGTTAGTGGGGTTCGTTTGGGTCGGGGTATATTGTGACGCCTTATAATTCTGTATTTAGACACTACATAAACTTCTTTTTCAGGACGCAGGCAACCTCTGGTTGCTTGGCGTTGTAGGGCGCTTCTGGGGTTTGAAGGCCGTAGGGCTAGATTAGTTTTAATTTCTTTCTTTCCCGGTTTTCAGGTTCGTCGAGGGTGAGAGCTCGAAGCTCTGTTGTGTTTGTTTCACTCGCTTTGGTTAGGATTTGATTGTTTCTCTGCTCTTTAGGCTGTCTCGTTTGCAATAGCTTCTCATTTATCAATTGTCTGAAAAGACAGAACAAGCGTCAATAACTCTAATTTTTCTATCAATCGATTAAAATCGCGTTTATTTTTTTCTGTCTCATAGTTTGTAATTAGCACGCCACAGCAGCCCCTGTTGATGCATTCTGAAGTCCCCCCGTGGAGCATGATAATCATTATCGTCGTCAACTGCGCACCGTGTGTTCATCGCTTCACAAATTGAGTGCCTATTGAAAGAGGAAAAAAAGCAGAAATCCCAGCTGTGACAGCCCCCATTGCGTTGCTGTCCTCATTCATGGCTTCGGGGGTGCAGCAATTCATCGTTCGCCTTCCCCCCCAAGTGGGGATGTGCACTCACAAGGACGTTTCGTTGAAGGACAGCATAAAAATGCGTCCTCGGTGCACTTCCTTTTGTTCATGAAATTTATATGCCTTCCACTCAGATCTGTGCTCAGGGCGGGCGGGAATGAAAAATTAATTTCAACCCCCTCTCCGTAGGCACACGCATCTGCTCCACGATGATCCCCCTTCTAGGTTGACTTTTTTAGGCAATATTTCGCCGCTCCCATAAATTGATCCGGAAATGTGTGAACCCAGAGAAGAGGTCGGAGTTTATGACTCAACCCAACGATGGTATCGTAAATCGTGCTTTCTTTTCCCGAAGTGAAGTGGTTATAGAGCCGGGTAATGGCGCGGGAGGGGTGGGAGTTATGGCCAAATTATGCTTCGGCAACCTGCAGCGATACATCTTCGAATGCTCGTACGTGGTGTGGAGGCTCTTGATGTTTTCTACGTGATGTCTGTCGCATGCGTCGCTCGATGCGGACTTCTGGTTTGGAATGATCCGAAGCAGAACTCAATTGGGACACGCTTAGAGAATCTGTGGCCACCTTCTTGGGTCATTGAGCTTCGCACCTTTTTTATTTTTTAGACCGTCTCGTGCCTTGTTTCGTGATTGACCACAAAAACCTTGGGGGAAGCTGATTTGAATTCGCTTTTCGTTCAAAGAGGGCAGCCAACGCTCGAATTGCCGCTTAAGAATACTTTTTTCAAACGCTTTTTAGACCTTAGTCCGTGATATAGACCTTAGTCCTTGATATTCGATGTATTTTACTTCGATCCGTTGGTCCTTGACACATGTGACTTAGTGGACATGATCAGAAGTGGACATCAGTAGAGGAGCCAGTCTGTGAGTAGGTCCCTTATTAGAGGGATCTTCATAAGACGGAGGAAAGCATGAGACGGAGGAAAGAGAAACGTATTGACTGTCCTTAGCATGATGCACCACGTTGAACAGAAGTGCTTATCACGACCACTACCCATTAAATACAACGAAGCAATTAGAGATTGCCTTCTGTCACCGAACCGGAAGTCAGTCTGAGCCTAACCTACAGCTGCCTTCCATCGTTGATGTTCATAGACAAGCTCCTTCCAGTCATCAAAACTGTCTTTCATCGGCGATAACTTGGTCTCTGTAGCGGAGATTCTGTCATACTCTCCTTGTTGAGCGAGGAGGCTCGGAATCGACGGTCTCAGCTGGAGCACTCGTGTCCATTCGCTGAATGTGGCCGATCCGGTTGCAATCGACGGATTTTTGCCTTCGGGACCACATCCACATCTTGTATATTTCGCTGTTATTAGATAGATAGGTAGAGGTGACTGCAAGAATGCAAGGAAACCATGTTCACTTAAACTAGCTGGTCCATTGTGCCATCACGTTTGGCTTGTCTACAAATTTACTCTTTTGACCTTACTGTGTTCCTGCTTGCGATTGATTGGTTAAATGGGATTACCTCTGGCCTCTTTTATAACATCCTTTAATTGAATTAATACTTGCCTAGCAGTTTTCTTCTGCTTTCTGCAACTGCAGGGCATGTTCCGACGTAATGTAGCATTGTTTCCTCCTCTTCTTGATCCCTGTAGCTCTTGCAGAAGTCGTTATGCGTATGCCCCAAGACTTCTGGACAGGGTAAGATTGCATCTATCCGATACGTCCCTTAGAGAAAGCCGGCAGAGTTTTACCATCTTGGAGTTGATCGATGGAGTATCCAGAGTTTTTATGGCCACCTGGCTGTCTGATTAAACAAAAGATCTTCTAATGAGGTCATTGACAGTGAGATGACTGTCTTGGACAGCTGTCACTTGAAATACACTGCAGTGGTTCGGTAGCATCCATCCAATTCACTCGTTATGCAACAACAGCGAGTGCCTTCTGTGGTCCAGCTAGGCCCAGGTCCACTTCGGACTGTCGCTCCATCCATTTTCAATTATTATTAAGGGCAGCAGAGCTGTTGCCACTCGGTTTACATTCAAGCCTCGTAAAGTGCATGAGCGTGACGCTTGCTTGGAGTCCAGGCACTGACAACTGTGAAGTCATCTCTTTCCATCGTCTTCTTCATCAATCGCTTTGATGCAAAGAAGAGGTGAGAGAACACCTCCCTGTGGTGTCTTCTTCTTCGTCTTCTTTGGCTGGGGCTACAGTCCGCTGTGGACCTGGGCCTCAGTCAACATGCCTCTCCAACTAGCACGGTTTTGGGCTATGCGCCTCCAGTTTCGTACACCCAGCTGATTAAGGTCCCTTTCCAGCTGGTCACGCCATCGGAGGCGAGGTCTTCATCTAACCTCGTTGTCCCTCGGCGTTGGATTCGAAGACTTTTCGAGCCGGAGTGGTGGTGGTCCATTCTCTCTACATGACCTAGCCATCTGAGTCGAGACTAGGCCAATGTCGTTGTACAGCTCGTAGAGTTCGCTGTTCAAGCTTCTCCTCCAAACTTCTTTTCCTCTCGAAGCGACCAAGAATCTCCTCGTCTGCATGTGATTTTGTCCATGCTTCTCCGCCATGCGGCAGGACTAAGACCATCAAGGTCTTATTAAAAGATAGCTGGGTTCGTCTTTATTTTTCAATTGCAATTGCAAACGCTCAGGCGTGTCCCTCTGTTCATTTACCAGACGCAGTATAACATATTTCGCGTCGAGGTAATCAGGACTCTTCACAGAAACATCTTCCGTTCTACCCGAATTTGCTATATAGACTGCCGCAAGGTTGTCATCATGGTCCCCTGATGTTTATTTTGTCTTTCAACTAAGTCATCCGCCAATCTGAACAACTTTTCCACCGCGTTACCTCATTGTTAATAAATGCTAGGACATCACGTGCCTCTTCTGATCCTTTTCTGGATCCTTACCGTCCCAGTTTTACTCAAGGACACGTTAAGGTTCGTGTTGCATGAACCTCCCAAGTCAATGCCCCTTCAATTCGCACGAAGCATGCATGTTTCCGAGTTTCATTAGCCCCCTCCCCCCCCCATCGCATGGCGACCACAAGCGAACCACACTCAATGGACATGCTAAGTTGTGAGTGCGTCAATCGCATGAACTAGATATCGCTCTCATTGCCACAGACACACACACACACAGGCACAAATAAACAAGTGAACAGCGGCCAGCACAGTGTGAAGGCTATTCATAGGTTATGTCCTTATTATGCTGTGAATGCGCTCCAATTTGAAATTATAATTTCCTTGTGAATTATGTCGCTTTCACATGCCAAACGGAATGAGTAGTCTGTGGTGCCAGGGGGGAGGTTGCCTTTGTACAGCATGCTGTGCTGATGATAAATTACTGGTGTCCTTTGATGCTGGCAAAAGGAGGGGAAAAACGATGATACTCTGGCTACTCTCGCGGATGCGTAATTAAAGCGACAGGATCTCGCTTTGGACATGGGTGCTTGCGATGCAACGAGCTATCCCAGATTGCAGTCCTCTCTTCTGATTGCAGGATATTGTGTTTTAATTGGCAGTGTCATGGGGAATTTATGAAGGAAACGTGATGCGAGACATGGAGTGGAGATGGAGTGAAGGTGAGTGCAACTTGTGATTAGAGAGCAGCGATGCAAGACCTTTGGACGCTCATTCGTCAGCAGGAAGGCTGGGTTTTGTGAGGAATGTGGTTAGAGTCGTGTAGGCTGCGTTGGAAGCGAGGTCCCTTTCTTCGAGGTTCCACTCTGGAGTACCAAATATCCCCGAATTGAGGGTCATTTCAAACCAAGTCGTCAAAGTGACACAATTTCTAATTCGAAGCCTAATGTCAGTCTTTTTGGGTGAACGTGAGATTAGGCAGCCCCTTGTGATGCCCCTGGGCGATGTCGTATCAATGAGCGCTGTTCATCCATTCTCTTGATCCTATAAACCAAAGAAGACCGAGTAGAGGTCATTGGACGCGTGTAAAATTAGCTAAACGACACAAGCCGGGTGGCAGTCGGGGCCTAGTAGAGCCACTGCAGTGCCCATGGGTGATGCCGTGTCAATAAGACCTCTTCGTCCTATTAAACCGAAGTCAATGGACGCAGGTTAAGTTAGGCTAGACTACAGAAGCCGCGTGGCAGTTGGGTCGGGACCTAGTGGAGCCACTGCGGTGCCCATGGGTGGTGCCGTGTTATTTAGAGCTGTTCATCTATCCCTCTATGGATTCAGGCTAAGCTGGGCTAAGCGACTTGTCGTGCCCCTGGGCGATGCCGTGTCATTAAGACCTCTTTGTCCATCTCGGGGATCTAAAAAACAGAAGTCAATTGATCGGGTTCAGTTAGGCTAGTCGACAGAAGCCACGTGACAGTTGGCACGGGACCTAGTGGAACCACTGCGGTGCCCATGGGTGGTGCCGTGTTAATTAGCGCTGTTCATCCATCCCGGCAACCTTCTAAACCGAAGGAGATTGAGTAGAGGGTTGAGTTAGACTTGTGGGTAGATGACAGGCCCTAGTGGACCCATTATGGATTGAGAAAAGGTCTGTTTTGAACCCTGTTTGGCTCTTAGTGGACCAATTGTGGTGTCAATGCGTGATGTTCTGCAAATTAGCCGTGCCCACCCATCTGGTAGCCATCCCTTAAGTCCTCTTGGTCTGCCTGACATGAGGGTCCTTGCGAAACTCCCCCACTCAGCAGCAATCAACTCCTTTATGAATCCACTGATTTTACGGAACGAAGTACTCCGCCATGGAGATCCTAATTGCTGCCTTAAAAGTTCAGTTCCCCACCCGACTGCCTACAGAAGAGCCACTCCAACTTGAACTCCTGTTCAACCAGAAATCCTAATCCTCCTCGACTCCACCACAAACAATCCTTAAGCCACCCATTTGGCATTTCACCGCGTCGCAGCCTTCGCCTTTGTGCGGCACATCTCACGGTCACACCACACGACCGAGCACAGCATACTTTGCCGCGGTACACTGTGGTATATCCTTCAATGCACAAGCCCCCAGCCCCCCACTCAAGAGGGGAGCAGCACAAACAAAAAACAAGAACAAACAAGTGCAAGTCACGAATCCCTGGAATCCGTCTCAAGGCTATTAGCGGCGCAAGAGTAAAGTGCCTCATTAGTCATATTGTGCGTGGATTAGCCAATTCGCTCCCCTCGCCCACATGGTTGCCAAGTGAATTTTTCGGATTAGCCCCTGCGAATGGCGACCGCCATGAACATACGTCATCGTGGACTTAAGCCAGCCCTGGACGTTGGCGGACATTCGAAATGACGTCCTTCCGCCCACGGTGCGGATGGTTTATAGTGGTGTCGTGCTTGGAGCTACTGCTTCATCCTTCAATGGTTTTGGAATGGCGGAAGCGAGGTACTATTCCCGTTTTCATTTCCTTATTTGTGTTGTCTGCCATCGATGGCAGCAGCTTCAGTGACAAGGCAGAACAAAGGCGACATGAGATCCAATTGTGTTGATTCATTTTTAATCTTCTTTTCTTTCGTGTTTGGGCGTCGTTTATTCTTCTCTTTCTTTTTTACACTTTTTGCGAGAGGAAGAGGGTGTTTTGTGGGGTTTGTGACGGTCGCTGAAGGTGGAAATGGGGCACTAGCACTGCGAGGGTCTCCTTGGCTGAGAAACTGATCAAAATATGGGCCAACTTTCCGACTGGAATGCTTCACATCCTTGAACGAGTCTCCCAGGAACCACATCAGACTCGTTTTGGTTCCGAATGTGTCCCGAATCGTCTCCAATCCTCACTTTGGTGATGAGGTTGTTTGTGGGCAGTGTCAGTGACGTTTGAGGCGGTGGCTGATGAAGGAAACGATTCAAACCGAACGCGGATTGTGTTATGGGCACGCTAGTTCAATCTTATCTGTGACAGCTCCGATTTGGTAAGACTCTCTTCGGCTGACAAAGTGACCAAGAGTTGATTCAAGTGAATATTCGCTTCACATGATCGAAGGTGCAATGGTCGGCAACGGTGTAAGGCTCAATTTGGTTGCAAATGAGTCCCAAAATCGAGCCTTGATGCGTCATAATTCACTGAGTTGAGAAGGGGTTGTTTTGCGGAGCTGTAAACAGTGCCAGTGACGTTTGCGACGCTCGCTGATTAAGGAAATGATTTAAGCAGAAGGTGGTCTGTGTTATAGGCACCCTATCTCCCCTCTCCGCGGGCACCCATTTGACCACAATGTGTTCCAGATGTCGCTACCCATCTCTCTCCCATTTCAGAGATGCCCGCAACATCAGCTTGCTTTCCAAAAAAACTCGGTTTACCTCCTTTGCCCCAAAGTACCTTCAATCATCGCACATCAAACGACAAAGGTCGCAACCACATTCGACTTCCAGCCGTCCCACATATTGAGATGTCCACAGGGAATGGCAGAAACTCTGAAACAGATTCCATCTCACGCCACCGACACATGGTCAACGGAATTGTACACATTTCGTCGGCAAAACTTTCTGTTGCCCTCATACCGCAGCCGCAAGTTGACCCCCGAAAAAGTACAGAAACACAACCACAGGAACCCAAAGCGCACCGCACGAAACAGGCAACACCCGGACGAGGGAAAACTTCTGCTGTGGATCCGTGGAGCACACGTTGCTTGTAACACATCCGCATGCCCCTGCTCGTGCGGGCAACAAGCTCTTTAAGCCAATTCAACAATAGCTGTCCCAGTGGCAGATCAAGAGAGCAACACGGATGAGTCCCCCAGTTCTGACATGAAGCCCATCAACGATTGTTGTGTCACGAGGATGTGTGTGCAAGGACTGCGATAAATGCTACCGAGCCCGAATGCAGCCGTCATCTGTCGCCGCTGTCTGTCAGAGTTGAATGTACCCTGCGAGGGGAGGGATGATGCCTCTCGTCCTGGGACGTGAGAGAAGGCAAAATTTACATTCGCAGCATAATAGGCGCGCAGCATTAGTGCACGAAATGCACTCGCTGGGTTTACCACAACTCCGCGGCGCACAAAAGGTGCGACGAAAAGTGTCCTTAATGCAAGGAAAAGTTTCCACGGTAAATCTTCGAGGGAAATTTAATTAAAACTGCCATCCATTCAGGACGACGCGCGTGTGTATGGGACTCTCAGAAGCTGGCTATTGTCAACTCAGAGACTATTCATTAATCAGAGCGTTGCGCGGAAATTTCCGGCTAAGCGGATGCACCGAGACAATGCGGTGCGGTGACTTGCGGCCTTTGTGAGTGACTGTGTCGCTTGACAGGCCGCCATGCGATGGGGTGGGAGTGGAATCCGCGGCGTTAGAATCTTGAATTATGAGCTGTTCAGTCGGGTGTGAATCTGCTGGGCTTTTATCTTTTATTGGTTCAGTTCCTAGTTGATCCTCTGTCGTTGCCGGACACACTGTGAAAGGCTCTCGCATTGCAGGCCAGTCTTCTGTTGCACTGGACGTGACCACCTCCTCCATGTGTCATGACTTCACTCAATTAGCTCTCTCTCTCTGTCCCCTAGCCACAACCTCTCTTAACCATTCCGATTCAGTCAAGAATCCCCTCGTCCGTCAGACCATGTGCATTCCATCGAACGTTGGAAAGCCTCCATAAACCAGTTGAATGCTGCTTCAGCTCCTGGCAAAGGTATGCGGCGAGCAATACGAATTTCATTACAAGTGTTATTCGATTCGATACAAATGGAATACCTCAAGAGGATTGTGAAACGGACAGAGAGGGGTGGCAATAGGTCTCAGATATGTACCACATCCTGCCCTCCAGAGTGATGCTTCATTTGAAGGGATTTGTTATGGGTTTTTGGGATTTTTTGAGGAGACTTCCTCTAATTTGGTGAACGAAGATGTTTAGTTGTTGTGGGAATTTCGACATCAACCAAACTCTCGTAATTGTAGTCGCCACGCCAAGTAGCACTTTTCTGGTTCCAAAGAGAGCTGAACAAGTGCCGAGGTAGCGGGCATCCGTTTCTTCATCCTCCTCGTCGCTAGAGCTTCTGCAGAACTCATTGTCATTGTAGGGCCTCGCGTGGTTGCCTATAAGGCAGTGTTCGGAAATAACATCCACGGCTCTGCTACTGTCACTCCTGTTTATTAAGAGAAGGGTTATGGTTCTTTTCTGCAGTTTTTTTTTCATTTGATTCCATCATCTGGTGGTGTTCGTTGTGGCATGTGCTAGCAATTACCTTTGGACTGTTTTAAGAGGGCGTGGTGTTGTTTTGGAAGGCAGGGGGCCTAGTCAAGCTAGTTCATCGGCTGTCGTTGCTTGGAATACAGCTTTGCCCCCCTTATAGTTCGTGGACGTTGTCGTCAGAGCTTTTGTGGCCGCCTGACTGTCAATTTAAAGATTGATAGTTTCTTCATCTATCGGACGCTTTGACAGAAGGCGAGCAGCCTCTTGAACAGCTGATCTGGTCATCCAGGTAGGTAGGTAGGTAGGAAGTGGCATTAATGCACTTAGGCCAGAGTTGGCCCATTGTACCGCCACGTAGGTGTTCAGAGAAAAAGAAAGAAAGATAAAATGGGGTTTAGTATTCTCCTCACCTTTGATTAGTACTTTGACTTGTATTTTGCTGAGGTCGTGTAGACTGTCGAAGAAGTAGGAGCCTATAGTGGCTCTCCTGATTGAGGCAAGAGCAGGACAGTTGCAGAGGAGGTGGTGAATGTTTTCCTCTTCTTCTTCGTCTAGGCAGCTTCTGCAGAAATCTGCAGAAGCGCTTTGCGAGTTCATCAGCTGATCTGGTCATCTAAGGGACGTTGAGGTCTCTCGAGAAGTTGCATAGATTCCAACCCCAGTTTCGTCCTCCGTTTTATAGCCATCAGTCTAAGCTTTCAGAGCGTTTGTAGGTGTTTCTGACTGTGTCAGCTATCCAATCATCCCTGGGTGGGATCGAGTTGGGGTTTTCCGTTTTGAAAATCCTCCAAAGGAGTACTGTAGTATATAAGCCATGGATTCTTCTTCTCCTTTTTCTTCTTAGGGTGCTACAGTCCGATGTGGGACTGGGCCTCACCCAACATGCCTCTCCAGCCAGCACGACCTCTCGCCAGCTGCTGTCTTCACTTTCGCACACCAAGTCGACTGAGACCCCCACGAATTGTGTGCCCCGGCTTGTAAATCTTGGATGTCATTGTGGATTATTGCGCTCAGTCCCTTATTGCGTGAATCGCAGAAGCGACAACTTTCTCCGAGTCTTAGGTAGGTAGGTAGGAGACATATGGCCCTATGACGCTTTCGAAAAGTCAATTAAGGCCATATGGCCATATGACGCTTTAGCAAAGTGACTTAAGGCCATATGGCCCTATGGCGCTTTAGCAAAGAAACATAAAGCCATATGGCCCTATGACGCTTTAGCAAGGTGACTTAAGGCCATATGGCTCTATGACGATTTAGCAAAGTGACTTAAGGCCATATGGCCCTATGACGCTTTCCCAAAGTGACTGAAGGCCATATGGCCCTACGACGCTTTAGCAAAGTGACTGAAGGCCATATGGCACTATGACGCTTAAGCAAGGTGACATAAGGCTAAATGGCTTGGTGTTTGGCTAGGTCCCTTCTGAGATCACGGCTTGTTAGAATGAACAATGTCTGAACATTTTGCTTTAAATGCGACTTTATGAGATGACGATACGCGTCCTTCATGTTGCGCTACAATCCGGGGTGTATTTGGGACTCAATCAACAGCCCTTTTCCATCTGTCTCCAGCTTCATACGCCAAGTTTCTTGATCCCCTTCTCCACTCATGCGTGCCACCTTAAACCTGGCGTCCTCCCTTGCGTTGCCCGATGTCTTGAAGTCGACGACGACTCTTCGTTTCCATGTGCTCGCGCTATTAGGCATTGGACACGCAGACGCCTGGCTAATCCCATTTGCTGTACAAATCCTGATGGAATATTGTCCTATAATCGCGATCGAAGATCGCATGCACAACTTGTCTCTCGAAAAGCCCAAGACCTCTTTGGTTTGCTTTTGCCCACGTCACGGCGCTGTAGAGCGTAGCACTGGGAACGATGGATAGGCATCAAATCAGTCTTACGACAGCGCATCTGTTTCACCAGTTGCTTCGACTAGGACTGTTGTGGACTAAAACGGAAGTCATTTCTAGTTGGTTGAGAAATAAATGAAAAAAGAAGTGTTATCCATTTTGACTGGATAAAGTCAATTATTTCACGATCACTTTTTATGTATCTCTAGAGACGTTTGATGATTTTTTCAACTTGAGCACTACAACCTATCTTAGTCCTTTGCGCAGTCCCACTGGATCCAGTCCTCTAGGTCTACGAAGAAGTGTTTACCCAGAAACTCCTTCCGTTTCTTTGCTAGGGACCTCCTGCTGGACAGTCGCAGATGTTGGATAGATTCTATTTTTTCTTCATCTCTGCAGCGTAGGAAGTGTGGCACAGTGCCTGTAAGAAATCCTTGCGATTTAGACCGATGAATAGAGTTGATCTCTTTTTGTTTAGCGTCGGTTATAGCGCCCTCGCTGTTGCTCCCATTCTCAGGCTAAGCCATCGAGCTCTGGCTCTATCTAGGGCTTCGTCCTCTAGTTTCTTCCTTGTGGAGCTTAGTGGCGTATGCGCGTACGGGATGACTAGAGACTCTTCCAACTCGTGAAGCTGTCTACCGTGGATGCCAATATGTCCCGGTACCCAACAGAGGGTCACTGAGTTCACCCAGGATATCTCACTGATGCTCCATCTGCACTATCTAACCAGCTTCGACGTCAGGATGTCTTGTGCTATGGCTTTTATTGCCGCTTGGCTGTCTGAACAAATGGTGATCGATTTGCCACAACTTTCAGTGTCAGTGCTGCCTCATTCATTGCAACCACTTCTGCTTGCAAGACGCTGCAGTCGTCGCTTAGCGCCAGGAAAAACTTTGATGTCTTTTATCTGTGGTTGTGGTTTGCTGCTGTCCAAGTCCTTAGTATGACAGTGTGGATGTATGCTTTTTACATCTAAAATTGAGGCCTCTCTGAGACGATGAGGTAAGGATTTCTTAGCCTTTTCATGGCTCGTTTTCCAACTGCCACAGCGGCCCAACTAGGCGTACCTACGACCAGTGTTCACCTGTGGTTATGTGTTTAGATGTGTATCATCGAAATCCAAAGACTGGAGTGCATTGTTGCTGCAGAATATGTCGAGGGGAGAGAAGATGGCGACAACCTCTAGTGCTTCCACGTCGTCCGCGTCTGTGGTTGCTGAAAGTCCGTCTCTCTTCAAAATTGCTTACACTCCTCCTTGGCGTGGCCCTTTGTTCGCCTTCCTAATGTAGCATAGATCAGTCGTGATCGCAAGATCTATCCGATCCACTCGCAGAGCTCTGTATCAACTCCTGCTGTATGAAAGCTCGTCTGAATCTCGCCACTTGTTGCGTAGTCACACGCACCCTCTATATCGACGAACCCTCTATACCACGTATGCTTGTAGTTTTACTGACATTTACGTTCTGCCAAAGATTCACCGGCCAACGAAGACCAATCGTGTAATCAGGCACAAGTCTGCAAAACTGCCACCTTCATACCACCACCACCCACCTATCATGTAATATCCACTCCACGTCGCGGCAAATTGGCCACTTGACTGATTAGTCAAAGTTATCAAAAAGTTCCCTGTCACAACGATAAACATTGCCCCACGCAACCCATTTCACTTAGCGACCATCCTTAACCGAACACACAGACTTGCCGCCCCTCCCCCAGGGAGACGTTGAGACGCTTTCCCGTCACGTTCCTCGGCGCTGGCCTCGGAGCACGTCCCGGCCATATATCCTCCCACCAAACTAAACTAATTTCCGCAAACTATCGGCATTAATGATAACTTGAGTCATCTTTAATTATTGAGTGGCCGCCACCGGCAGCCAGCCCCCATCTCTCCGCCGCCCAGTCGTTAGCACTCATTGGCGCTTCATTCTTTTGGCATCGCCACAGGTCGTGTCAGGGTCCCCGAAAGAACTCGATCGAATAATGATACTCGATACTTCGGGGAGCGGTACTTGTGTGGAAAGGGGGGCATCATCATCGAATAAATCATCAATTGACTGGCGCAGTCCTTCCGCCGAATCGCTGCAGGGACCGGCAGGCTAGCCCCGGGAGTCATTTAATGTATCATCTGCGTGTACTTTGCTTCGTCCTGTGCGGCGCTTTGTTCGCTATTTTGGGGTCACGGCCAGTGACGTCAGGCTTTTGTTACAGACACACTCGTCGTTGCTTACTCTGTTTGGCTGTGGCCCAGTGAATGGATGAGGAGGGGGGATGGGGATGTGGAAGCCTGGTGGCAGACTTTATGTGTGGTTATCCTCTGTGGCCACTGTGGTCGACTGTGGAATTGGCAAATTTCGAGAGAACAATGGCAATTCAATGCAGCCGAAGTGAGGGATTCGGAATCGGATTTTTGAAGGACAACGGTCGCGCTAAGCCGTTTTTGATTGGGAAACCAATTTGCAAGGACATTGCTAAATGAAAAGACAATGATGCGGATTGCCTGTGATGCAGGCTCTCCCCTGACCGAAGGACAATTGAACAAGTGCTTAGTCAGTGCCTATCTCTGTGCAAATTGGTGCACGTTGATAAGTTGAGAGTGGAGAGTCGTTGTAGGAGAGGCAATGGATCTGTCTGTTCCCTAGTTCAGTCTCATCACTCCAAGGCCGCCGACACCGATTGAGTGGGACAACACAGGAGAGGCCGCTAGTTTAGAGATCATGGAGAAGGAGCACACCCAACTTGGTGTCCAAAATTAGAGACAGTCAGAAAAGTGCTAACTAAAGAGTCCTCATGGGTGAGACGGATCCAATCTGCAAACGGATCGTATCTGTAGCGCCTCGCGAATCGAAAGAATAATCCGCCACACGCCACGCCAACGTCTCCACCTCCAATCGCGCGGAGCAACAAACAACTCTTGAACCACCTGCACCCCTTCAAATCGCAGATAAACTTCGCAGCAAACTTTTTAATCTCCTTAAACAAATTCTCCTTATGAACGCATTTAAGTATTTATCCAGGAACTCCTTCCTCCTTCCACCCTCCAGCGAGCTCTCTTAATCAAATTAAAACTCCGTCCGCTTCATCGCTCACGGCACGGCGCGGCGTCATCGTCTCATTCAATATGCGTGCTTTGCGTCTAAGCCAACAAAATTGTATTCTTTAATTAAGAACTTTGCACTCGCTCGCTGGATAAGTGCCCACGAACATTTCCACCAAAGCACCCAGTCACACCAGCAAAATGTTGCATTCAGTTCAGCAGACAGTTAGACATGGAATAAAGCTTAATTCTGTACCACTGCTGGTGGATTGGTGGCGCATTCGTTCGTTGATTGGATCCGTTTTAAGTTGAATGCATTCGAGTGCGGAAAAGATGTGCTCCGTTTCCATCGGACAGTGAGTCTTCAGAGAGAGAGAGAGAGAGACATGAATTCATCTTCTTTCTCTCACACAGCTCCTTGCTCAGCAGGGCATGTGATTGTTGCAGCCTGGTGAGGATCTATTTTCTCCTTTGCAGGCTCCGTGTTCTCCGATGTTGGGATTGATTTGGTCAACTGATGCATCTCCTCCTCCGACTTCTTGAGTCCAGACACCGTCACCTTGCCGAGCCTATAGCTAAGGGAATTGTTCTGGTGTTTGATCAACTCAAACACTCCGAGGCCCAGTACATGTCCGGTTCCCTCATCACGACCATACAGCACATTCCACAGTTTGGTGTTCATACCCTCATTTTGGGCCTCGAGGAGAGCAAGTGTAGTCTATGTAGTCTGGAATAGAACTGTTCCCACATTTAGTAGTCAGGCCCAATCCCTTCCAGTTACCTACTTTGGGTGCTACTTGTTTCAGCCACTCCGCAGTTTACAGGGTTTTGCATTCTACCAGTAGCATCCCCTGCTTGAAATGTATGCCATGCAATTTGAGCTTATGCTCCCATCCACGGGCCATTTCAATAACCAGGGCACACTCTAGGCTGTTCCGGTCTTCAGCACACAACATCTCCCTTGGATATTCACAAGGAAGAACCGCTACCCTCTCGGCCAACGTCGACCCCGTGGACTTTCTGCTAGCACCCGCAGCTTTTGCAGCGGTCGCATAGCAGTTTGCTTCGAGGGTTCCGCCTTCGACATGTCCTGCTTCGGGGACATCCTTCGTTTTTTATGTGCCACAGGCACAGATGGCGAAATTAAGCTACTGCTCCTTTTTGCTGAGGTGGAAGGTTCCGAGCTAGCCGGGGCCTTATTCTCGTCTGCCTTTTTCCTCGCTTCCTCAGGCATTAAGCCGTTCTCCAGGTAGCGAAAATACCACCTGACTCCATCACCACCCCCTCCTGAGTGGATCATCAAATCCACCCGGTTGTCCCGGCGCGGCCGTCGGTGGTCAATTGCGCCTCATTCTCTTTGAGGGGTCGCGCAGAATTCTTAATCTCCACTTCCCTTCTCTCCTTTGCTGCCTCGGCTAGAGGTAGGGAAGCTAGAGCTTTACTCCCGCTTGCCCCCGCGGGATTTTGTGTGCTCTTGCCTATCGGTTTCTCCGTGCTGCTTTCCGGCTGGTGCTGGGTTGCAACATCCTTCTGGCACCCCTGCTGGCCGCTTCAGGCTTAGCACTTTTTTTGAGTTTCTGTCGAGCCCCTGCTCAACACGGCTCGCTTCTACTTCTGAGGTTACCCCCGGTAGCTTTTTTAGCTCGCTTTTAATTTTTTTGTTCTTCTTTCCAGAGATTCTTTTCTCTCCAGAGCCACGCATTAGCATGGTAAGGCCATTTGTACTCTCCGAAAAGTGGCCGGATAAGGAGAGGCACTGGCTGCGAACTATATCCAGTGGGTACGGTTCACATAACCCCCCGGATTAGGGGGGTGATAGACTTAGTTCGTCGACTTCTCATTGCTTCTGGTCACGGCATCTCTGTTCAGGCTATAACTGGGCTATGTCTGTCAGAGTCACCCTTTCAGCATTCATTAAGGGCCGACTTAAGCCCCCGCACCAAGGCGTCTATCCCGCGATAAAAAAAAGGCAGACCGACGTCGACTCTAGACTTTGAAAAGTAACGAAGGTAAAGTCTGTCAAAGAAGAGAGAAACTTGGGTCTCCTTCTTCGGATGGCTCTATGCAATGCAATGCACTTGGGCCTCAACAAACAGGCTGACACGATATTTAGCCAGCTTCGTCCAATTATGCACGCCAAGGTGGCTGCGACCGTTCTCCACTAGTTTTTCCGTGTGCTTCTTCTTTTGCGTTGTCCCACTAGCACGGTGTCGCTGAAGCTGTGTTGTGCATGCATCTAGACTTGAATCCATAGACGCCTTTCTAGACTACCCACAGTTCTCCTCCTCCAATTGCCATCAACGCAAACCGGACCAATGACCGCACGCATATCGTTTGTCTCGAAAACAAGAACTGATTCATCCGCTTCTGAAATTTTCTGAGATTTCTACTCACCTTGGAGCAGAATAGGGATGATGAAGTCTTATATGAAGTCAGCTTGTCCTTCGAAAGAGGGCTCTACGCCTGGTTTCTTCTCTTCACTTTTCTACAATAGACTCCTCTGTCCCATATTTTCCAAAAGAATCTGCATCGGATGGTGGTATTCAGCCTTCTCTCTCCTCCTCCACAAAGCCCAATCATCCATGATGCGTCAACGCGTGTGACTCCATCTGGCACAACATTTATCCGACATTCAAGTGCCCACTTACCCGTGAAGCAATGAAAAATCGTATCAACGCATTCCAACAGGCCACCGACTGACATTCAAAGCATCGCCTAAAGGCCTCTTATATCGACTCTCCGCCCGTAATCTCTTCATCGTCGCCCCCTTTTTTTAAGGGCATCCGCAACCGCTGTAAACAGAGTTCAAATTGCAACACATTCAATTGAAGCGAAAAGCCACGCGAGGCGAGCACTTTTCGTGTTTTACGATCAATTTTCATAATCAATCATCTCCGCTCCTCGAGGGTGCGCCCAGGTCCTCCACACTCGCCCTCGCAATGCTCTTCTTTTCCTTCTTTTTTTTTAGCTTAACATCAATTCACCCTCGAGCGGAACGCATTAACCCTCGGCAAACAGCTTCAATATCAATAGCCTCCCCCAATTCGTGCAACAGAGAGAGAGAGGGAGGGAGAAGGGCACGATATCAATATTTGAATTCGCCGCGTTGTCCAGATTTCCTGCAGCGTCTTCTTAGGCACGCGGAGAAGAAAAACAATAGAAAACGAAACGAATCCAATCGAATCCCCCCGGGGGAGCCATAGTCGTTACTCATAAATCGAGTCAATAACCTGCGAGCGAGCTAGAGAGAGGGGTGGGGACAACCAACGAAACTCTTGGCACAGTGGCACACATTTACTTTCAATAAGAGTTTTTCTCGCACGCTCCTCCTGTGCACTTCGCTTCGATGTCATCGAGCGGACGAGTGCCGTGCCGCGCTGGGGGCAATCGTTCTCGTACATTCCGGACAGCTGTTGTTGTCGTCGCCCCTCCTCGGCGGGCTGAGCTGTTTGGATTGTTTCATGTAATGATCCCCATTGTTGGCGACGGACACCCCGGTTGCAGGAATTTTGTAATTTTCCAAGAATCATCTCGATACTGGTATCGATTTGGTGGGTTGATGCGAG
Source organism: Eristalis pertinax (assembly GCA_907269125.1). NCBI lineage: Eukaryota > Metazoa > Arthropoda > Insecta > Diptera > Syrphidae > Eristalis > Eristalis pertinax. Next base: position 2,999,493 of record OU026146.1, read on the forward strand.
CGAAGGAATTTTCAATTTCGCTCAACAAGAGGGGACCGGGATGCTTGCCAGTAGGGCAAGTGCGCGTAAATGATGGTCTGTGCTGGGGTGGACTGACCCGAAGGCGGGCGATTGTGCTGAAGAGGTGGGTGTGTCGTTTACGGTCCGATGCTGTGCTGTGCTGTCAAGTGGTTGTTAATGTGGCGGAACATCGATTAAGTCAATCAGTCGCACATTTCTCTCTCGGGAAGCTCTCGGTTGGATGGTAATCACTGGAGGATTAGAATGAAGTTAGATGACTGAATGCGAAAGGAATCAGGTGGGTGGATGTGGTCGTGGTTTGTGGGGACTGGGGGCGTATCGTGCGTTTTTGTGGAGTTAAGCGGAGAGATACGTGATGGGACGATGAAGTGCGGAAACAAATCAGATCCGCAGAGCAGAACGATCACTGATCTTCTTTGTCACAAGTCTCATTGCTGTTGTTGAACAATGGTTTGTTTGTTGTTGCCAGCGTCATGCCCGATTGTTGAGGCAAGGATAACGTTGCCTTCAGACGAGGTATTTCAGAGCCGAAGGGGATTGCAATGATTGCCGGAAATGGCTTTGATTGGGACGAGAAAAAATCCAAGCGGGCTTGCCTTTCCGTATTTTATATTTTTAGTTTACTAAGCTCCAGTCTTAGTTCTTCGCAGAGAGCTTCCATGCTAGTGACCTTAGTCCGAAGTTCTGCATTCTGTTGTTCGAGCAGTTTGAGTCTCGCTAAGGCATGTTCGTCATGAAGTGGCGAATGTTTGTATTAACAAACGATGGCTTTTAGTCGCCTCTTACGACAGGCATGCCTTACCTTGGATATATTCTAACCCCTATCCGAAGGGGGGGGCTATTAGCAAGTGTAGTGAATGTCAAGGTTAAGATGTCCTAACCACGATTAATTTCAATCAAAATTTCTCAAAATTTGGACGTCCGCAGTTAGCAAACATTTGTAGATCCCCTCCGTGCGAGATACGCCGAAGCCTAAAGAAGAACCGTGATGGGGATTATGACTGTCTAACCATCTGTTCTTCGAGGGCTGACACACTGCTCCTTTCATCAATCTGGATCACTTCACAATTTTCTCGATGAACCTTCTCAGTTTCCGCCTCCTTCTCGGCTTGGAATAACAAAAATATGGGTGGCGCTACAGCCTGTAGAGGGCCAGGGCCTAGCTTCTCAGCTTCTCGGCTTAGTAATCCTCATCAACTCCCTGATTGTCATACCCTCCGTCTCTCTCTGGAGTGCAACTTCAACGCTTAGCCCTGAGTGGCAAGATGACAATCAAATGACTTCATCTCTGCTGTCAGACGATCAGATCACGTTCACCACGTCCAGCAGAATCCCACTCCCAACATCAGTTCCGCCCTTAAGTCCCCACGCGCAGCAAAATCAACTCAACTACGCATTCCGTGTTCCTGCAAAAGGCTAACTTAATTACCGACTCCTTAATTCATTCAATTTGTTAATGAATCCACATTCAGCGCTCAATTTAAACCTTAATTCCTTCGAAACAACCGCCGCGCCGCCCTATCGACTGCCCTTGTGTAATTACGTCAAAAAACGAGCAGCATTATTATACGCACTTACATGTCAATGCGATTTTGGTTTCGTTCATTTCGATTTTAATTTAAACATAACTCTCGTGCGCTCCCGAATGTGCATCGATGGCCCCAATTGCTGCCCGATACACCGCCGGGGCTGCTATGAGTGGCTGCCGAGGGGATGAACGGAGTGAGGCGGTCATTGCAAGCGATGGCCAGCAGTGCAAGGATAATGAATTCGATGGCAGAGATGTCTGCTTTTTCTGTTTTGATTGCGGAATGAAAACAAATTAGTGAATGCAAATAAATAAAATTTATTTTATTCGTTCTTCATTCGGCCGGAGGGTCATTCGCGAGGGGCTTTGTGCGGCCTGTTTGTTTTCATTTTTATTTCAATAATTTATTGAGAGGATCAGGGTCCTGCTGCGGGTCCGGGTGTTGCTCCTGCTGCTGCTGGTGGTGATAAATCCTTGAATTGTTGGAATGCAAAACTCGTTTAGAACAATAAAATCCGATAGAGTCGTTAGCATGTGAGGTACATCTGCCGGCGGACCGGTTGGCAATGTGTTCGCCTCGTGGCGCCCAACGGCGGATGTTTTATGCATTCACAGCGGATTTAATCGGGCGGGGTGGGGGGGGGGGGGAATTGAAAGCTTTGAGGTGCACACAGTGACAATGGGTATTGATGTCGCTGTGACCCCCGGAATACGCCTCGTTTTATTGACGCCATTTGTGTGAAATAAGGTCTGTTTGGGGATTTGTTTGATTTTTGAATAAAGTGAGCGGGTGGACTGCATTTGTGGCAGTCGGTGGGGATGACGAGGGCAATTCTGTACTAGAATGGAGCGTTTGGAGAAGATTAACGTCAAGATTGCGAAGGCGTAGTCAACAGTACCAAGGCCTAAGGTGTAGATCAATGCGGCTCGAAGAATCTTCAACTCTGAGTCTTTGGAACCGCGCAACAGACGCAACAGAGCCTGTCTAGGACCTATATGGCGCACATGAGTCGTGAAGTGCTTTAACGCTCGTGGAGCTGGACAGGATTGTTGGTCGAGGCGGAGGCCAACTCCAGCCTGTAGAACCATGCGAAGACAGTGACAATGTGATACTCTGACCAGGAACTCAATTAGAAATCGGTGACGTTAATTCCTTCCAAATCTGGCAACAAATGTCAATGGAATTCAGTGAAATCCAATGAATTCCGCAGCGCCACCGCCACTCATTGAAAAGCTTTTGAAAATCCCCTTGAAATCCCCACCCGCACAACGATAAGAACCCTCAATTGCGATTCACCCCGAAAAGCGTGAACTGCATCAGACTCAACCGCAATCCCATTGAATGCAGTCCACACAGACCGTAGTGCAAAGCCCGCACCAATTAAATGTCCCACCGCAACCGCTCTCGCCAAATTATGCATCTCAGCTCGTCCAGAGTCTTAAGTGCCAGACGTTAATGAGATATTCATTCATCCCGGGGAGGCGGCCAGTGGGCGAGATTTAAGTTCCAGCGCAAACTATTTTATTTAAATCCTCGTCCCTGAAGCGTATCTTGAGCGAAAGCAATCGTGGTAACTTGCCAGAGCGCAAGAGAAAGAGAGAGTGAGAGATGGTTTATCTTTTGGCTTCTTTGAAGAAACGCGAAGGGTGGGTGTCAATGATAGAATGAATGCGAAAAGAACACTTGCCGCGTGGAATGACAATCCAACTTTCAATTAACTTGACTTGGGGCCGAGTCCCCGAGTGGATGTGCAGGGCGGGTCGCTGTTAGACGAGAAATGCGCTGAGCTGAAACTTTGGCGAGAGTGGGTGTCGTGTTGATACTGGATGAGCGACTTGATGGCTTTGTCGTTTGATAAGTGTTCAAGCGATGATGAGACTTGTTTCGTCGTTTATCGGTTAGGGTTTCTTGAGATTTAACTCCGTTGCTTCTGTTGTCGTGAACTAACGCGGTTATGGGTAGGCAATGAGATTTTTATCAAAGTGGCGCCCGGCATGGGATTTTGGTCGACGCTTATGGAAGTCGTTTTGCAAATGTGAAGGTCTGGATCATAACTAGCTTCAGGTGTCGTGACTTAATATGCTCGTGATGAGAAAAATTGTGTCTGGCGTGATTTAAGACAGAGTGGCGTCCAATACTTGACAACATTTCCAACACTTTGAAGTGTCGAAACCAGAACAATAATTGTCTACAACCGAACACCAGAGTCTTGAGCTTAACTCAAGTTTAGCAAAGCGTAGTTTCTGCAAAAACAGATGTGGCGCCCAACGCCGGATCACACTTGGAAGTCTCCGAACAAGAAGTAGTCAAATAGTCAAATGCAACAAAATGCTCGTGTCTGTGGCATTTTGTTGCATTCGACAAGGTAGGTAGCTTCAGTTATTGTGAATGAACGGTCAAAAATGTTTACATCACATTGGCGCCCAACACATGACCACACTTGCTATAAGACCCTTCTTTTAAGCTCTCAACTTGCCTGGAAGTCCACTTAAAGGACCAATAATCGCCATGAACCAAATTCTGATGCCTGGACCTAAGCTAGCTTCTGTTGTTGTGATTCAACGGACAAAAATGCGTGCTCGACGTGGCACCCAACACATGTCCACATCCGCATCACTCGGCAGTCCCCCTACAAGACCAACAAGTGTTTGCAACCAAATTCTGATGCCTGGACCTTAGCTAGCTTCAATGGTTGTGATTGAACGGTCAAAAACCCACGCCTAAAGTGGCGCCCAACACATGTCCACATCTCCCCCACTCTGAAGTCCTCCCACAACACCAACAAGTGTCTGCAACCAAATGCTGATGACTGGCCCATAGCTAGCTTCAGTTATCGTCAATTAAGGCGTTTAAGGTGAGACATTACCTGGGTGTGGCGCCCAACACCGGACAGCTCGACAATCGTCTCAGGGTCAAACCCAACAACAAGACACCACTTATCAACCATGTTTCCCCCGCCGCTGAGACACAACTCCTCGACACGCCCCCTCATTGCAGACCGTCTCATCTGTCTAGCTTTGATCCTTATTGCCGGTCATTAGACCCTCTCAGATTCCAGATCCATCTCGCGCGGTGGATGGAGTGTGCCGGTCAAGGAAACACTTATCGTTAACCGGGTGGACAACTTCATCCGGCCCCGCACTCCATTGTCCCCTAAACACATCAATTCACCCCTCCACCCAACTCCATCGCCAATCTGTCACTTGGGGGCAGAGGCACAGCAAGAAGCATGCCATAAAATCTCAGAGGCGGGCCGCTGGAACAGCAGTCTTGCGGCCGAAAAGAGATTCCTCATCAAATCAATCTTTAATTGACCAGAAGTCTCGTTGTGAATAGGCCCCTTCCGGCCGTCCATACGACCATGCGACCGTTCTTTGCCGGTGCCAGCACAGAAGTCATTAAATGTAAATGTAACTTTTATTTGCGAGATTAAGAGGGAAATTGCTTTTGGTCCCTTCTATCCATCCAGCTGGCGCTGGCGCTGGCTGAAGAGGGGTCGCCCGCCTGAGGTCATGCCTGATGCTGTGTCAACCACATTTTCGGACAGATGCTGTGTCTTATTTTTATTTTATGCCCCATTTCGCCGTGGGGCGACACTCTCCAAATCTGCCCCACCGCCCCCACGTTAGCTGGTTTATTAAAGCCGTGGACACATTTATTGCACGTAAGGCTGTTTGTTTTTGCGTTTGCCTGGTGCCTCTTAAACGATTCGCCGCACCTGACAGTGGATTTATGCGAATTGCCAGAGAAGGGGGTGAGGATTAGGGCAGAGTCCTTAAGGAGCCGAATCATTAGTAGTTTACGTATCAGTGAGTCGCTCTGCGGCAACGGGTTGGAGTGGGAATTTGCCAAGAAGTGGAGTCGCTGGATTATCTGATGCGACCGTAAACAACGCTAAGCGCATTAAAGTCCTTCGCTCCGGCCGGAGGAGTCGACTGGGGGAAGACAGATAATGCTGGGTTCTTGAAATAACCCCTTTCAAGGGAGATTTATCCCCTCGCCAAGGATTTCCTTCTTTCTTTCGTTGGCTTCCCGGTGCAGTGCGATTCGTCGTGCTGCATTGCCGCACGTAATTCCCTCTCGCAGCAGGCAGAGGCACTGAGAAGCGCACTTGTCTAAGAATGGAAATCTGCACGAGCTCTGGGAAGGTGTGCACTGTTCAGTCGTCGTCGTCATGGGGCACAAGTCAACAATGGGGACCTGAATGGCAAATGAATTCCACACATCAGTCGCATGGGAGTGCAGGAAGCTTGTGTTGCGCTTAAATTATTCACGAGATCGAATGCACGGATAAGGTGGGTTGGCGGAGGAATTTTAAGTCCTCCCACCCACTTTCCGAGCCTGTCGGGAATGTTTTATTGGGAATGGGATAAGAGTTAGAGAAATGGACGATCTAGATGCAGGCCAACAACGACTGGCCACCGTCTTCTTTTTATTCGCGTCGAAATGTTGTTCAGGTTCCCGTCTAGAGTCCTTCGTCGTAGTTGTTCTCGTCCAGAATTGCCGAAGTCTGTCATTGAGCATACCTCCAGAAGTCTCTTAGGACTTCCTTGGCAACCTTGCGACAACCCTATTGTTGTCCAGTAGCCTTTAAGCCTCATGATTCTTACAGCTGCCTCGTCTATAGACGACTCAACTTCGCACATACGCTGGGCTACGGTGAAAGTTGAAAAACTGGGGCTTAATCACAAGCGAATCCGAAACCTGGATCTAAGCTGAATCTGATGCTACGTTGGAGTCTGAAGTAAAGGTTAAGCCTTGGAGGAGGAAAAAACTGAAATCTAGAGGCTCCGGCTTAAATTGAGACTCAAGGAGCGGCTTAGTGTGAAACTGAAGCTTAGATGGAGACTCAAGCACAGACTTAGATCGACGCACAGGCAGAGGCTTTGAAGCTGACGGTAGTAGGGGCTGAGGGTACATTTGAAGCTACATTTGAATTTGAAAGTAGCTACAGAGATTGGGACGAGGTTGAGGCACAGTCTGAGGCGGAAGTTGAGACTGTGGCTTGTGGTTAAGCTGAAGGAGCTAAGGACTTAGAGTGAGGCTCAATCTGATCTGAGGATAAGTTTGAACCTGAACCTGTGACGGAAGTTGAGTAGAGTGGAGAGGTAAAGGTAAAGGCTGGCTTAATTTGAAGCTCGATGAACGGCTTAGACTGACGGTCAATCTGAGGCTTAGAGTACAGCGCAGGCTTAATTTGGAGCTGAAGCTGACTACAGGCTGAGACTACGTTTAGTCTTGAAGCATAGACAGGGGCTGATGTAGACGCTTAGGTTGAAGCTGGGATTGAGACGCAGTGTCGACTTTAGTTTGTAGCTCAATATATGAATGTGCTGAGGCTTCGTTTGAGTCTGGAGCAGTGACAGAGACTGAGTCGGTCTGTAGAGTTTGACGCAAAGTCTGAGGCTAGCTTAGACTGAGGCTTAAGCTCAAGTTAAAGCTCAGATTGGAGGTCTAGCGGAAGTTGAAGTGAACATGGAACTGAGGCGACCTGTGATTTTGAAACTGTGACAGTGACAGAGTCCGTATGAATGTCGACGCTGAGGTGTGAGATGGGTTTAGTGTGGACTTTAGCTCGGAGGTGAAGATAGGGGTTGAAGCTGCCTTTGAGTCTGGAACTATGTAGAGAATTGAGGCTTAAACAGAGGTTTGGACTGTGTCTTTAATTGAAGCTTAAGGAGGGCCGAGATAGAAGCTGCATTTGAAGCTTTATTAAGCTTGATTTGAGTCAAATGCAGTGACAGAGGCTAAGTCGAGGTTGGGTCAAAAACGGATGTGGATGCTTAGGCTGAGCTTTAGACTGAAGTTTAATGAGAGGTTTAGAATGAGGCACGAGCAGAATCTGAGACGTCTAACGCAGAGGCAAAGCTTCAACCTTTGATTAAGGACGAGGCTGAAACTGAATCTGAAATTAAGCTAGAATCGTCTACAGACTCCGTAGATCCTGCGGCAAAATGGCTGAGGCTGCCAAGCTGATCTTGGATGAGGCTTGAATTAAGCTTGAAGCGGATGCTGACATCAGGGCTTAGGTTGAAGCTTAGGTTAAGGGCAAGACTAAGCCTGAGGTTTGGTTTGAAGATCAGGCTGTCGTTGATCTGTTGTTTGTTGATGTGCCCTACGACAAGTTCGACACGTTCAATGTGCAGTTTCACGTCCACAATGCAACAGAGCCTCAACTCAGAATCCTGTACAAGCACCTTGAACTTGGAAGCCCCACCAAACACGCCTCATAATCTGCACGTGTCACAACGAGACGAATGAAAACAAAAGCAAATATTATAGCAATAAGTGAATAAAAGTGAAAGAGAGTATCCTTCTAAGGACAACAAGTAGAGAAAGTAAATTAAATTTCACCGCTCCAGCCCCCCACTCTACGTGACATCATTTTTCCTCTGGCTTCGGAATTTAATTACTTTTGCAGTCTTCCGCTCGCTCCAAGGAGAATGTCATCTTCAGGCACTGGCAGGAGTGTGTCTACTGCATTGCGATGATGCTTATGAATTTTCCACGAGCGCACATTCGAAGTTACAATATTTCTTAGTGAAGCCAACTAAATCCCTCCCGATGCCTGCACGTAAACTGTGGATAACTTCGTCTTGCTTCGAAATGTCCCGATGTCCTTGCGCGCTCTCTGTACGGGACGGGAGAGCAACACACGGTGTACTTCCAACTGGGACGGCGAACAGACAACATGTCAGTGAATGTGGTGAACGCGATGTGAACTGCGATGAGGACTTCACATGGTTTCATGTGATTGTTGAAAGGTTACTCTACCGTGCGTCCTTTGAAGGCAATTGGATCGCTCTCTTGACTTTTTTCTTCTTCTGGAACTAATTTGTGCGGGATTACTCCATTTGAAGGAGGATTCCTTCGAGGGGGTTGTTGGAGTGGAATGCAATTGAAAAGAGACTTATCCTTGAGCTTGTGGTTGAACGTCTAATCCCACAGTCTGGATAAACCTTCAAAACAATTGCCAAATTGACTGCTTTGACAAGATCAAAAAATCCATTAGTCAGCGAGGTTAAATGCAACGAATGTCACTCGATGCAAATGCAAGTCGATGTGCCGATACACGGCCGTATCTTGTCATTTCGACATCGCAGACAAATTGCCCCGTTTATAGGTCCCCAGTGGCCCTCGATGGGATAATTTTCTGCACGACAGAGTTATTCCCGGCAGGACACATCGCATGATGATCCACCATTGCCACTGAATAACAATTTGTCGAGAGTCATTATCGTAAAAGGACACGTCGTTTTCATGCAAATGCGCGGTCAGAGGGAGGCAATGGAACCACTTGCCGATGATGTACTCGCCTTTATCATTTTTTTTAATGGGTTTTCACTGTTTTTGACGGTTTTTATGAGCGCTCGTGGGATGCATAAAACAGACAATAAATTCGGTGTGGTTTCCAGATTTTTTATTATTTTGGTGAGACATGGGAGTCGCTTGCAAGGAGAACGGTGGATAGTTTCGGAGGTTCTCTTGTCCTTTTTCGTGTGGCGCGAAAGGTCGCAGTGGGCATGGTCCTCAATATGCAACGCTCTTGTTGAAGAAATCTAGAGAAAGAAGGGCTCTGAGAAGAAGTTGCATCGCCGAAAAACGCACCGTTTCGAGATATAAGCTATTTTTGAAAATGAGTTACTTGTGTCTTTTGTCTACCTTCTACGGATCGGGATAAATTTGGTGTCAATAGAAGCGTATTTTTATTCTCTACAAAGCAAATCTCTCTAGAGCAGGTTTCTTACAAGAAATTGCATCTCCGAAAAACGCACCGATATAAGCGATTTTCGAAAATGAATTGTTTTCAGGTCACCTTCGCCGACACTATTTCTTACCTTCTCTTGGTCGGATCGGGGTAATTTTGGTGTCAAAAGAAGCATCTTTTCATTCCCTCTAGAGAAGATTTCTTACAAGAAACTGCATCTCCGAAAAACGCACAGAAATATGCGATTTTCGAAAATGAATTCTTTTCAGGTCACCTTTTCCGCCAGTTTTTCCTACCTTCTCTAAGTCGGATCGGGATGATTTTGGTCTCAAAAGAAGCATACTTACCTCCTTATCGCCTTTGAATACTGAAAAGTACTTTTTTTTTTGGGTTTAATTTGGGGTTGACTGAGAAATGAAAGCCTAATGTCTGCGATTCAGTCGTCCACTCAGCTTAGTAGTCAACTGAGTGTAAGAGTGAGTCGCAATTTTGATATCCTGCTTTAATTGCAGTTTGTGCCCGAAAAGGGCTTGCTACCGACGGGCCCGCGATCGCGTCCGACGATAAACGATTTGCGATTTACGATTTGCGATTTGCGATTTGCGATTGGCGACTAACGATAGACGATTTGTGATTTGCGATTTACGATTTGCGAGACAGTGCAAACGATAATTGGATACGATTTTCATGCATGAAAAGGCCCTGCCTAACCTCAAAGGCGACCGTTTGGCCCCTTCGGGGTTCCCCTACCTATCTTTAAGGACAGCTGTTCGGGTCCTGAATGCATAGCTGAAAAATATTCCCTTTCCAATAATAGATTACAAATTTAAAAAAAAAATGTGGCCCACTCAGCTTTGTGCACAATCTGCTGACTCTGCTGCTGATCCCTGGACTGCTCCTAAATCTACTACTACAACTACTACTACAATTTCTACAACAATTCTACAACAATTCTACAACAAATTCTACATCAATTCTACTTCAAATACTACAATATGAATAAATGGACAATTATTAACTTTGTCCATTGCTCACCCATTCTCAAGGACTTATCCACGACCATAGGCATAATCGGCGAATAACAGCCAAAGTGCCACATGGCCAGACAAGCTATGAGCCGAGGAGCTAAGAGTAACCCAAGACCCTCTATCGGGCTGCGAATGTTTTCGAACTGCCATAAAAATAGATTCATAGTTCTGAAGGACCAATCGCGCCGAAAAGAGTGTGAGCCTCTGTAGAAGATGTGTATAAACGTTGTTGACTCACCGAAGACCTTGTTAGCGGCGCCAGTTTCCTGCTCAAGTGCTTGTTTACGATCAAAATACTAGAAATCTACGAGTACTACAAGGACTACGACTACAACTACGATACAAACAGACAAATAACCTCGTCTGTTTCTCGCTCACACTCGAAGGCTCATCCACGACCATAGGCAAAGTCGGCGAATAACAGCCAAAGTGCCACAAAATAAGAAAATAGCTGAAATGCTCTACCTAGCCTCAAGGATTCCTGTTCGGGTCCTGAGGGGGTTAATGGGATTTATGTACAAAATAAGAAAATAGCTGAAATGCCCTACCTAGCCTCAAGGACGCCTGTTCGGGTCCTGAGGGGGTTAATGGGAAATATGTACAAAATTAGAAAATAGCTGAAATGCCCTACCTAGCCTCAAGGACGCCTGTTCGGGTCCTGAGGGGGTTAATGGGAAATATGTACAAAATCAGAAAATAGGAGAAATGCCCTACCTAGCCTCAAGGACGCCTGTTCGGGTCCTGAGGGGGTTAATGGGAAATATGTACAAAATCAGAAAATAGGAGAAATGCCCTACCTAGCCTCAAGGACGCCTGTTCGGGTCCTGAGGGGGTTAATGGGAAATATGTCCAAAATAAGAAAATAGGAGAAATGCCCTACCTAGCCTCAAGGACGCCTGTTCGGGTCCTGAGGTGGTTAATGGGAAATATGTACAAAATAGGAAAAATTGCTGAAATGCCCTAAAATAAGAAAATAGCTGAAATGCCCTACCTAGCCTCAAGGACGCCTGTTCGGGTCCTGAGGGGGTTAATGGGAAATATGTACAAAATTAGAAAATAGCTGAAATGCCCTACCTAGCCTCAAGGACGCCTGTTCGGGTCCTGAGGGGGTTAATGGGATATATGTACAAAATAAGAAAATAGATGAAATGCCCTACCTAGCCTCAAGGACGCCTGTTCGGGTCCTGAGGGGGTTAATGGGATATATGTACAAAATAAGAAAATAGCTGAAATGCCCTACCTAGCCTCTAGGACTCCTGTTGGGGTCCTGAGGGGGTTAATGGGAAATATGTACAAAATCAGAAAATAGGAGAAATGCCCTACCTAGCCTCAAGGACGCCTGTTCGGGTCCTGAGGGGGTTAATGGGATATATGTACAAAATAAGAAAATAGCTGAAATGCCCTACCTAGCCTCTAGGACTCCTGTTGGGGTCCTGAGGGGGTTAATGGGAAATATGTACAAAATAAGAAAATAGCTGAAATGCCCTACCTAGCCTCTAGGACTCCTGTTGGGGTCCTGAGGTGGTTAATGGGAAATATGTACAAAATAGGAAAAATTGCTGAAATGTCCTAAAATAAGAAAATAGCTGAAATGCCCTACCTAGCCTCAAGGACGCCTGTTCGGGTCCTGAGGGGGTTAATGGGAAATATGTACAAAATCAGAAAATAGGAGAAATGCCCTACCTAGCCTCAAGGACGCCTGTTCGGGTCCTGAGGGGGTTAATGGGATATATGTACAAAATAAGAAAATAGATGAAATGCCCTACCTAGCCTCAAGGACGCCTGTTCGGGTCCTGAGGGGGTTAATGGGATATATGTACAAAATAAGAAAATAGCTGAAATGCCCTACCTAGCCTCTAGGACTCCTGTTGGGGTCCTGAGGGGGTTAATGGGAAATATGTACAAAATAAGAAAATAGCTGAAATGCCCTACCTAGCCTCTAGGACTCCTGTTGGGGTCCTGAGGTGGTTAATGGGAAATATGTACAAAATAGGAAAAATTGCTGAAATGTCCTAAAATAAGAAAATAGCTGAAATGCCCTACCTAGCCTCAAGGACGCCTGTTCGGGTCCTGAGGGGGTTAATGGGAAATATGTACAAAATCAGAAAATAGGAGAAATGCCCTACCTAGCCTCAAGGACGCCTGTTCGGGTCCTGAGGGGGTTAATGGGATATATGTACAAAATAAGAAAATAGATGAAATGCCCTACCTAGCCTCAAGGACGCCTGTTCGGGTCCTGAGGGGGTTAATGGGATATATGTACAAAATAAGAAAATAGCTGAAATGCCCTACCTAGCCTCTAGGACTCCTGTTGGGGTCCTGAGGGGGTTAATGGGAAATATGTACAAAATAAGAAAATAGCTGAAATGCCCTACCTAGCCTCTAGGACTCCTGTTGGGGTCCTGAGGTGGTTAATGGGAAATATGTACAAAATAGGAAAAATTGCTGAAATGTCCTAAAATAAGAAAATAGCTGAAATGCCCTACCTAGCCTCAAGGACGCCTGTTCGGGTCCTGAGGGGGTTAATGGGAAATATGTACAAAATCAGAAAATAGGAGAAATGCCCTACCTAGCCTCAAGGACGCCTGTTCGGGTCCTGAGGGGGTTAATGGGATATATGTACAAAATAAGAAAATAGATGAAATGCCCTACCTAGCCTCAAGGACGCCTGTTCGGGTCCTGAGGGGGTTAATGGGATATATGTACAAAATAAGAAAATAGCTGAAATGCCCTACCTAGCCTCTAGGACTCCTGTTGGGGTCCTGAGGTGGTTAATGGGAAATATGTACAAAATAGGAAAAATTGCTGAAATGTCCTAAAATAAGAAAATAGCTGAAATGCCCTACCTAGCCTCAAGGACGCCTGTTCGGGTCCTGAGGGGGTTAATGGGATATATGTACAAAATAAGAAAATAGCTGAAATGCCCTACCTAGCCTCTAGGACTCCTGTTGGGGTCCTGAGGTGGTTAATGGGAAATATGTACAAAATAGGAAAAATTGCTGAAATGTCCTAAAATAAGAAAATAGCTGAAATGCCCTACCTAGCCTCAAGGACGCCTGTTCGGGTCCTGAGAAGGTTAATGGGAAATATGTACAAAATCAGAAAATAGGAGAAATGCCCTACCTAGCCTCAAGGACGCCTGTTCGGGTCCTGAGGGGGTTAATGGGATATATGTACAAAATAAGAAAATAGATGAAATGCCCTATCTAGCCTCAAGGACGCCTGTTCGGGTCCTGAGGGGGTTAATGGGATATATGTACAAAATAAGAAAATAGCTGAAATGCCCTACCTAGCCTCTAGGACGCCTGTTCGGGTCCTGAGGGGGTTAATGGGATATATGTACAAAATAAGAAAATAGCTGAAATGCCCTACCTAGCCTCAAGGACGCCTGTTCGGGTCCTGAGGGGGTTAATGGGAAATATGTACAAAATAAGAAAATAGGAGAAATGCCCTACCTAGCCTCAAGGACGCCTGTTCGGGTCCTGAGGGGGTTAGTGGGAAATATGTACAAAATAGGAAAATAGCTGAAATGCCCTACCTAGCCTCATGGACTCCTGTTGGGGTCCTGAGGGGGTTAGTGGGAAATATGTACAAAATAAGAAAATAGCTGAAATGCCCTAAAATAAGAAAATAACTGAAATGCCCTACCTAGCCTCAAGCACGCCTGTTCGGATCCTGAAGAGGTTAGTGTTTGTGGTACGGTTAATATGTGTATATGCATGTATAAGAAAAATATAAATTAAAATTAAAAAAAGGTTTAAGAATCCCATGTGCATATAGTGCACAGCTGCTAGCCTTTGGTACGCCGCTTGTGGCCGTTGGCGATGCAATGATGGTTGCTTATAGCTTGTACCGAACCGGGAACCGAACCGTAATCCATGGGCGGTGGTGGCCCAACATCGCTTACGCATAGAACCGAACCGAACCGAACCGAACCGTAATCCATGGGCGGTGGTGGCCCAACATCGCTTACGCATAGAACCGAACCGAACCGAACCGTAATCCATGGGCAGTGGTGCCCGACATTGCTTACGCATAGAACCGAACCGGGAACCGAACCGTAATCCTTGGGCAAAGGTGGCCCGCTTATAATCGCATTCAATTCAACGGACACCCTTATGTTTATCGACGGACTGGGTGTGTGGGTGGATGGGTGGTATCAGACGACGGACGATGCACGAATGTGACCGATCCCCACAACAAAACAAAAAAGGGCCTTCGCAAGATTCGTTTGAGCAAATATCTAGACTGGTCGCTCCAATATGGAAGCGCGAGTCACAATTTAGTCGGTTGGACTGATCCGAAATCAATGGGCAGGAAGAGGTAGAGAGAGAGAGAAAGAATGGAGACTCCGACGAGAGTCCGCGGAGGTATACATGCCCGTACCGGTGCATGCCTTTACCCGGGGCATCATTCAATAGACGGGACCATCATCACACATGCATACCAAAACTTTCGATCAAGGGTCAAGTGAAAAAAAAAGTTCGTTGGTGGGTGCAAGTCCTCAAAAAGCGACGACGAATGACGCGAGTCCATACAAAAACAAAAACGCAACGAGTTTGCTATAAGCAATGCTTCATATTGCTCCACATCAAACATGTTGCATCTCATACATGTTGGAAGGTCCATCATACACGCTGGGTGGGCGGTGAGTCGGTAGGCGAGGTCTCATGCAAGTTCACTAAAACAAAAAATCGAAAAAAAAACACCCCCGATGTGCACCCTTCGACGGCCACCAAGAGACTGAGCTCTCCCTCCGGGTGGGGGGGGTCCTTATATAGACACGCGGTCGTCCCCACAGTCGAGTGATAAAATTTCAAAAATTTCCTCAATTTGTTGGTTTTTTCGCTTATTTTCTCAATTTTTTGGTTTTTTTTCAATTTTTGGGGGACGCCGCTGGTTGGGGGCGATGGGGGAGGGTGCGCGTTATGTGCTTTGATGGTTTAATGGGGCCCCTAAGGCCCCTCGGAATGGTTTTTATGGAGTTCAAGATGCATGTTTGCACCTTTTTGGATACTTTTCAAACAGTTTTCACTCTGATCACAAGAGATGCGTGTTTAAAGAGGTTGGCGATGTCCACAGAAGTCCTTTGAATCATTTTGGGAGTCTCTGGAATCGATCATTGAAGTGGATAAGATCGCACACTCGATAAGTATGGGGCTTCGACGATTTTCCAAGCAATTTAAAAAAACCAATTTGTTCAAATTGAAATTAATGTATTCCTTGCCACGTTCCTTGCCTCGTTTTGTGGTGTGGCTGTTATGCGTCCACAGCTTCCTGAACGAAAAGTTATAACCACCCACATGCCCATCCCATCATCCCCTTCTTCAGGTTCAAACTTCCCGATGTTTAAAAACTCCCAAAGCAACCAAGGATGTTCAATAACTCCTCCGAACCGAATTACCACACAAAATTCATAAACTCGTTATCACCTCTCTGTGCACAGATAAGTGCTCTGCACTCCGACACGAACATTAAATGTGTTCCCAAACTCCCTCGGCACCTGAATCTGAATCTGAACTCTTTAATGGATTACGTCATCCCATTCACAATGCAAAAGAACATTTCCATAAATTCAAACAAGAAACAGCAAAAAGAAGCTCGACCATAGATCATGAATTTCAGGTCGGAAGTTTACGCCTCGAAGTAAGTACCCTCGTGTCATTTATTGCCTCCTTCCGTGACGCCGTCGCTCGTCTTCAGTCCAACCCGGCAAACCCTCCCGGAGACGTTCAAGGCATTCACAAAGGTACAAGAAATTTTCCATCCTTTGTGCAACAAATCCTTGTCGTCCTTTTGCCTTTCGCTGAATAACCGTCAATCGGGGCGACGTGATAAAGATGAAACAGCGACAGTAACTCTATTAGTAGGTCGTAGCCGGTAGGACGACGGGTTACGACTTGTCGAATAATCCCCCGGAACTGATAGCGACATCAGTCAGTGCCGCAATGCGGAAATCATAATAAAACGGAGAGAAAGACGGAGCGGACCGAACAGACGTCCGGGCATTTTTGCTGACATAAGTTGCAGCAGTAAAATGAGCGCGGGTTCGTTCGTGAATACAAAGTGAATCTGTGGAATTTGGAAATTCATGTGATTTCCAAAATTTTTGATGATGACGCTTTAGGAGCATGGACTGTCAATTAGTTGAGACAGATGTTGTCAAGCTAGTAGCGAGTCTCGTTCGTTGAGAGCGGTTGCAAGCGAATGTCATTTCAAAGCGTGTTACAACTGGGAAGCCGGAGTTATTGAGTCCATTTTTTTGCTCGACACCATCTATTGTTCGTTTCGGGGATTGTAGGAAGAGCCCTTGGAGCAGGAGTCGATGCGACATACCCACAACGTCGCGGGGCGGCTGCATGTAAACGAATGCAAACCGAAAATGCTCTAAAGGCGGCAGATTTAAAGCCGGTAGGACGGATGTCTGTGCAACACATCTCCATCCCGAAGAATCTTCGATCCCACCGGTGGGACAGTAGAGGACGACCGCGAAATGGATGGCAGCTACAACTGGAGAAGGATCAATTTGGCGTGAGTTTCATTAGGAGAAGAAGAAGGAGCGGCTCCAGAATCGCCGGCTCCAGAAATGCCCCGTGAGTCTGGTGTAAGCTTAGTGGTGAAACACATTCTGGGACAGTACGTGATTATGTTGAAGAATCTTTGTAGTTTTGTGACATTCTTGAATTTGTGGAGACCGCTGGAACTGCCTTTACTTGGTCTCTGTGGTCATTGGAGTCCTATCCGTTCAACTTACGTACATTCTTCCATCTCTTTCACGAGTGATGGGGTGGGATAATGCTGAGCTTTCCTGTAGGATTGGCAAACTTTACTTACTTACATACTTATCAAGCCGGCGACCCATGGAGGGTCCGAGCCTGAGCTGCCTTCCATCGTTGACGGTGGTCCTGGGCACGATGCTTCCAATCTGTCTTGCAATCCAAGACCAATTTGTCTTGCATCCGCGATTACTTGGTCTTTATACCGGACATTCGGTCTACCTCTCCTTCTCGAACCAGTAGACTCGGATTCGAAGGCCCTCTTTGCTGGAGCATTGTTGTCCATGCGCTCGATATGGCCGAGCCAGTGGAGTCGATGGATCTTTGCATTCCGGACTACATCCACATCCTGGTAGAGCTCGTAAAGTTCTCGGTTATGTCTTCTTGGATTGGAAAAACTGGGTCAAATTTGACTAAAAGAACTATGCTTCGATGGTTTGGTCACGTGGCACGAATGTCCCCACCATCACGACTTCCGTGGCGTGGCTTGAATGCGATTCCATCGAGTAGGCGTCGAAAAACTTGGCTTGTTGCGCTCAGTTTGAATCGATGACTTAGGATTGAGTTGCCTGAAGATCCTCTTGCATTCTTTGCCCCTGAGACCCCTTTAGTGGATCATGTGGGCCACTGAACTTGAGATGAGTTAACATAATCTTCCAAAAAAATAACGACACGACACTGCATTTGCATCTACCACGTCTACAATGTGTTTGTGTGGGCCGGAGTGAACCTGCGTCTCAACCTACATGCCTATCTGACGTCCTCCATCAACTTCTGGTAGTCAATGCTGCGCTATTCAAGGTGTTCTTGAACTCAGTTTGTAATAGGCACTTTGAAGATTTGTCGTCGTCCTTGAAGATCAGGCTGTCCTAGGCTCTCATCGCGTAACTTTTAAGACGATTGTATTAAACGACGTCGTTAAACGATCATCGTCTTACGCGCTGAGAGCCCAGGGTACTGTAGGTAGACGCTTCTCGTCAAGAACCCACGGATGGTCTGTGCATTAGGTGATGTCGTCTTCTAACATTGACATCGACCCGTGTAGGCTGTGGCTGAGTTCGTAAACCTCAAAAAAAGCATCACTGCCTTGCAATGATTTTTTTATGTTGCTATGCATCCCGATAATCTGTGATGCGCTGATTGCTTTTATTTGGGCAGCGACTGCTTTCGACTGCGTTTACGAACTCAGCCCATTTTCAGTCACGAGGGCCAAGTTGAAGTTAACGCGTGATCTACTGGTCTCTCCACCGCGCCTTTGTTCCCTTCTTTGCAGCACATCTCCACAAGACCAGGACTGTTGACTCTTGTAACGTCACACAACCCATATAAATAATGACACAACTTTTAGTTTCTTCACGTCCGTCTTGTCTTGTCTGTCTGCACTCAACTCGGCCGCATTAGCTTGACCATTTAATCTGCAACAACGGTTCTAGGACCTTTTAGATTGTAGGTCCTTCAAGCCACTTTGGAAACTCGTGTCTCTGTTGAAGAAGTCTTTCCCTAACCTTCCATTCCTCTGTTCTGCATTCAGTTACTAAGATGGTTCTGCACATCCACACGTGTTGGTTGTGCTATTGTTCCGTCACGAGGGGATAGGGTGCCACAGTTTTACGTCGACGTCGGCCTCATCTCGAACCTCACACAGAGTGAATTCAACATTTGAATTCCCTATGGATGATGTCAAATGACTTATGGAGAGCCTCAGGTCATGAGAACTCGTGCAGAGGGAATTTAAAAAACACAAGAACATGCGTTCAGTACCAAAACATGAACAGATCGTCCGTTGGGGAGGACAAAACTGATGTCTGTGCATTTGGGGGACGACAAGTTAACCAGTCCTTCAAACAACAAATCATTTTTCCCCTCGACAGTTTTGTATTTCGACAGAATTAGTTTTGGTACACCCATTAGCAACCTTGATCCGATTAAAACTTCTTTTGGATTTTCTCCCACGTGGCAATGCGTTGTCGCTGCTTCTTTGCCGCTGCCAGCTTCGCCAGTGGTCCCAGGGTCCTGTATCCATCGTCGACGAACCTCACAAATCCAGTTTGCTCAAGACCCTTAAGCGCCGGCTCAATCTGAGATTCAAGGTCTCCACTGGCGAACTTCCTGTTTCACAAAAAAAGAGTCAGCCATCATCGAGTACAAGTTACATATGAAAATTGCTCTCACTCTTGTTTGAATATCTCCACGATATCGGGCAATTTCAAGCCATTCTTGTACTTGGGGTGATCCTGCAACATCCTGATGACGTCCAACACAAAGAGCGGTGTATGCAGGTAGTATATGTTTTGTGGGACGCTGGAGGACATCATTTTTAGTTTTTTTTTTTTCTATAAAATATATGTGCGACAGCTCTGCGAACTGATGAGTATGAGAACTTGATTAAAAATGTGAGCAATTTGAACGGAATTTGTTTGAATTTGTGAACATATTTCGATCAAAGGAACTTCGAGAGTCGACCTGTGTTCAGAGAGTGCGGTGCGGTTGTCTAGAAAAACGTTGACAGATGTCCCCCTGCCCTGACCACCAGTCCGAAATAAATGTTAAGACAAGGCTCAAATCCTCCCAAGGGCATTAACATTTCATTCTTTGACAACAAAAAAAAAACACTTAAAATCCACTGGCTCACAGGAATTATGTAAATATTTAGTTAATCCTCGTCCAACCCAGCAAAACTTCAACAATTACATTCACAACAACTGGAAAAAAAAAACCCAAAATAAGCCGAAAAAGAAAAGTTTCTTCAGTTTTTATTCTCGTTTCGAGCCCAAAACTTTTGGCACTCCATAAATATCCTTTAACCCACTTTTCCGGGGTAACTTTTTTCCATTTTCTATTCCAAGAACACTCTCACGACAAGAGTTGGCACTGCGAAACATAACCTCACAAGGTTGCGTTCACATGCGAGGAGGGGGGAGGGCGAGAGAGCAACAACTAGGGAAAAAATATGGAAATTAAAACAACGGTCTTATGAAGAAGTTCGAGGGAAATGGAAAATGAACAACGGGAAAGCAGAGTTAAAGTAGGTGCCCCGGCAGATTTGATTGCATTCAATTAGGAGATGTTTTCGGGCTAAGTTCCCTTGGAAGTTGTGTTTAATCGGAGGTAACCTCTTGGAAAAGTTCTACTTTTTTTCATTTGAATTCGAGGCTGACTGCATCAAGGACGACGTCCAATTCCAGTTCTGTTGGGGAAGTAGTGTGTGTCCACGAGGCACGCTGGGATTTAACATCTTTGTAGGCTTCTCCTACTCACTAGAGACAAATTGCATGAATTGAGCTGATTTTAATGCTGACTAAAGCCTTTGGGGTTCGTGTTTAACTTCAACGAAGGCTAGATTTCCGTTCAAAGACGGGATGTAATTCGGGATTGACTTCCATTAGACAGGGAGACCGACGATGCAGCAAAAATTCTGCGAAAGTAGAGGAATGCTTTGATCTCTTCGGTCTATCAGGATCTTAGTGAGATGTGCCTTGCGTGTCCACCCACTGACCACTGATATTTGCTTTTGCATGCGTGTAAACATTTTACTTGTAGTCCAAATCCTAATGCACATACCAATGACCAGATAAGAACGATAGAAAATGAAATTGGAAAAAAACAACAACGGTTTGAGATATGCAATTGATTCTCACATTATTTTGAAGTTGCTTTCATGTCATTGAGTATGAAAGAGAAAATCCTCATTTAAATCGACGCATCGGTTTCGGTGGCGGCGCTTCAAACGGTGGGCCCATTTTTTATGACTGGGTCTTAAATGTTCTTCCGGCAACAGCATCTCCAAGTTGTTGACATGGAACCCGTCCAATTTGGTTGCCTTGTTAGCACTCGACGTAGTTCCAGAACAAAAGATTAATCGACTGGTGTCAAGTCGCATGATCGCGGCGGCCAATTGATGAACGCTGGCCATGAGATGACCCAGTCGTTAAGTTTCTCCTTCACAACTTAGCGTTGTATCCCTTGAATGGCATGTAGCGTCGTCTTATTGGACCCGCAAGCTCGGATATATGAAATTTGGATTATGTTTTACTTGTTGACATAGCAACCGAAACAAAATGGGACCCCCTGCTCTCAACCAAGCAGAATTTAACGAAACTCAACGAAACTGAGTTGAGGAGTTAAGTTAAGTTTCTCCTTCACAATTTCGAGCGTTGTGTCCCTTGAATGGATGTAGCGTCGTCTTATTGGACCCGCAAGCTCGGATATATGAAATTTGGATTATGTTTTACTTGTTGACATAGCAACCGAGACAAAAAGGGGACCCCCTGCTCTCAACCAAGCAGAATTTAACGAAACTCAACGAAACTGAGTTGAGGAGTTAATTCCACATTTCTGTGCATTCTGGTCTCGATTACTTAAGTTGACTTAGCTAGTCCTCACGTCCACTTCGATTTGTGTCTTAAACTTTTCGGAGGTTCCAGATGGCGAATTGGACCTCGATGAGTTTAAGATTGGCGCACCTCTACCAGCAAATCCGTTCCTTTTCGCTCCATCTGAAAATCCATCAGTCAACTTTCAGCCAAACTAAGTGAGCATGCTTAAAATATTCCCATCGCCACTTTAAACTGAACCTCCCCCACCAGCGGGACCTTCCCTTTGGTCGCCCCCACCAACGCTCGGGGCATTTCGCTTGGCATGACATTCAAGCGCACCCAATTTCGTTCGCTAGTTACACTCATTCGCGAAATTTGACGAAACTCAGTTCCCTGCGAAGCGCTTACATCAATTAAATCCATTAAAATGTACTCACTCCTTAAGAGCCTTCATAAAACGTCGTCGTCCTCGACATTCTCCCCCTCGCCCCCCACACAATGAAACCCCATCGATGCTGGGGGGGAGGGCGTCGAAAGAAAGTACAGCAAAATGCCAGAACAAGGTCGACTCGAATATCACAGGGGAACAAGAAAAAAAAAAGGAAAACCAAACAAACCCGATTCGCATTTCTCTTCTTTTGTGTCTCGCATTAATTCGGTTCAGGACTTTTTAGTTTGTCCTTGCCGTCGCTGCTCAAAGTAGTTCCAGGGGCGCGGGCCATAGCGAGCGGGACGGAGATACACTGTAAAGTGCGCGAGTCACGGGAAACAACAACACCTTGTCAAGGTGATATCGAGGATAAAAATGTATTTCGAGCATGCATACCCTGTGCTCCTGATTTAACACTTCATAGCCAGTGACTCGGGGCGGCAAAGAAGTTGTGGGTGAGGATTGAAGAAATAAAACTGGACACGGTGCGGCGCACCCGAGTGCATTAAAGTTGCGAATTTTTTATTTGCGTTCTCTCCTGGCTTTGCTTTGCATTTCATTTATTCCATCTGGGGCCGGCCGCAGGAGGGGGCAGTGCGGTGGGAGGTGTGCTGGGCTGTCAATTAGAATTTAATATCACACGCAGAGCTGTCGTTGCGGGAGTGAACGCAATTGTGGGCGATAATTTAATAGAAAAGTAGCTTTAATCGTAGTCCGGCGACAGATGTCCGGGAAATGGGAATTTCAACAGGTTTCTGAGTGGATACTTTGTGTGCGCGGGACTTGGGCTTATCGTGAGTGGTGGTCGTTAGAAGTAGCCCGTGGGAAAGGTGCATTTGGCACAAGCTGAGAGCTTACTACATGCTTTTAAAGTGCTTCAAATTTGAAGTTTTTGCGTCAGTCATGGATGAGGAATGACGGTAGGTGGGTTAAGGTGTGGGTTGTTGAGGAGTCAGTGACTTTTCTGAACTTATTGCGCTTTAAATGTAAAACTGCTCCCAGTCAAGCCTTATTGACACTAGTCGAAGGGGTTCTCGTTTCTAATGGATCCGGTTTGCTTTCCCCCAACCATCATCATCTTACAGCTGAGTTCATCCATGCGCGTCACGTCCACCTCGTCTAGATCGAGGAGACGGAATTCTCTTCTGCCATTGTCCTTTGTGTTGAGTGGAACGTTCTGCCTGACAGCGGCACTGGAGCCTTTATCCGCTCTTAACAGTCTACAGAAGTGATATTTCCAGATTCTCAGTGTCGACTGTGACTCTGCTACGAATTGTCCCTCTTCATCGCTACAGTCCAGGCTAAGTCTTTAGAGACAGCCCTCCACTCACTGATAGGCATCATTGAAAAATCTCTCGAGTTTAAAGAATACACACTTGTGACATTTCTCGACATCGAAAGTGCGTTCAACAATATCGAACCAAAAGCAATTTCACTTGCGCTTAACAACTTTCATTCTTCAGCTACTCACCAGCAGGGTAATACACTCTCACCTGGGAGATGCTGAGATCCATAGAGGAGTTAATAGGGACACCCCACAAGGAGGTGTTCTCTCTCCTCTTCTTTGGAACGTAGCGGTAAATGAACTGTTATTAATACTGGTTGAGGCAGGATGCAAAGTTATTGCTTATTTTTTAATTCGTTTCTACTCGAGACATAATGCAGAATGCCTTCGATAAGCTGGTAGCATGGACACAAACATGCGGACTTGGTGTTAACCCCACTCTTCACCAGAAGATACAAAATCCCTCAGTGCCTAACTGCCAGTGTGAAATTTCTGGGTCTCACAAGCTAAAGTGGAAACTCAACATCCAGGATAGGGTCAAGAAAGACTCTTTTGCTCTTTCTATCTGCAAAAAAGCCATTGGATGCAAATGGGGCTTACAACCACGCATCGCTCACTGGATTTTCATCTCGATTGTCAGACCGACACTTCTGTATGGAGTCTCAGTTTGGTGGACAGCACTAAACAAAGCTATCAACTGCAAGGCACTCAATCGAGTACAACGACTGGCGTGCATGTGCATCAGCGGAGCACTAAGTCCGTCAGACACACTGAATATTCTCCTCCACCACTGGAATTATTCGGAAAACAAATAGTAGCCAGCACAGCCTTGAGACTCAAAACACTCCGACTGTGGTCCGAACTCAACATCGGCCACTCAACCATTCTCAAGGAATTCAACTTCCTTCTTAGCGAAACTGACCGCCTAATACCCCAGGCTATTTTCGAGAAGAAATTCTCGATCAGCATTCCCTCCAGATCGAACTGGATGTCCGATAGGCAGACGTTGGATGATCCTCTGCGTATTTTCACCGACGGATCGAAGATCGAAGATTGCTATCTCTTTGAAGCTCCCTGATCACTGTAGCGTTTTTCAGGCAGAAACCATAGCGATTAAAGAGGCGTTGTCATGGCTCAAAAACAACGTGATCTCAATGAGCTAAACAGCGTCAGCATAGGCCAGCTAAATCGCTTCACTGCAAGCATCAACTGGTTCCGACAATGGGCCTACTCTGGCCTAAGTGTGACTGCCCTTAGCAGTCAGCCACTACAACCTAACCTAACCTATCGCTACAGTCTCCTGTCCGAAGTTGATACCCATTCGATGGTTGTTTTATCCTTTAATGGAGCCTTCGGACTTTCCTGCTATAACACATCTCTATTCCCTCAATCGGGCGCTTCTCGTGCTCCTTCTTTTTCCTTCAGAGCAACCGACGATCTTGCCTTTTTTTAAGTTCTTAGAGCTCACCAACCCCTCTAGTCCTTCTATGTAGTGTTGCCTTATATGCTGCTTGCTTCGCTGAATGATTCTGCCTGCGCACCGTTGTCAAACCAAGGTTTTTTTTCTAGGTGGCTTCTCTAATGGCGCTTTGATAACGTTGCCACTGCTGGTCGATTGGCTTGGCTGGCTGGGTTGACTTCCCTGACAGCTTCCGGGAAACTTGATCGGCAAAGTTCTCAATCATAGACTAGTCTACGGCTTTTTTGAATATTAGGGGCCAGTCTGGTGATGTTATGGCATCCTACTGGTAGCTTGACCAGAGGCTATAGTCTGGTGACACGGGAGATCAGGAAAGCCCTATATTTGGAACTTGAGATTCCTACTGAAGGCGTCTGGTCCAGGGTCGTTAAATGGTCCTAGGAGTAAAAGAACTCGTCATATAATGCTAATGCCAGGTGATCACGTTAATCAATTACTCATCTGTGGTCTTGCTCTACTCCTGACTGACAGCAACAAAGAAATGTTCGCTCGTCGGTGGGTCCGGACATCGAAAATACGAGAGGAGTGGCTGACGTCGACTGCAATGTAATCAATCTGGCTGACGGTTTATTGCTCAGCGGACTGCCAGGCCAGTTTGTGAATTGTGAGGTGAAGGAACCGAGTTCTGTCTACAGAGAGCGTTGGCCCCGCACGAGTCCTTTTTCGAATGTGTGGCTGCATTTTCCAATGCCTCTACCAAACATGTCTCCATTGCCCAGCTTGTCGATGAAGCCTCCTAAAACGATCTTCGTGCCATAGCTGGGGCATTGATCGTATGTACGTTCTAGGAGAGATCATAGAAGTCCTCGTTGCTATCGTTCTCCGTTGCGGCGTTGAGGCAAATTGTGTGCAAAAATGAAGCTGAAGACTTCTTGGCTAAGTCTGACTCTGGATGGCGCCGTTGGTTGAGAGGGTCCCCCAGTTCGAATCCCCGAGCCCATCCCATCGCATCGGTAGTGGCCCGTGTCATTGTGGGTATGTGCGTCGACTCCTACGCACTTGCACCTACCTGTCTAGGTTCGATTCCTGGTACGGCAAGAAATACTTTTCACGGCCCCGCCTCTTTCGAGTCACTGACAATGCTCAAAGAGTACAACTGTCTAGAAAAAGCTTCTCTTCCTTCCACTCGTGATAAAACAATAGCACGCACAAACGAGTGGTTGCTGAGAAGCTAGGCCCTGGCCCTCTACAGCGCCATCGTTGTCCATGGTCGTCAGAAGCATAATCATCCATATCCGAGGCTTGTTGTTTCAGTACTGAACGTTTCTTACACGATGTGCCAGCTATGCCCAAACTTGGAGGACTGTGTCCTGATTTAAGCCCCTCGCTGCATACATTAGTTCACCTCTCAGCGGTTGCTGTAGAGTCCAGAGGGTGCCACGAGAAGTCAACATGAGCAGTCCATTTACAGGAGTCGTTATAAAAGGCAATGAGGTTGAGCAAAGACGAAGTTTGTTTTTGATACCGGATTAACCATTATGGAAGCCCGAGGTGGAACTGGGGCTCAACCAACAAGCCGCTTCAGCTGGCGTGATCTCTATCTATCTGCGTCAAGTTACGCGCACCACGTTGGTTTGGGTCGTTCTCCACTTGCGTGCTCCAAGTTAGACGCTGGCGTCCTTGTTGCGTTGTCCCAGAGGTTCAACTTGTGTTCTGACTTTAATTTTCGAATTAGTATAGCCGCTGTGTCGTTGTTACCACTGACCCGTGGATGATGTGAGTCCAGTCTTGGTCTGTCTGAGGGGGTGCCACGAGGAGGCTCCATGTCAACTTGAGCAGCCCATTCACAGAGTTGATCAAGGTCCCAAAGCTTGGTTCGTATCGAGTTTAATTTGGTATCAGATACCATAATAACTTGCAGAGGCCCGCAGTGGGTCTGGTTCTCAACCAAAACGCCACTAAATCAAACGCCTCTCTAGCTAGTGCGATCTCTGGCTAGCTGCCCTTAGTAACGCGCATCATGTTGGTTGAGGTTCTCGTTTGCTGTCTTGTTCCACAAGTTTGAAGTCGAAGACTGTTCGGCCAGGAGCTGCGTATTCTTTCGTTAATTTTCGAACCAATATTGTCGTTGACACTGACTAATGGAAGATCTGAGTCCAGTCTTGGTCTGTCTGACAGTCCTAGACATCTCGCTTCCACATACCCAACCCAACCCTTCTTGCGACGTCTCCAACTAGATCTCAGTTCATTCCCTCTTCACCAGAAAATGGGAAAGGCCTCCTTCAGATCATCGACTGCCGACGTGTCCGCGAAAAAGCCTTCTAACTCTTCACCTCCTCCAACCTCCGCCGATTTTCGCCCACTTTTCCACCACTCCATTGCCCAATGTATCCCCTTAACAAAGGACATTAAACTTTCTTCTTCTTTTTTGTGTCAACTTTTCCCCATCAATCGGCACTTCTCGCACTGATTGAAGTCGCCTCCTCCTTACGAACTCATTAAACTTCCAAGACAAGTCGCTTGTCTAAATTATTGAAGCAACTCTTACCAACAATCCCAGACGAGCGGCATTATCTCGTGTAAAATTTGAGGATTCCCCTAATTAACTCCTCTCGAATCCGCCCTCATCCGGGGCAATCCTTCACATCCTTTGAGTAATTAAAAACCCAGCCAATGTCTCTGCATGAGCGCTGAATTTTTAATTAAACGCACGCCCGAGACTTTGGCTGCTGCTTGGTGGCGGTGGTGGCGGCGATGGAGAAACTTCCTCCGGAACTCCTGCAGACATCGCACTCGATGTTGCTGCTGTGCATTATGTTATCGCAGTCGCGCTCCGATGGCGGCGCGCATCATTGGCCAAACTTTTCGCTTTTCCAGAGGGAGGGCCTCGCCCTGTCCTCGCAGTTTTTTTGCCCTTTTTCTTGTCGCAACCATTGTTTCGATGTAGTTAACGCGATCAAAAATATTTGCGTTTGCGTCCTGTAATCTGTTTACTCACGTCATTAGCCGTGGAGTGGAAGTGGTCGGATGGCGGCTGGTGGCATCGGCTCCGGCTCCGGCTCCGACTTCGCCTTATGGCTTAAATAAATCCCCCTTAAAGAGCTCATGCCGACGGTTACACAATCCATTGCCTGGCGCCCTGTGTATCCATGTAATGCTCTTAAGGCTTAGACAGTGCTCCGAGGCGGATGTGTTTGTTTTCTCAAACTTGCCACAGCTGCAACGGCATCGTCGTCCCAGAGGATGATTTGCATCCGAATGCCGCTTGAGTTGGATTAAAATTAAATCGTCGATAGTTTCACATGTGTGAGTCTCCGCACACATGAGTTGGGTGGCGGGGGATACACACCCCACTCGACCATCTTCCGTTGGAGGGAACTTTTGACGTTGATTTACGGAAGAGTTTTTGTTGAACCGACAGTGGACAAGTAAATCGCTTCCATTTTGGCTTAATGTCGGACACACTTGATGGGGAATTGATTTTCATTCGTCAAGCGGTGGCCGTCCGTGGATGGAGATGGAGCGAGAGTGGCTGGTGTCTATTGTGAGCAGTTGTGCTGAGTGATTGCTTCTCGTTTAGCTTCTGCTTGGCAAATTGTTTTCAATTACTTTGCCTGATCGTGGGGTGTGCTTTAATGTAGAGGGGGCGTCATTATCTCTTCACTGTCCGATTGTTTCTGAATTTAGAAGATAACTGGTCAAGGTTTAAGAGGAGTGGCCGATTTCACAAAATTTTAAATCAAAGGAACAGATACCCTTATGCCTGCTTAAAGGCGTGGCTAGCATTTATCGTATGCGATGCATTCCAGTAACGCTAGGAAACAGTCCTATAACAAAATTCGCCAGCTTCTTCTCTGGCTATTTTTCATAAACGATGTACCATTAGGACTCAATGTCAACGTGTAAAAGTACGCGGTTCAGATCATGGAGGGCGTTCTGAGTAAAGTAAGCACATCTTCCTGTATATCTCCTGAGATAGACCATCGCAAATATTGTGCTTTTTAGCTCCGGCCTGAGCTTGTTGATATGAAAAGCGGTCGTCGTCCTAGCCACCTCGATTAATTTACTTCTTTTGGTTGCTGGCCAATCATTATTATGATAGAGTTCTCTGACTGATGCATTAGCTTAATTTTGACAGGTTTAACTACCAATGTCTTGATGACTGGAAGCAGCGTGCCCAGGACCGTCAACGATGGAAGGCAGCAATTGCTCAGGCTCGGACCCTCCATGGGTCGTCGGCCTCATAAGTAAGTAAGTAACTACCAAGGAAAATATGGCGAGGGTACAACCGAACCAAAACAAAGGCTCTACTTCGGCGAATTCGTCATGATATGGCTCCAGTGACCGATAGGAGATCATGCCATTAAACTAGTTATCCCATACAGCAAATACCAACGGTTAGTATTATTACCGAAAGGAAATAAACCGCCAGAGGAGCCCTCATCTTATCGGGCATGCACTTATAAGTTTGACAAGTTGAGCTTGGGTGAACTACAACCAGTACTCGATGGCTACCACTTGGAGGAAAAGTTACAACACTGGGCATCGCCAGGTTGACGCCAGTCAGTGCCTACCCGATTCCCACAACACCCAGCCACCATTGTGATTTTCGGTCCCGTCTGCATAGATGGTGAGTGGAGGAGGAGATATAATGACGAACTACACGGGTTGTTTAACGACATCGACTTAGCCAGAAGAGTGAAGATCCAACGATTGAGATGGCTAGGTCATGTAGAGCGGATGGAAACCAATGCTCCGGCCCGAAAAGTCTTTGAATCCACCCCCGAGGGACGGCGCAGTAGAGGAAGACCGCGACTCAGGTGGCGCACGCAAGTGGAAAGGGACCTCAACCAACTATGCGTGCGAAACTGGAGACAGCTAGCTAAAGATCGATCTGGCTGGAGACGCTTGTTGGTTGAGGCCTACATCCACCTCGGACTGTAGCGCCACCTTTAGTAAGTAAGTTGTAGGAACAATCTTCTACGGTTTGTTGATGTCTTCAAGGATTATTTTTCATGTATATCACGAATGCTGCAAATGCAACAATGGTATAAAAAGAGCCATCTGTTCGTTCTTCTCTTCGTAGTGTATTCACCAAGGCACTTATCCATATTGTCAACACCTCCTTTGCTACTGTTGTAATCGAGTATCATTTTTGGAATTTCAATTCGATGCTATAGTGGGAAATGGAAAGAACCACAACCGATTTGCTCTTTTTTGGTATATATGAACACATACTTATGTTGTTGCTGAATCCAAAGATTGATGATTCTACCGCTCTTCCTTTTGGATTGGAAAAATTCGGCTGGTACAAATTTACGTCTTTTGTTTACAGTTCCCAATATCGACAAATTGTAGTCTACCATCAAAGTAGAAACCAAATTATAGCTCGTCACATACGATGTTTCGAGTACTTCCACGGAACAGATTGCAACACAAATCTTTGGCCACACGTTCACCTTGATTTTTTTCTCTTTCTCCAGAAGGTGCCATACAAGTATAAATTTGCCCTTTGACTGGATAAGAAGTTATGGCGTCGCATACCCATATTTGGCCGGTTTTGAAGGTATACATTGAGTGAATCCGGAGCCACCACGATAAGGATAAAGTTGTTCATCAACAGTGACGTTGGCTCCTGCTTTTTAGTTATCCTGGAGGTTGCTGTTCAACATAAGGAAAATGTCCGATATGGCTGCTGCTTTGTCAGTTTGTTTACGATGCTGGCGCATCTGATAAAACGACTGATAGCCCAAAAACGTCTCAGACCCATTGAAGCACGAAACATCGGATGTGAGTTAGTTTGCCATAGATGAGTTGTATGTACATAATTCGAATGTGTGACACCAGCTAACAAAAGTATGCCAAGATAGACATCAAATTCAGTTGTAGTAACAGCTTTCCATACACGATGTGGTCTTGCTCGATTTTTTTCATGTTCACGCCCGTAGCACTGGCTTTTCTATTGGTTTCGTGAATTATACAAACTGCATGCTTACTCCTTGAAATATTTTTTTTCAAATGCGTTGTATAAAAAATAATAGTGTCTAACTGCAACCGACTCTTTCCAACGCGCGTGGACATACAAAAACGTAATGTTGGGTGTATGTTTGCGTATAGTTTTTCGGATGTTGACACAAGGGTTAAAGAACATGATGCCAGGATGCACGTGTGTATGCGTCTTGTTTAGACGGTTAACCATCCACATTTGAGCAGAGAATGACCACAAATGGGCCACCGTACTGTCGAAGGAACCTCAAACAACTAGCCACCGGTCTTGGAGATATGTTGATGATGTCCATGGGAATGGTTGAGCGGCGTTCACACTCAACAATTTGTCTGTACGTTCTGTTCGACGATAAATTGGAAAAAAAAGGCAAATGCTGTACCAATCTATCAACTTTGTAGTACCGAGCGTTCATATTGAAGGCCCATCAAGCACGATTGTCAAGCAAATAGAACAGGCACACTGTTGATTTTGAAAGCCACTATTGATCGACATCCAGATCCTTTCCATCTCCACCAACTCAACGAGTTCAATCAGCGCACACATTCACTTTCAATATCTATCTTTGGAACGTTTATTTCTAAAACAATAGTCTTACATTACAACACATTATATATATTAAATTAAAAACCCCCTCATTGTGTACAATTCAAAGGTGAATCTGTACCACAAATGTGAGGCAATAAATTGGTGTTCATTTTTGTTATCATTTTCTTTTGGGAAAAAATAAAAAAAAAAAAGAAAAACAACAACAAATAGATGAAAATGATTTTTGTTTCTGTACACATTCGTTACCCTGATTAAATGCCATCATGTATATACTCGTACTCATTCAAAATAAGACTTGCAGTCATCTGATAAAACTTCATAAGTTGATTCCTACTCGCATTTCCCCATCAAATCGGAAGCTTTTTTGTATTTTATGATTTTTGTTTGTTGTTTTTTTTTTTTGGTTTTCATATATTTACATGTATATACATTTGATGTATACACCCTGATGTTTTTTTTTTCTCTTTTGTTTAAATTGCATGTGCAGCTGTGTATGCGAATTACATGGGAGGCCACTTATGTACATCTAATGAATGTGTATACAATATACTTTAATTTGTTGTCTATGATTGGAATAAGCAGATCCCTAGGGATCCCTACCTGACGTTGTAAACTCGGTTCCAGTTTACTTTTGATTATAATAAATTTTACGCACTTGTGATCTGATTTACTCTTCACTTATTGCTAAATTGATATCCTTAATCCTAGATTGCTAGTTACACCAACATCAAATGAAAATATGTTCGCCCCTGACTTGTTAACCGGTATTGCGTGAAATACTTCGTCGGACTTATAAATGTAAAAAATATAAAACGAATTTACGTAAAATCGGCATCGAAACGAGAAAAACCGAAAAATTGAATTTGCTCAAGAAAAACAAAAAAAAAACCCAAAAAGAAAAACTTGTGCAGAATCAGCGTGAGTGTGTGTGTGTGTGTGTGAGAGAGAGGTGGTGTGGTGGTGAAATAAAACTTTAGATTCGCCTCCTCTTGTGACCCTGTATGGGTGGCGGAGTCGTTGACGGACTATTCGACTCCAATGACATCGAGCCTCGTGTTCGTTTCGGTGTCCGTTTGGGGGCCTCAACAAGTTTGGCAACAATTTTCTTTTCCATCTCCTTAATTGGTGGCACACTTATTTTGGCCGTTGTTGGTTTTTCTACGAGACAAACAAATTTGTATGCATTTTTTTTGTTCATATTATTTATACATGTAAACAAACCAATTTGCTTTGGCTGGATATCGTTTTTCCTCTCTTCGGTTTCGGCCTGTTTGCGTGACATCAGTAAACTGAATTCGGTGTCCGGTAGGGCGAAATCTTTTTGTTCATTTGGAAATGGCAGCGGTTCCATTTCGTCTAGCACATCCAAATTGTACAGGGTTCGCAAGTGTGCCCATATCGCTTCGGCCGGTATATCACGATTAAGTGATCGCGATAAGCGTTCCGCAATGCAAGCCATATAGAAGTGTTTATTAACACCGACTGGCTTTAGGCCCTCTAATGCGAAAAACAATTGAATTTCCTCCTCAGCTGACCACTCCATTTCTTCGGATTTTTCCTTAGATGACATAGTCATTATATGCTGAATTTTGAATTGTTTAACTTTTGACTGTTTTGTTTATTTTGAGAATAAATAATCAATTATTTCTCTGTTGGGCTTGAATTGAATTTACAGAGCAACAGAGAATTTATGTTCGCGAATGGCGAACTTTGACATTTCAAACTTGACAAACATCACTGACTGCAGGGATGTTATCTGATCTAGTACAAATGCGTTGAAATGTTGCTCATATCACTATGCTCGTGTCATAAATGCGTTTAAGTGTGTGTTTGTGTTTGTTTAACATAAATAATAAAAGTGTTTTAAAAAAAAAACAATAAATTCCATCATAAATCATGTATGTACTCGCGCAAAGAGATTTCCTCAGAACATGAAAAAAAAAATCTACTACTTGCAGATTTCACAAAAACCAGTCCCCCATCGGTTGTCTACCAAAAAAAAAATGCATCACTCAAAAAAAAGTCATGGCGCTAGGCGGTCAGCACGTGTCGGGATTTTCTCCCGATGGCAAACTCTTCGCTTTAATAAATGAACAAGGAATCCTGAAGATCTGGGACACCGAGACCAATGAGCTGAAGCAGGAATACACACCGAACTTGCATCTATCTGGACCATGTAGTGCGTTAACCTGGGCAGCGGTGGCACAGCCGAAAAAGGTAACCGAACAACAACGCGAGTAGTATATAATCCTTCAATAACGTTTCATCCCCATCTCGCAGTCGAAGAAGGAGCGAAAGTCTATGAGTTCCGGATTGTACATCGCCCTGGGCACAAGTACTGGCGGTGTGTCACTTTATTCCTACTCCCTTGGAAATGTAAGTTTGAAAATCTTCGCCTCATGCTCTGATTTCTCACATTTGGCGCATTGTCTAGATCGAGCGGAATTTCAAAGGAGAAGGCCACGCCGGAAGGATCACTTCGATATACTATGACAAAGCAGATAAACTATACACCTGCGGCGAGGATTGCCAAGTTATCATATGGAACTTGCCGAACGAGAAACAGCTCTCCGCCTTCTCGATTGGCAATGAGAAACCGAACAGTGTGGCATATCTTGAACATTCGAATAACGTTGTGGTCGGCGCCCGACAGATTAAGGTGTACTCAGTGGAGAGCCAAGAACTTGTACAGACCTTCACGGGGCACATGTCCGAGGTGACGCTGCTCACGACGTTCTCAACGGAGGGCGGCGTTGAGTATGCCGTCACGGCCTCAGTGATGGAGAGAATTATCTGCCTTTGGAAAATCGGCAAGAAGGGACGCAACAAGTCGCCAACCTGCACGCTGCTCATGGAGGACATCGCGCACAGTTTGTCGTGCAAGGTGGACGACGAGCAGAATCAGCTCAAGGTGGCGAGTGCGACTCGCAGTGGAGTCATTCACAATTATTTGATTCCAATGGACGCGTAAGTGCTTTGTTTTGCCGTGCTGCCTCGGTGTGTGTGTAAATGCGGGGTCTTTTAGGTTAAAAGCTGAGAAGCCCATCAAGCCGAAAGTCACAATTCAGATCGCGTCCGAGAGTGCGACTGTTGTCGAGCCGATTCCAGCCGTTGCCGTGTCGCTTGAGTGCGCGCCGAACAACGAGATCTTCTTCGGTTACGGCGACAAACACTTCATGATGTTCGAACACAGCGTAAGGACCCCATTTGCGTTCCAAATTCCAGAGGATAACCTTTTTTTTTCTCTCTCAAGGCACTGAAATACGGTCAAAAGCTTCAGGTGCTCGTTCGGACACATCCCAAGACGCGTTTCTCGAAAGCCGCCAAAAAGGAGACCACTTTCGGTTCGGCGTTGAAAACCATCAGACCGTTGGAGAACGAGAACGATGCGGAGTACCAGACGGGGGCGACGGTTGGGCGGAAACAGACCAAGCCGATCGACATGCCGTTCGAGACGAGGTTGCAAAACCTCAATTTAAGCTCCGGCGAGAGACCACAGCCCCAGAGCAAAGTACAATTACTTATACAAGCCCTCCACATAAAGGATCCAGGGTAGGTGCTGCTTTTTTTTGTCGATTTCTCCTCTACAATCGAGTCCTTGCAGGATGTTGATGTCAGTGCTGTCGTCCGAAGACCCGAAAGTGATTCAAATGACGCTGCAGCGGCTGCCTGTGCAATACGTGGGGACACTGGTCAACGAGCTGACGCTGTTGATGCAGAAGAAACGCGTGAAGTAAGGAGAAACGTGCGCATTGCTTTCAATTTTGCTAATACTCCTTGCAGCGTTGAAATTTCAGCAAACTGGTTGAAGGTCCTCGCCCAAACACATTCGAGTCAACTGATGGCTCTGGGCCCCGATGACCTGCTCGACAAGTTCGGTCCGTGCATAGGAATCATTGAGCACCGAGCTAATTGTCTAATGGAACTGTCAAAGTATGCTATTCTGCGATAATCACTTGTGCAGTCATCACTTTCTCCCCATTCCCCCTAGACTCAACGGCCGACTGCAACTGCTGGTGAGTCAAATCAAGCGCAACACAGAGGAGGACAACCTGAACGTTGAAAATGCGCTGATCCTTGAGGATAATGGTAATTTAGCTTGAACACTGGTTCGCGCTCTTCTGTGACACTTCATTTAATCCACGAATCCATTGTAGACTCTTCCAATTCGGACGCGGAGGAAGTGACGAGAGGGAAATACGCAACCGAGAGCGAGTGGGAGGAGGAGGAGGATTCCGTTGAGGAAATGGAGAGTTAGAACTAAGTCGCGTGTACTTTTCCCCAACAAATGCTGGGAAATAAATAAAAAAGAGAAATTTTTGGTTGCTTTTGGTATTCTGTAGGGGCTTTGGTAAACATTTGTTTGTGTCGACAAGGCACTGCTGATAGAGCGGTCTCTAGCGAACTGCCATCAGTTGTGTCGACTCCGTTGGGTGGCTTTGTTAGGTTAGGTCGGTGTGTAGACGGCAAGGCCCTTGTTGAGGTCCCTCTCCACTTGAATGCAACAAATTAGACGCGAGCGTCGTCAATTGCGGGCTAAGATTGTTCCGATCGGAGCCAAGTAGTTCAGGCCGAGTACATTGCTTTTGCACGCTAAATTCGTGGTTGATTTTTGAATGTTCTTGGCAAGGGAGGTGACACAAAAGGGATCACACAAAGGAAGGGGCCTTAGCCACCTTAAACGTTGGGCCACGAGGCAACTGTTCAGACTCAAGTCACGGCAAAGTTCGTTGAGCCAGGAAGCAACTGGGTAGACTCAAGCCACGGCAAAGTTCGTTTAAGCCCACAAAGCAACTTTAATCCGCTTTCGAAGATTTCCGTACCTCTGCGCGGTAGAGGAAGACGTCTGGGATATGCGCTCTGATGCTCTATTGCCTCTTAAGCACAAAGAAACCGAGCTACTCTGCGTTTTCTGTCGATAGTCGATGTGCGAAGGCAGACGATCTGCTCACCGCTGTTCTCTGTCCTTTTCTGAAGGCAGCCTCGTTCATCGCCAAACCCATTTTATTCCCATCCCTCTCAAGGCAAGCAAATGATTCATTGACGAGTTGCTCTTTCGAAATCTTCATCGATCTCGTGGACAACCTGACCACTTTGTCGTGAAAGCGAGAAACGGCGACATGTGATCGTTTTCCCCTTCGAACTCGTGGAGTCATGTCCAAGGTTCTGGTGGAGTCATTTCTTAGGATCTGGTGGAGTTTACTGATCTAGTCTGTTGTGGTCTTCCTTCGCTTGAAGCCAAACTATCGTTCGACGGCCTATCCTACCTTCAAAGGCTCAGATGGAGGACTGATGCTCGTGGTTTCGATAAGCGACGACTCTATCCACATCTCTTGTCTTCCATCCTCAACAGCCTTTGCACTCCACCCAGTGTCTCGTCAAGATCAAGTTGTTCCATAATCGCGAAGTTCCTTCCTTCTCTTCTCTAACCGATGAATCTTCGCCTTCGCAACATGGCATAGCCAGTCTAAATTCGCTAAAATTTGTCTGGGTCCCGGGACCGAATCAGATCGCCCACGAACTTGCTAGGCAAGGGTAAGAGGAGGCACTCTTAAGACCCGAAACTGCGCGGGGATTACCTGCGTCCTTGGTTAGAGCTTCCAATCGATGGTTAGGGCCCCTCGAGAGCTCTGCATGACCTTACAGGATGCAGGCAAACCAAGCGCATGCTCCCTAACGACTGTAAGAAAACCGCGGTATTCTTGTTGTCTCTTGACAGAAAGAGCCTGCAGATGACTTACCGGCGTATTAACACCTTCTCCTTCGTGCTTGCCCTAAGCGACGTCTGTGGAGAGGAAGATGACACTGCAGGGCACTTCCTCTGCCCCTGGTCCACCTTTGCTAGGATCAGGTGGCAGTTAGTCGGTGAGAGGTGATGTAGGCTCTCCTCATCACAGAAGCCCCTGCTGACATTGTTCCGAAAGACCAAGACATTCCAGTAAATGGACCAGTTTTTGAGTCTGAGTGCTTCAGTGCTGGAGTGTTAAAAACCTAAGTACTTCAGCAGCTAAGGATCGATCATGGCTTGCACTGGCGACACCAGACGGCAGCATTCGCAGGTCGAAGACCATGAGGAAGACGCTTTGGTCTTCCTTTCTATTCGCACCTCTTTGGAGACAGAAGCAATTGTCTGACGACGAAAGGGCCAAGGTTCAGTTTGAAAAAAGCCACCACAACTGGTACCAACAACTCAACAGGTTGCTCATACTCCGACTCAACTCCAACTCAGTCTGTTCTTGGAATAAAAAAAACGAAATCCCTGAACGCACTCCATCACTCTCCGACTATTGAACGCTGCCAGCTGTTCGCCGCTGTCAAACAACCAACTCTTCAGCAATCGGCTGCCAAGTGCATCTTGTTGTGTCCACAATAAACAGAAAAAACAGTGTAAGCGTTACAATATACCGTTCAAACCGTATTCCATCCCATAAACTACACCTATTTCCAGTTGATACTGTGCAATCAGTTAAAGGAAAATGCCCAGCCTCGAGGAGAATCCAAAGCCGATGCCCGTGCAGTCACTGAGTGACGTCCAACAGGCGACCCAGCAAGACGAGACCCCGCCCGTGCGGGAAATCACTCAAACCGATGTGCTCAACAATCGTCTGCTCAAATCGCTGCTCACGCGAATGAACACCGGCGACATAACCGACAAGTTCACAAGTCCGCGCGGCGACACCACCGAATCCAGCTCGGAATTTGAAGATTAACCGGGAGTAGCTTGTGTCTCTACTCCCGATGCAACATTGTAAATAATTACTCAATCAATTTGTACCAATAAAACGAATCCAATTGGCAACACTCGACCATGGTTTGACAAGCGGCCATTTTTTTTTGTTTTAGTTTCCCTCTCGTCTCTCTCGTGTCATCAGTGGGTCCACACAGAAGAGAAAGACGGAACAAAAAAAAGAAAAAAAAAACGACAAACGAACTGCGATCTCACTGGCCACCACAGTGAAAGAAGAAGAAGAGTTGTATTTTGTTTTGACGTCGAGAAAAAGTGGAAAGTTGGCTCGAATGCAACAAAAGATCGTACAATTGTTAGATTTTCGACATTTTCTGCCCGAGATTCCATAAACAATGGACTTTGTATACGTTGGCGGGGATCCAATAGTGCAGCAGGACGATATCCTTACCATATCAAGTGAGTGCTGAATATCCCACTCATTATCTTGGCGAAAAGGGGGGGGGGAAAAAATGGGTGGAAGAACATAGTGTATTCCTCCGGACAAACAAAGAACCAGCGCGCGTATATATATATATACATCTGTTTTGTATGGCATTTCAGATGCTTACGATGACCCAAATCGACCGGGACACTATTCACCGAATTTTGGTGGCTTCAATGTTGGATCCTCGGACGCTGATTACGTGGAATTGGTGCCGATTTTAGCGGATGGCGGCGAGAATTATGGTGTATCAGCGATTGCCTTCGATGACTATGAGGAATTGGTGTGGATGGGAAATCAAGGGGTACATATATACATATAATAAGCGCAATAGTGCCGACTTGGAAGTAGGTCAAGTAATGTTTTGTTTTAACAAACTTTCGTTTTGCTTTTGTTTCCACTCACACACACACACCACACACAAAAGGGGCACGTAACGTCGTATTATAGCGGTAGCCTGCAGAAGTACACATCGTTTCAAGTGCACTCGACCGATATTGTCCGGCAGATAACGACGAACGATTCGGGGATCTTAGCCCTGACGCAGACGTCGTTGCGCCATCAGATCCGTCGTGGTATTCCGAAGTTTACGCACAGGTATGAGCAAATTCCCTGTCCACTTAAGCAAATGCCCTGAATCTCGGTGATTGCAGATCGAAGCACATGACTGAGATGGTGTGCATGCAACAGATGTCTTCCCATCGGCTTGTCATGGCCGGCCTGCAAGACGAGCTGATCGACTTCGACTTGACATCGCTGAAGGAGACAAATTTGGTATGAAAACCTCTTGGCAAGGCCCTGTTTCAGTTGACTCAAGCAGTTTCTCATCGATTTGTAGCAACACGTTGGCACAGCCGGTTGCACGGTTCTTCGCAAAAGCTCGCGGTACCTCTTCGCTGGCGATCCCTTCGGCACGGTCACCCTGCGCGACATAAACTCCCTCAACATCGAGCACACAATAAAGACGCACACGGGAAGCCTCTCGGACTTCGATGTCCAAGGGAACTACCTGATTTCGTGCGGATTCAGCGGGCGACAGGGTACCCTGGCGGTCGATCGCTTCCTCATGGTCTTCGACCTGCGAATGCTGCGCCTGGTGTCGCCAGTGCAAGCCCTCATCGATCCCCAGCTGCTGAAGTTCCTGCCGTCGCAGAGTTCACGCCTCGCCGTCGTCTCGTCGTACGGACAAGTGCAACTAGTTGACACCGTTGAGCTGAGCGAGCCGCGAGTGTGCATGTATCAGGTAAACACGTCGGGGAGTCAGTGCCTTTCGTTCGACATCAGTTCATCGTCACAAGCGATGGCGTTCGGTGACCAATCGGGGCACATAAGCATCATCGCGTCCGTCAACAGTCCGCAGCCGCAATTCAATAACTTCTCGCGGGACACAGAGTTCGCCGATCCCGTGCCCCAGCTGCCTATAGTCCCCATAAACGACACCTCGTTCCCCCTCTCGTCGATAGTGCTGCCACACTTGGTCACCGGCACGAGGTGGTTCAGCGACTGGCCAGAGGAACTGCTGCGCTACCAGTATCGCCGTCCCAAGCCGATTGATCAGGACATTCTGGCAGCAATGAAGATGCAAGGACCCATTGGGTACTCGCCAAATCCCCGTCTGGTGCGTCGCAATCAAATGCCCTACGTCATGGACACAAACGGTGGCACGTCCACCAACGGCAATGGTCTGCAGAATTCCAACAAAACCACAGAGAGCGGAGTGAAAATCATCCCGCGGCGGTATCGCAAGGTCGAGATGAAGTACTCGAAGCTGGGAACACAAGACTTTGAGTTCGAACAGTACAACCAGACGTGCTTTGCCGGCCTGGAGGCGACCCTCCCCAACTCGTACTGCAACTCGATGCTGCAGATTCTCTACTTTATACAGCCCCTGCGCAAGAGTCTGCTCTCGCACTCGTGCACCAAGGAGTTCTGTCTGTCCTGTGAACTGGGCTTCCTCTTTCACATGCTCGACAAGTCAACTGGTGAGTGCAACAAGCAGACGAATCATTCAATCGCAGTGCACTGTGACGTCTCGTGTGTCTTTCAGCTACATCCCCATGCCAGGCGAGCAACTTCCTGCGATCGTTTCGCACCGTTCCCGAGGCGTCCGCCCTCGGTCTGATCCTCTCCGATCGGTCGTCCAATGTCAACCTGATTAGCTTGATTCAGGTGAGTGTTCTTTTTTTGCCGTCCTTACGCCGGAATCTTGATGAAAGCGCCTTTTGTTGTTTCGGACATAGAATTGGAATCGCTTTATTTTGCATCAGATGCACTCTGAAATTCTTGACTCGCATAAAAACAGCCATTTGATTAGTTTGCTGTATCCAGCCACGTATGGTTAGTTGTACGAAAGTGCCTTTGTGTGTGACGTTGGTGTCTTGATTGTGTTCTTGTGCATTGCAGACGACTTTATCGCTTTGAGTGATAATGGATTCAGGGGCGCAAAGAATAAGCCCCAGCAGGACTCGACTGCCGAGCCGGAGGTTGATGAAATCTACTTGTCCATCGATGTCAAACCAGGTTTGCTTGTACTTTTGCTGTACCGATGCAGTTGTACTCATTTCCGCACTCCCCTTTAGATGACTTCGCGTCGAAGGAGGACGAACGTGAGCGCAGCAAGATCAACGAGGAGACGGAGATAAGCAAGCTCTTTGGCACGCGGCAAATGTGCACAAATCGCTGCCTGAAGTGCAACGAAGAGGTTGGTCATGCAAGAGTTCTTTCCATCAAATCACTGACTAACTTATCAAACCCCCCTTTTGACGCAGAAATTCAAAGCGAACATCCTGTTGGCGTGCAATCTGTCGTATCCCGGCGGGAACAAGGATATAGAACACTTCAATTTCGGCACGATCCTGAAAGGATCCCTGGGCACTGAGAAGAATATTCACGCGTTCTGTGAGCACTGCAAGAAATTCTCGCCGACTTTCCAATCGGTCAAGGTGAGTGGTGCGGCTTGTTGGTGTGCCCCAATGAAGGAGTTTGCGATTTTTTAGGTAACCGGTCTTCCACAAATACTCTCCATCAACTGTGGCCTAAGCAATGAGAAGGATCTGTCATTTCTGAAGAAGCAGCTGAATCGGAATTTCGTCAACACGCCGTCCGAGAGTCCAGCGATTTTGAACACAAACAAACCGTGTCGTTATGGGAACAATTGCTCGCGGGGCGATTGTCATTTCGTGCATCCAGATAGGTATGCATTTAGACTGCCCTTTGACAAGGATTTCTTCTCATTTCTCGCCCCTACACGACCAGAAAATCCCCATCGAATCCGGTCACGAACAGCTCACCGAATGCCCGTCAAAGCTCCTGGTTCCCGCTTACCTTCTCAATGGCAATCGATGCCAAGGGTGAACTGAGCGTACAAACCGAGAGTAGCAATACAAAATCGGAAGAGGTTCGTTTTCACATTCAATCAGCGTGACATTCGATGAATGACTGCATTTTTAGGTTAACCTCGATGCGAAGTCATCGCCAGTCAAGCGGACATCAACGCCCGTCGATTTGGAGGCGAAAGGTAAGACGGAGGGGGGAGACAGCCCGATGATGGTCTGAAGTGGACGCTTTGTTCTTGTAGAAAAAGACGATACGTACAAGGAGTACTCGCTGAAGGCAGTGGTCTGTCAAATTGACGATGGGACGCAGAAGAACCTGGTCTCCTTGATAAATGTCGGCAAACGATACCACGACCTGAAGATGGCCAGTGGAACGGAGGATCAGGATCAGTGGTACATCTTCAATGACTTTAGGTAACGAGATTTAGCTGAAAAGGAGCGGGCATTGGAGAGACACAGAAGCATTTCCTCTTGTTTTTTTTTTTAGCATCTCCCCTGTTTCCACACAAGAATCCGTCTGGTTTACCTTGGATTGGAAAGTGCCTTGTGTCCTGTTCTACAGCAGCATCAATTCGGAGGATGAAACCGAGGAGAATGTCGAGGAAGCCGAACAGGAGATATCATTCTTCAACCCGTTCATTAAAGTAAACCCAATCGAAATGTGCTCGCAGACGGGATTGATGTTGCAATTGTCGTGTTTTTCAGGACATTCTAAATCCAATTCATCACTCGGTCAAGAGTGAGGCGGTGTTTAAGCCCCTCCAGCCGAATGAAATGCCACAGGCAGGCGATCTGGTTGCAATGGACGCGGAGTTCGTCACCCTCAATCCGGAGGAGAATGAGATTCGTCCCGATGGAAAGACGGCCACGATCAAACCGTGTCACATGAGTGTTGCGAGAATTTCCTGCATACGAGGGTAACCACAGTTAACTTGACTCTGACTTAAGACAGTACTCATTTGCCCCTCCCCCTCAGGCAAGGAGCAGACGAAGGGGTGCCCTTCATGGATGACTACATATCCACGCAGGAGAAAGTCGTCGACTATCTGACGCAATTCTCGGGCATCAAGCCGGGCGATTTGGATGCGAACTTCAGCAACAAGCGGCTGACGGCGCTGAAGAACTCATATCAGAAGCTGAAGTACTTGGTTGATGTGGGCGTCATATTCGTGGGACATGGTCTCAAGAATGATTTTAGGTACGGTTGTCTGTCCTTCCGCAGGAGGAGACCATGTGTAATCTGTTCCTCGTCGTTTCAGAGTCATCAACATGATTGTGCCGTCGGATCAGATCATCGACACGGTTCATCTGTTTCATTTGCCACATCATAGGATGGTGTCGTTGCGATTTTTGGCGTGGCACTTTTTAGGTCTGTTCAATGAATTGGAGATTTAACTGGGATTTAGACGTTTAACCCCATTTTAGGCACAAAA
This sequence comes from Eristalis pertinax, assembly GCA_907269125.1. Lineage (NCBI taxonomy): Eukaryota > Metazoa > Arthropoda > Insecta > Diptera > Syrphidae > Eristalis > Eristalis pertinax. The sequence goes on from OU026146.1 coordinate 3,042,496, forward strand.
ATCCAATCGGAAACGCACGATTCAGTCGAAGATGCACGCACAACCCTGCACCTGTACAAGCACTATCTGAAGCTGCAGACGGAGAAGAAATTTACCACCGCATTGAAGAACTTATACGACCGCGGTAAGCAACTGTCGTGGAAGGTCCCCGAAGAGTAGGAGAATGTGAAGAGGAAGAAAGAGTACAAAACAAAAAGAAAACAAAGCTGATTATTTTCTTCTTTCGTTAGTTCGTTCCACAACCTTTTTGATCATTGAATTATACAAACAAACAAGAGTAAACAAAAAAAAAAAAACAAAGTTTTTCAAAGGAAAAGTGATGAACGTCTGTGTAGTGGGTGGGAGTGTGTGGTTGGACAGAGAGAATTGTGAACAGAGAAAACGCGTATGCTTATTTATTTTCATACATAATTTTCAAAATGATAAACGATGCAAAAGAAAACAAAAAAAAAAAAAAATACAAATCAACAAGATATTTACATTAAACCTCTCGGCGTTTCATTGCCTCTGTCTCCCGGGAGGAGATGCAGGCCAGACTGTGACCTTCAAATGACCGAGGTTCGGGTGCAGAGCACCCCCACATCGCATAACCTCAACAAAAGACAACAAACATTCACATCACATTTCTATTAGATAGTCATCTTTATTTGAATGAAACGGTTTCAACAAATTTTCAACTCGACTAATTCGCAGTCGAATGCATGATGTTATTGGCGGTTTTTGTTTATCGTTTGTTTTTTTTTTCTTTTATCTCTAAAAATAGTAGTAAATATTTTATAATTATTTAGTTTGTATATCTTCTTCCTGTCCACGTCGCGTCTGCCTGGATTGAAGGCGGGGAATTTTTTTAAATATTGTCATAGTCCTCATCCAGTTCCAAGTATGAGCTCGGTTTCGAAGTCGAAGTCGTTGCGGGTGATGGTGGTGGTACTGTCGCCATTGCAACCGGTGCAAAATTCGTCGACGCTAATAGAGCGCCACTTGTCACGATGTTCGATAGGTCTATATTTATGACTGGACTTTCGGCTGTTGCAAGAGCTGCTTGTGTTGATGTCGATGTCGATGTGGATGGTGGTGTTGTCTGAATTTGAGTATTAGCAATGCACGATGTTGTTGCACTCTTATCAACCGATGGTGATGACGATGATGACGATGACGTTGGCGACTCTGAATAGCTGGTGTCATGTAAAGCTAAATTACTATAATCTATTTTCACAACTGGTGTGTTGGCGAAATCTCTGCTGACAATTGACGCGGGTATGGCAGTTGGTGTCAGCGGTAATTTAATAGTGTTGTTGTTATTATTGTTGCTAGTAGTTATTAATTCCGTTGCTATACAAACATCATTGGGTGAAGATTTTGGTTGATGCTTTAAACGGCGGAGATCTGTTGGCAGAATATCATTCAACTGCTGTAGCTGTAGCTTGTGATGCTGCTGTTGTGTGGTCGTCGACAATGCCTTGAGGGATGTTTGAAGTTCGGCAATTTTACTACCAGCCGGTGCTGATTCGCTGCGAGACAATTTCGGCGGTACACATTCCACTATGGATACCGAGCGACTTGGAATACTCCGCAGTGATGGTGTTTGCATTGGCTTTTGCGAACGATTCATCACTTCCCATTGCCGTTTGAATGCCTTGCGACTCTCCTCGGAGGGGCCAGCATTCAATTTTGCCAATTGTTGTTGTGGGGGAAGAGCAGCGATTGTTGTTCCACAACTTCTCGTCACACCATTGTTGCGCAGCAACAACGATGTGGTGCTCCCATTCGATGGCATTGCTTTTTGTGTGATTGTCTCGTTGCTGTTGCTCGTGGATGGCATACTCAAATCGTATGGCGTGTCCGATGGATCGATTGTAGCTTCTGGTGAGCTATCATTGCTGGCATCCTCGGCGACGCAAATGTCGGGAACGTTTTTCACCAGTTCACGGAGAAAATCGAAGCGATTCTCGGCCATTATGCACTGTTTCATGTGGGAGGGCGATAGTGTTTTGGCGTTGCGTGAATTTGTGATTTTCACTGTCTTTGTTAGAAGCGATTCTACAAATAACTCTAGAGTTCGAGGTATAGTTTGGGGAAAAAAAACATATGAAGTTAAGGAAAATATTGGTTTTGCTTTGAAAAACATGCAAAATAATGGCAAAGCGGATTACAATAAGACAACAGAAAGGTGTAAGAAAGGCGTTCTAATTGCGAAGAGACTCTAAAAGCAATCCACAACCATGCATGCAAAATAATGGCAAAAGCGGGTTTCCAAAAGGGCTTACAAAATGCGTTCTAATTGAGAAGAGACTCACAAAGCAATTCACACCCGACTAGGTCCTTAAAACGTGTTAAATAAATAGATAAACAAGCAAGAACACAACAGAACAACATCTAATTAAAGCCACTACGTAGTTGTGCACAGAAACCATTTGCACAACTCGACAGTGGCTCGAAAACAACACCACACCACAAGTCAGTCTCTTCATTATCTGCAAAGAGACTTAGAGAATCAATTTGAAAAGGATATAGATAATAACAGGAACAGCTTGGGCGACTTTTCCGATTTCCTCATCACTTTGCATTATCTTCTTGATCCGTCCCTAAAATCAAAGATAAAACAAAACAGAAACAAAAAAAATAAACAAAGTTTAATTAAGTAGATACACAAAATCAAATCGACACAAAAAACCCAAACACACACCAAAAGGCGAACCAGCAAAAAAAACATGGAATCACAATGCAATGAGTTTGTTTTCAATCCTCATCGTGGACCAAATGCAAACGCAAATATTTTATTGCCTTGCAAACAGCAGACAAATGTTGTACAATTCGATTTGGAATTTGTTTTTCAAACGCCGCCTAAATATACAGAACGATTGGCACAATAGCAATTCGATGTGCAGACACAGAGACCGATGGTGAATGTTTCTTTTTTTCTTCACTCGTCTTTAGAAAATTCAATTTACACTTACCGCGGGAAATCGGGCGTTGTATTTTTTCTTCTTCGATGGCATTTTCATTTGTTTAGCAATTGTTTTGTAGTTGCGTGGATTTTAATTCGATTTCATGCCGATTATGAGGAATATTAAATAATTTTTGGCAAAAAATGACATGGCATGTCTATTTTGTATGTTGTGTTTGACTTTTCTTTTTCCCTTGGTAGTGGTGGAAGTATCTAATGAAGGAAAAAAAAACATCAGTGTGTGTGTGTGTTTGTGTAGAATTTGTAGAGTTGTGGATTGTTGTTGAGTTTGAGCATGAGTGGATCCTATTCAAATTTCGTCAAAATACAAAAATCTATCCCATTTGAACTCGCATTTTATCGCATTGCGTGCAATTGTCCGCAAAAAATGGCCATTTAATCCAAAAGTTAATCTCCTAACAACATGCCCAGCTCGACGGTAAGAGAACCATTTTGATGTGAAAACATGACATTTGACAAATGTCTCTACCATATTTGAGGTTAAATTCGTGTTCGTTCTCCCGTGCTGGATTACATCTGTGAAAAAAGGAATGAAAGGGTTAGGAAATTTTGGTAAAATAGCTGTCGGTTGGTAAGCTCAATGATTTATATTCAATTCAAAGCAAATAATGATTGAATTCCTTTTCTAGGGGTATTATAACATTTACCGGCGTGTATGCATTTGTCTTATCGAAGAATTCCATTGATAAAAAGCGCATTGAGAGTATGCAAGTTCGGGATCGAATGAAAAAATCAAATATTGGTGAATACGAACGGAGTGAAAGACGTTTCAATTAGGGGTTTTTCCAGCAAACATTTCTCCTCTATTACTCTACTGAGAACATACGATAGAATACAAAGAAAATAAAATATATAATGGCCGCAGCACAAATCAGCGAAGCCGATCAGGCAAAACTCCAAATGATGCAAGACATGGAAATTGAAATGATGTCCGATTTATATAATAGAATGACGAATGCATGTCACAAAAAGTGCATTGCACCGAAATACGGCGATGCTGAATTGGGTAAGTTTGCGGAGACACGATGCGGAACATCAACAAGTTTCAATTCGAAGTGGGAGCGTGATGAAATTCCTTTCACTTTTGTGTATCCACCTGCCTTACGTAATGAAGCTGGGTTCTACCGCTTCGAATTGTGCTAACTAGGAATACTGATTTGATGTTTATCTAACGTGTTCGATTGTAGATGTGTATAGCGAAGGGGCGATAAATGATTCGATTGAACTTGTTTCATATCAATGTGTCGACAATCGGATTTTGCTGTGCTTTTGGAGGGGGTTCTAAACCATTTCCAAGGAGGAGATATGTTTCTCGTCGATTATTGTGATAAGAGCATGTTTAAGCTTTCCCCCTTCAAGGCATACCATGGCTATATCTCTAATCTGTCTTAAAAGCTTAATGCAAGCTTGCTAAACTTGTCAGCGTACAGCTTTAAGTCTCCTAACTCGATAGTACACACATCACGAATGTTGCCAATAGAAATTAGGCCCGATTCGACAGCTGAAAGTATCATCAGATGTGCAATCTTCGTCCTCCCTATCGAAAGAATCGTTTAGGCAGTTTTCTATCCATCCCCACGCGACATAACATCACCCTCATGCAATAATGCCCACAAACTAGTTCTAACCTATTTATTTTTCAGGCAAAGGCGAATCGGTATGCATTGACCGTTGCGTTGCAAAGTACCTGGATATCCACGAGAAAATTGGAAAAAAACTCACGGCAATGTCGATGCAAGACGAAGACCTCATGAAGAAGATGGCCACATAAGTCCTAGTCTCCGGACACACTCGCGAAACCTCGCGAGGAACAAAAAACAAAATGAAAAAGTGCATTCATTCACACAATTCAATTTATTTTTCAAATTGAGTTTCATTTCTTTCTTTTTTTTTCCTTTTTTTTTCTACAAAAATGAGTTCTCCTTCGACCCTAGTTGTTGCTGTAATTTTAGTTAGCCGTACGTAATAAACAAAAGTCAGTTCATTTGATTGAAATTCACATCGATTTTTAGTTGAAATTGCTTATGTATCGGGATAGTTCGGGCAGGAGAACGGATATGTCCTGAAAGTACAAAAAAATAAAAATCGTTCCAAAAACTACTCGAGGCTCACATACTTCGATTTCGTTTTCCAAAGCACTGTCATCGGTTGTGTCGATGTCACTGGTCTCGATGCTGTTCTCCCAATCGCTATTGTCGTCCGCCTCTCCGTCACTCGCTTGTGCCGCATCATCATCCTCGGCGCTTGTGTTCGCTGGATCGTCGAAAACTACGTTCGGGTGGTTCTACAAGCACAAAAACAACCTCAAATCAGTGAAGTAGAGGAAGTGGTAGAGGCTCAAAACTAACCATGATTTCTGTTCTATCCCCAATCGGATTCGCATTCAAGTTGATCATCCGCACGAAGCGGACTTGTTCCAGCAAGTCCGCGTCGACTGCTTCGATTTGATTGTCATTTAGGAAGACGAATTGCAATTTCCTCATGTCCTTTAAGCAGCTGGGCACCGCTTTCAGCTGGTTGCCTTTCAAATTCAAATGGACTAGTCTCTCCAATGCGCCCAGGGTTTGTGGCACCTCTGCTATTCGATTGTTCTCCAGTGTAACCCATCGCAGTCGCGATAGAAGACCGAAGGAGGTTGGTAGTGCTTCAATTCGATTTCCTCGCGCACCAAAGGTTTCCAAGCGCTCACAGTTGGCAATTTGCTCGGGCACTTTCGCGAGACCCGTGTTGTTGCACCAAAACGTTTCCAATTCGGTGAGCAGTCCTATCTCGGGGGGTAGTTCGTCGATTTGATTGCAACTTAAATTCAGGACGCGCAACGACGTGAGGTCGCATATCACAGCTGGAAATCGCTGAATACGATTGTAGTCAAGTGTTAGAACTTGAATGCGACGGAGACTGCCGATTGAGTCTGGAATCTGCGAAATTGAGAGGTAGAGTGTGAAAAATGTTGCAAAATTGGGGATGGGCCTGGTTTGTAAGGTTTGAAGAAGTTGTCAGTTGTGACTTGGAAGGGGTTTTAATATGTCCGACGGATTGTCCCAGGGATCGAGATTCAAGCGTCTTCCCATTCTGCAGATTTCCAGAAAAGCTACATCGCTGAGAAGCGCATCCTTCTCGAGATATGAGCGATTTTTCAGAATGAATGTTTTCAAGCCAACGCCGCGACACTTTTTCCTATCTTCCATAAGTCGTAGGGACGTGGTTGAGAGCACAAAAGCAGCGTCCTTGCATTCTGCATAGAGCAGTCGGATCTTCACCTCAATTGTCAGACTGTTGTACGGGGTCTCAGTTTGGTGGACAGCACTAAGAAGAGCTGTACCGCACTGTACGGCACTCAATCGGGTGCAACGACTGGCCTGGATGTGTATCAGGGGAACGTTGAGAAGCACTCCGTCTGATAGGCTAGGTTAGTGAAGTACGTATCCGTATGATTCCTCCACCTTCCTCCTCTGGAACTATTCGGCAAACAACTAGCAACCAGCAAAGACCTGAAACAAAAGTCACTTCGTCTGTGGCTCGAACTCAATTCAACTTGCTTCCCATTTGACACCGATCGCCTACTACTCCAAGTTGTCTTCGAGACGAAATTCTCCATCAGGAATCCCTTCCAAATCGGACTGGGTGTCTCACATTCAGACGGTGGATGATTTCCTGCGTATCTACACAGACGGATGGAGGAGTCTACTCTAAAGACCTCAATGTTGCTCTTTCATTGCAGCTCCCTGACCATCGTAACGTATTTCAGGCAGAAACCATTGCCATATCTGCACTGATCTGGCTCAAGAACCATCTGTTCGGACAGCCAGTCCGCAATTCCGTAAGTCCCTGGACAGTGTCATGCAAAAACTCAAAAACATCCCTAAATTGCAGGCTGTCTCCTAACGAGATGGCTGAGCTTTTTAATCCATCACATGCCGTGCATTTGCAAAGCCGATGAACTCGCAAGGTGTAGTACAAACTCTTCCCTAGCACTAAGAGGAGATTCACATTCAATGCTTGCTACAGGCTAGCAGCTAGAAGGCACCACCTGCCTTGAAACAGAGGAAATATGGCGAGCACAAAATCTTAGACGATCACTCTATCTGCTGAGACTAATCAGGCCCTCACTCAGGAAACTCATCGGCTTCATAGCCGGACACTGCGCTATTGGCATTCACGCTCGCAGGATGTGTGGTCCCATAAAACGATTTCTGAAGAAGTCACATGGATGGAGAGGAGGTAGAGACCACAAATCACGTCCTCTGCTCTTTTAGCGCTCTGGCAAGCCGTAGGTCCTCACATCTAGGGCCCCACTGTACAAAATCAGCGAACTAAATAGCGTAAGCATTAGCCAGCCATTTCGTCATAAGCACCGACAGGTTCTGAGGTTAGGAGCAGTTGAGCCGAGTGGTATGGCCTGCTTTAGAACTCACCCACCTCGCCTATGTTCATGGCAACGTCATTAAATGGTCCTCGACGCGACTTTGATATCTGCCTCCAGTAACACACCAAAATGATCGAAGAATTGCCCCATTTGTGCTTAAGTCGTAGGCCTTCTCTGTTGCGGTGGTCTATAGGCGCAGAGTCGATCTTTCTTTGGACTAAATGCAATTCCTTCCTAATCACTGGCAAGAGAAAGGCAAATGCTAGTCAGTCGTCACTTCCGCCTTCTCATCTCTGCAGCTCCTACAGATGCTCAGTTGTTGTCGAGCTCAGTTGTTCATGCGATCGACATAATCCAGTCATTTGAGGCACTGGCAATGGGGATTCAATTTTTAGGGTGAGAAACACGGCAGTGCGCATGGGACTCAACGTTGGACAGCTGCTTCGAACTTCGAACTTCGAACGGAATGAGCTGCGATGGTTGCAAAAAATAACAAATAAGCAGCGTGGTGCTTTTTACCCATAAACTGATGTAGACGAAGTTCTTGACAACGTCATACTTAAGCATGGAGACAGAGATAAGATCGTTTCTCACACGGCGTGCCTTCAAGAATCTAGGCATAACTGCAGACTAGGACAGAGGGGACAGCCACTGCAGCGCATAACATACTTTGTTGTATCCTCGCTTGCCGGTGTGTGCATTTAAGACACAAAGACGTACGTTTAAAATTAAGTCAGAGAAGTTTTACATGGAGTTCGACCTCAACATGGAAGCTTATAGTTGACCATTAAGCTGAACATGTCTCCAGATTTAACACGTATACGTGAACGTTTACAATCTGCATCTCTACTTGACATACACTGCACTGGTTCGGCCATATTGAACGCATGACACCAAGACCGCCACTTGAGAGGGTCTTCGGATACATGGCTCCTGGTTCGAGAAGGAGAGGAAGACCGAATCGGCGACGCAAAGACCAAGTCGTCACGAAGGCAAGGCCGCCAACGACGGAACGCTCCCATGCTGCTCAGGGCTAAATACTCCGTTTGCCTCTCTGATTGATACCTTCTCTCGCTTGTCTTCGAGCTATTAATCGTGTCCCCGAGAACGGAGTTTCGTAATTAAAACCGTAGTGGAAAGAAACGTCATTTGAGTGGCAGGACAATATGGTCCTCGAATTAAATCCCCACAAAAGTCCTTTCTGCAAGATCCAACAATGGTGTCGACACATGGGGTGGGCGAGAAGTGTGAAGGTGAGGCACATAAGCAGCCCTACTTCGTCTCGGCTCCTCGGTGCTCACATTTCCCTTGTCGCCGGGTCGTTGTGGCATGACAGACAAGTGAATCCCCCTAGATGGGATTCCATCTCTCCTCATCATAGGAACTTCTTTTACGCAGCTTTAGACACGAGTTTTCTGCATGCAACCGCGTGGTGCTCCAAAGAACGCACAACATAACGCCACGCCCAACGAGATAAGCCATGCAATTGCAAGCGTGCCGTTCTCCTTATCATCGACTTCGCTACTTGTCAGTGCTCTCAACTCTCAATCAACAATCGCAGATCCTACACCAACTTCTTAAGAAATAAACAAAATCCAAGGCCATCCGTATGACGTCAACGACAGCCGCCTAGCGCCTCATGGCGGTTCAGAAGCAGCTGAAAGACACAAAAACAAATTTGCGCACCACCTCTCCCACCAATGCACATAAATTCATATTCAGCGAACATTTATAACGATTACATCACACCGAGGCCGCGAAACTCACCTGCGTCAAATGGTTATGGTTGAGGAACAACTTCATGACGTTCTCACAATCCTTGACCAGGTCGGGCACCTCTGTCATCTGGAAGCGTGACAAATTCAAGGTGAACGCCTTGTTCTCCAAGACATCTTCGACCACCGCCAAGATGTGATTGTTGCGAAAGAACTCAAAAACGTAATTCATCTTGCCCCTGGCCCGCCTCGCACTGTGAACAGCTCCTTTTGGCGATCTCAAATTTCATCACTTCCATAAAGGAAGAGAGTCCCCCGTGTGCGCTTGCCTTCTGCTTTAATACTGATTTTGTGTAAATTACGCAAACTTGAATATCTATTCTTGATTTGCCATTTTCTTGATGTTCCCTTGTGCTTTTCGCTTTTTCAACGTGCTGCCCCGGTTATCGCCGATGTGTGCTGCCCAAAATCGACGCAATAGAATTCAGAATTTTTCCTCAAACTAAACGAATGCCAATAAATTAACGAAAAATGACAGATTGATTTGAAGAAAAAAAAAGCACCTCACTCTAGAATGGCAAAGGAATGCCGGCCATGGAGGGTACCAGAACGTCCACTGTGGCACTTTCACCTGTACGGCTTGGAGCAGAGCGCACGACCAACTGATGAGTGGAGTGGCGGTGGAGAGTTTGTACTTTGGTCTCCAAAGTTGGTCTAAAAATAACTGAAAAACACGATTTGATTGTTGTTTAGAATGAGGGGACACAGACAGAGAATGACAAAAATAAAGAAAAAAAAGACGAGTTGAAGCGTAAAGCGGCCTGCCCTCGTTTTTGGGGCGAAAGCTTTTGCGATAAGCATGTGCTGGGTGAATAGCAAGGTGCGTGCGTGCGTGCGTACACCACGCTGGAGTGATACGGGTGAGGAATACATGTCGTATACGTGCTGTTTGTTCGCCTGGGGAAGTAGGAGAAGAAGGTGGCCTGAAGTAGCTTATTTTGACAAATCGGCTATATCTCGGAGATGGTATGTTTGTTTTGCATGCGGTTCATTGCTATATATGCAGCATGGAAAGGCGCTTCTTTGGAGCCTTCAACCATGCCACCGCGAGCCCTAGAAAATAGGGGAAAATGTCGAAGAAAGTGACCTGAAGTAGTTTCTTTTGGCAAATCGGCCATCTCTCGCTTGTTTTAGATGCGCTTTGTTGCGCTAGACTCGCCACGCAAAGACGCGTCTTTTGTGCCGTCGGCAATGCCACTAACACCAGAAGGAAGTAGTGAAAACTGTTGGAGAAGGGGACCTGAAATGGTTGACCTGAAGTAGTTAATTTTACTAAATCGTCCATTTCTCGAAGATGGTTCGTTTGTTTTAGATGCGGTTTCTTGCGACAGATTCAGCATACAAAGACCCTTCCTTCGAGCCTCAAATATGCCGCCAAGTCTAGCAGAAACTAGGTAAAAATGTCGGATAAGGTGACCCGAAATGGTTGACCTGAAGTAGTTAATTTTACTTAATCGGCCATATCTCGAAGACAGTTCGTTTGATTTGGATGCGGTTCATCGCTATAGATCCAGCACGCAAAGTTGTTTCTTTGGAGCAATAAAACACGCCATCTCAACCCCTAGAAAGTAGGAAGAAATGCCGGGGAAATTGGGCCGAAATGCTTGATTTTACAAATTTTACGCCAACATCTCGAAAACGGTACGTTTTTCGGGGATGCAAATCATGTCCTATTTGATATCGGGCATATATGCGCGTTGAAGCGACGCTTCTTTAGAGCCATCAAGCAAGCCTCAACGACCAGTAGGTCAAAAGTTGTTAGAAAGTACAGTAAGGATTTTTAAGCAGTTCCTGGCTCATCTTCTAACTGCCACAGCGGCCCAACTAGGCTACCTACGACTTCTGTACACCTTTGGGTATGTTTCCTTCTTCTTCTTTTCTAGCGCTACAGTCCGGGGTGGAACTGCGCTTCAGTCAACAAGCTTCTCCAGCTGGTACGATCTTTAGCCAGTTGCCTCCAATTTCGCGCGCCAATTTGGTTGAGGTCCTTCTCCACTTGTGTGCGCCATCGGTTCCGTGGGCGACCTCTATTGCGTTGTCCCACTGGTTCGGAGTCGAAGACTCTTCGGGCTGGAGCAGTGTTGTCCATGCGCTCCACATGACCTAGCCATCTTAGGCGTTGAATCCGTAGACGCCTGACAAGGCTCATGCCGCTGTACAGCTCTGGTTGAATCTTCTTCTCCAAAAACCATCAACGCGAACAGGACCAAAGATGGAGCGCAGAGCTTTTCTCTCGAAAAGACCAAGGACTTCTTCATCTGCTCTTGAGATTGTCCAGGCTTCTGTGCCATAGGCCAGAACAGGGATGGTCAGGGTCTTATATAATGTTAGTCCTTCGAGAGAGGGCTCTACTACTCATTTGCCTCTTGAGCCCAAAGAAAGAGCGATTGGCAAGAGTTATTCTGGTAGTCGAAGTCCTTAACTACCTCGAAGTTAAAATCTGCCTACGGTGACGTTCTGGCCGAGTCGTCGATGTTGTGGGTCCTTTCTTGATGACAGCATGTACTTCGTTTTGTCCTTGTTCACTGCTAAACCCATTTTCGCCGCCTCCGTTTCAATACCAGCAAACGCTTCATTGACGTCTCGCTGTATTCGACCAATCACGTCAACGTCGTCCGCGTATGCTAGTAATTGTACGGACTTTTGGAAATTCGTGCCTCTTGTTTGCACGACCTTCCCAAATATGATGTTGAAGAAATCACATGACAGCGTGTCGCCTTGCCTAAACCCTTTTTTGACATTGCAGCTCTCAGTGAGTTCATTTCCGACCTTGATGGAGCAGCGAGAGTTCTCCATCGGCATCCTGCACAACCTGACGAGTTTGGTGGGACTGTCAAAACTAGACATGGCGCTGTATAGCTCGTCTCTGTGCACGCTGTCGACGAATAGGTGGTGGGTGTCTATCTGCATCTCTGGGGTTTTTTCCAGAATCTCCCGTAGTGTGAAGATTTGGTCGATGGAAACTTCCCCGGCCTGAAACCCCACTGGCAACGATTCAGGCGCTCGCCCAGAACGGCAGAGAAGATCTTGTAAGCGATGTTTTGGGAGACTTATCCCTCAGTAGTTAGCGCAATTGAAGGGGTTTGCTTTGTGGATCGGGCAAACGATAATGAGGTTCCACTCATCGGGCATGCTTTCCTCCGACCATATCTTACAGGTGAGTTGGTGCATGTACCCTACCATCTCATCTCCAGCTGCTTTAAAAAGTTCTGCAGGGTCCGTCTGCACCAGCAGCCTTGTTCGACTTTAGTCTCGATATCGCTATCTTGACTTCGTCTAGGTCGGTCGGACGGAATTCTCTTCTATCATCGTCCATTGTGTGGTGTCTTCCTCGTCGTTTAGCAGTCTACAGGAGTGCTCTTTCCAGATTCTCAGTATCGACTGCCACTCTATTACTAGTTGCCCCTCTTCGTCGCGACAGGCTTCTGTCCTAAGTTTATACCCATTGGATAGTTGTTCCACCCGTTGGTAGAACTTTCGGATATCATTTCTGCGGTGACACCTCTCCATTTCTTCGAACGCGCGCTTCTCGTGCTCTTTCTTCTTCTTTTTAAGAACCCGGTGCTCTTGCCTTCTTTTAAATTCGTAGAGCTAACGAACCACTCTCGTCCTTCTGTCCAGCGACGCCTTATATGCTGCTTGCTTGTTGTCAAACCAAGGGTTTTTTTTTTGTTGGTTTCTTAAAACCTAACACATCAGAGGCAGCTTCTCTGATGGCGTTTTGATAACGGTTCCATTGTTCGTCGATTGTTTCGCCTGGCAGGGTTGCACTCTGATAGCTCATGATCGATTGTGATTGTAGCTTGCCGACGTCAAACTGTTTTGGTCTTGCTCTACTCCGTTGTCCTGTCGATATCTGTGTTTTTCGCTACAACCAGGAAATGATCCGAGTCGATGTTGGCTCCTCCTAAATGTTCGAACATCGAGAATACTGGATGAGTGTCTGACGTCGATCGCAATGTGATCAATCTGGTTGAGGGTTGATTGATCAGCGGACCGCCAGGTCTCTTTGTGAATGTTGAGGTGAGCGAAACATGCTACAGAGCGTTTCCGTCCCGTCACGAAGGCCAACAGACGGTCGTGTTGTCATGTAGGCTGTGCTTTTCGTTGACTTTAGCAAAGACGTCTTCCTTACCCAGCTTTGCGTTGAAGTCTCCTAGAACGATCTTGGTGTCATAGCTGGGGCATTGATCGTGTTTTTTCCAGGAGATTATAAACATTTTTATCCTCCGTTGGGGCGTGAGTGCAGATTAGGCTGATATTACCGAATGTAGCCTTGATGCGGATTGTTATGAGGCGTTCCCTTATGTACTTAAAGCTTAAGACTTCTTGCCTGAGTCTGCCTCGAACAACAAACCCGCATCCAAACAAGCGCTGCCTTCGATCTTTGTAGAAATCACCGTAATAGATGTCGCAGTTTTTCATCCTCTTTTTGCCGGCCTATCCAATCGCGTGATGTGTGCCTTATAGGCTTATAGGGCCTCCGCAAGTTCATCGGCTGCACGTGGTCTGTTAAGGGACCTCACCTTCCTTCCTCACCGTCCTTATTTCGTTGTCCATTCGGGGCTTGTTGCCGTTTCGAAACTATTGTTTTTTTACACGATGCGGAAGTTACCCCCACGCAAAACCCCCGAGCCTGGAGGACCCGGCCCTGGTTTAAACCCCCTGGGCAAGGAGCCGTTGCATACATCACCTCTAAGCGGTTGCTGTAAAGGCTATCCAAAGGGCGCCACGAAGGAGGCTATTTGCCAACTTGACCTGTGCAATTTCAGGGATCGTTGCTGGCCAAGTTGAGAGCACTCAACAACTTTGTTCTGCACGCACAAGCCCATGCCCTCCGGGTATGTTCTCTAGTGTCTATTAATCGAATCAAATACATTTGCACTCCAAGTGCATCCGACGACATCGAAATTTTCACCCGAAAAAATCCACACATTTTTACACATTTTCCTAGTTCATCTTCCAACTGCCACAGCGGCCCAACTAGACGTACCTACGTTCCTATTGGAATGTGAATTCAGACCCCCCTTACGGTGAAGCTGGTTAGACTGTGACAGAGCATCAGTGAGTTATCCTTGGGACATACTGGTATTCCAGGCAACGAAAAAGCGGAAGAAACCTCGCGAAAGGCCTTGCGAATGAAGCTTCTGAGCTGGAACAATATAGCCACCCCGTACGAGCATACGGCACTAAGCTCCATAAAGAAGAAACTGGAGGACGAAGCCCTAGATAGAGCTTAAGCTCGATGGCTTAAACTGAGTACGGGAACAACAGCGAGATTACTATGACCGACGCTGAGCAAAAAAGAGATCAACACTATTGATCAGTCTTAGTCGCAAGGACTGATCTTTTTGCCATGTACGCATGTTCTAGAAGTCATTACATAGGCACTCATGCTATGCATCTACAGAAAAACGAATCTTCAGAGGCGAAATAGAATCTATCCAACATCTGCCTTGCGACTAAAAAAGAAAAGGGGAGAGTTTTTGGGGAAACAGTTCTTCGTAGAGCTAGATGACTTAAGCGGTGTGGAACTGAATTACCTCCTAAGATTCATTTATGAATCCGGGTGGTTTTAGAACTAATGTAGGTCCCGCCGTGGTAAACCACACCAAAATCAAGGGCACAATGGTCTAAGTGAGTCAAGGCCTAAAGGGCCGACAGGGCGTCATATCCCCCACCTACCTACGAAGGAGAAGACGAGGTTAAATGTAGGTCTTCCTGAGATATTTTTTTTCGGCTTCTGTGGATAAACTTCACATAAAGAGGCGATGAACCTTGGCCCGTAAACAATTATGTATGTAAATATTTGCCTTGAATGAGTGCGCAGACAGACAAGGTTCTTTGTATATGGAGCCGAGTAGAGCCGACCTGGCTATTGGTACGCTCGAAAAAATGTGTATGCCCGATATCGGGTTCTGCCTGCGAGAATTACGACTGACTGAAGTGATACGGGTTAAAAGAGACAGTGGAAAAGTACATTCTCTATAGAAAAGGACGAAGCTGAAGACGCAAAAGACAATAGGATAGGATAGGAATGTGGGTAGACGTGCGGAAGCACGTCTCACTTAGGTCCGTGTGGACCCATTGTGTCGCCAATAGCGGGAAATGTTCCTCCTTGTACTCTTATCGCACTCATCGAGACGTTGTATTCGTTGTTGACCTCTCGTCGTCGAGCCAGCCCGACATCCTAATGAACCTGAAAAAGTTAGATAGTCGGATGTTATGGATTTCTTGCAGGTCATGGAAGAAGAATTCTCCCATGGTCCTGTATCGCAGTTGGCTGAGGCTTGGGCAGTAGCAGAGATAGTGAGGAGTGTCCTCTCTTTCTTTCACATCGCCGCATCCTCTGCATATGTAGTCATGGGATAATCTCATTTTAGTTTGATGGTATTTCAGATGGTTATGTCCTGTTAGAGCACCGACTACCATCCTCAGTAGGCTTTTGCCACACTGGAGGAGTTTGTCGGTTTTAGTTCTATTAATATCGGGCCATAGCATCTTAGTAGTCAAACAGGTGGTAAGGTTGAACCACCTATTTCTAGAATTTTATCATCCACCTTCTCCCTGACATCTGCCAGTGGTGGTTAAATCAATTCGATTGCCTGGGATGGGTCTTTTTCGGCCCCTTTTCTGGCAAGTTCATCAGCTGCCTCGTTGCCGGATATGTCCCTGTGTCCTGGGACCCAGCATAGAGTTATCGTGTGTTGCACGCTTAGAGTTTTGAGCTCCTCGCTGCAGCTCGCGACCAGCTTGGACTTGATTTCTTTCGCCGAAATTACTTTGATGGCCGCTTGACTGTCAATTAGAATGGTAATATCAGCCGGTGGTATTTCCAACATTGTAATCATTCTGGCCGCTTCTTTGACTGCCAGGACCTCCGCTTGAAAGACGCTGCCATAATCAGGGATCCTGATAGAGCAGTGTATGTTTAACAATTCGAAGAAAATGCCCGCGCCTGTGCCTGTTTCCATCTTCGATCCATCAGTCTATACTTGGATGCTCGAATTATTGATGGGTTCTTTTGTGGTCCACTCTTCTCTCGTCGGGAAATGGCATCTGAAGGGTATTTCAAAGTCGAGGAAAGGGAGTGTATAGTCACATTCGGACTGTTCTATTTGTAGTCTTCTCAGTATACTAGCATGACCAATGGTACTTGACAGCCAGCATTTTGATTGAATGCTTCTAATGGCACTTTTAGCAGCGTTAGCTTGCATGTAAAGGTCAAGTGGGAGAAGGTTTAGTAGTACCTCCAGGCCCGCGGTTGGGGTAGTGGAGATAGCGCATGTAACTCCAAGACATGCTAGTCTCTGTATTCTAGTAGACAATAAGTTGCTGAGGATGGTAGCATTCACTAGCCACAATCGCTTGAAGTACAGGTGGACTTCACTTATCAAGTACTTCTTATAGCACGGCCTCGTTTTTAGCGACGTATGTTCGTTTAAAACGGTTCAAAGCCTTGTGTTTGTTTTTTCAAATGTATGTAATTACAGTACAAAGATAGGCAGACAAGAATTAGTGGTGGACCCGACCCCGAGTGGTGAAAAACATTTTTTTTTAAAGCCTGGCGGAGGCGGAAGGATCTTGTTCATCATAAAATATTATCTGTTGCATAGTTGATAGGTAGAAGCTCCTTAGAAGCATCTTATGAGTGCAGTCTTGTTGTCGAATAATCGAGTTAACTAGTGTTTAATAACCTTTCATGACTACAATCCCTCGGGCCGTAGTTGTTAACGCTTTTTAATGAGTGGAACAGTTTTGGATCCAATTGTGTAACAACTCTGCTCACTGTTAGTGGTTGGAGAGATGAGGTGCCGTATATATGCTAATGGTCATTAAACACAAATCAAAAGAAATAACAAAACCCCTCCAATCAATGTAAATATGTATAACTATATTTGTAATCCTCTGAATTCGACAATTTCATTCCGTTCTAAAACAATTTCTTTAAATTTATTTTAAATGACGTAAAACTATAGTATTTGATTAGTCTGCTTAGCAAGAAGATATTGACGAGAAAAAAGAAAACCGCTTGTCCCCCAATCCAATTGAATGTGTTCCAAGACTTGAATTCCAATAAATACGCCGGCAGCAGCCACATCCCCTGTCCCGCTAGCCACACGACGAAGTACAATGCAGCAGTCTTTATTGGCATCGATTGCAGATTGTTGATACAAAGTGGCAGCAGAGCGAGATACCAGACGAAATATTGCGATGTGACCACCGAATTGTAGGTGACTGCGATGAATGTTTGTGCGAATATACAAAAGGGTAGAGTTTGCCGAAACTGACCGAAACAGAATGTGATGTAGAGCATGAGGACCAGCTGCGGAAAGACTATAAGTGATTTTTCGAGTGTCGATGCGGCCACGTCACCGGACAGGTATTGCATGAGGAAGTAGAGGGAGAAATTGTGACGAACATCTTTGCGGACGAAGTGATAGATGTACGCTTCGTAGATGTACTGCCATCCGTAGACGCGATAGAATATCCCAGTCAGTCCGGTGAGGCTGACAAGAGTGCCGATGACGAGGAATATCTGTCCCTTGTTCGGCAGCAGGACCTGCTTCAGGAAACTCTTCAAATTTGTGGTCAGCTTTTCGTTGAGGCACATGTACAGAGCGAGACTGAACAAAATCGGATAGAGTCGCAAATGAATGGCCACGCCGTGACTCAATCCGGCCAGAAATAGGTTCACATTTGACTTCTCCGACTTGGTCATGTAGAAGATGGTTAGGATCACAAAGAAGCTGGAAAACGAGTCACCATTGCCACGGGTGGATATAACCATGGTCAGGGGGTTGTAAAGCCAGGCAAGAGCAGCGTATTTCGCCAGTTGCTCACGTCGACTTTGATTGTCCGGCAGTGATTTCGATTGAGACTGCTTTCCGTATCGCTGGAGCAGGGAGAGAACCGCCTTTTTGTACTGCAACTCCAGCTGGCCGTAGACGATGCTGTAGATGAGGATGGCAACGAATATGTCGAATGAAGCGTAGATGATTTTCCCCACAGACTGATGAAGGAGTATCGAGGGAACTTGAATGATCGCCAGAATGGGACTGTAGCGATAGGTGTGTCGGAGGAATGGTGAGTCACCCTCGAGAACATGCCTGGCACCGTCTGTGACCACTTTGTAGTCAACATCGGTGTAGGGCACCTCCGACCGCTGATCCTGTAGCTGCCCGTAGACAATGAGTGACAGTCGGATGACAATTGACGCCACAATGTGCTGGCCTAGTGATATATCACACAAATAGTCTCGGATTTTCATTTTGTTTTCTCTTGTTTTTCTTCTTCTCAGTTAGTCAACACTTTTGGTTTCTTTTTTTTTTTTTTTTTGAGTTGTTTTCGTTTATATTTTAGTTTTCATATCTTTTGCAGCATTTTGAAGGCATTGTTTGAATACTTGAAACTCCGTATCACAAACGTGATGCTTAATGTTTAAGTCACGTGAAACACAAGCCGCATAAGTGGCAGCACTTTCGGCACATTTACCTAAGAGAATCGGATAGTTATGCAGACGTTGTCGTGCCTTTCGTACTGACTCCATTGGATTGTGTTTAACGTGCAATCTTTGTTTGCTGCTAGTTCTAACGACGATTTGCAGGAATTCTTGGTCCTTCCGGAACTGTATCTGCAATGAAGGCGTCGTACAGTGGCTTCGAGAAGAACGTCAGCATGGACGTTGAGATGAAGATGATTTGAAAGAGTCGTGGATTTCGCTGAATCCAGTTGCGTTTGGGCACAACAGCGGTTTGTCGTCGTTGCGTTTGCTGCGATAATATTCTCGATAATTGCATTATTTTCTGCAAATATAACACATTCAGTCAGTTAGTCAGACAGTCAGATTGCGATGAACTTACTCTTTTGAAGTGTCGCTGTCAACAGCTTGTGGGATATAGGTCCTTTCCAAATCGATTCCCGAACAGCACCAGGATTGTTTATGCCACTTTAAGCAACACAATCGCATCTGTTCCAGAACATCTGAGCATGCACTTTCCTGATAATCATTCGCTATTATATAAGCCAAATTGGATTACTTCATGAATTGCATTTTCGACAATTATGTACATACCTTTTAAGCACGCCTGGATCTTGCATGCATTGGCTTTGCACGGATCTTTCCTGGTATCGTATTTATTACTCATGCAAAATCCAAGTGAAATCTGATTTAAACTCGTGTGAATTTCGATTACTTGAGCAAATATTTCTGGTCGGCACTTTTTTTCTTGACGTTTCTTTCGTGAAATGTCAAATGATGAATGCACTTGGTTTTCTTACATTCGAACTGATGGAGTGGTTAGAGGTTAATTTGATTGAGTTCAAATACGAATGTTTGAAATCGGCATGTGTTGCCTGAAATAAAACAATTTCGGAATATTTGAGCAAGTGACGAACGAATGATATATCTTCTCTTCATCTTGAGGAATATAACAATACACATCGTCCAGTCGAAACTCCCACTACAATCCGCACATCCTTGCGATCGAAGTTGAAGAAGCCACAGGACTCGAGTCTTTGATCAAATGCCTAGATTAAACTTCTTTTCTCAAGTATTTATCTTCGAATTTATAGTTTAGGAAGGTTGGTGGCTTATTTACATGCAGTAGAGCTAAGTAAAGAATGCTCCCTTGTTTCTGGTAGGTAGGTACGTTGACTGCTCGCTTATTGCGTATAAGCTAAGCCCCACTTAGATCCATTGTGGTCCAATGTGCTGCCACTATCTGGCTCTGTAAAAAATGCTTTCTGGTAAAGATGTCTCCAGTTCCAAATCATCATTTGGAATTAAGTCCACCCAGTTATGGTGTCAGCTTGCTTGGGTGATGGATTACATACAACAGGTCGATAACGTTCTAATCCTTCCTCGTTGCATAGGGTTGGGTAACGTACGTGGGTAGACAGACGTTTACAGTCTCTCTTAGGTCCTGATGAACCCACTGTGGTGCTACTCTAGCGCTAGAGCACGTCCCACTTAGGTCTGTATGGACCCATTGTGATGCCCAGAGAGGGAAGTGTTCCTCCTTGTACACTTATCGTACTCATCGAGACGTTGAAACCGCAGATGTGAAGACCTTTCTTCGTCCATCCAGCCCGACATCCTGATGAACCAGAAAAAGTGGGCTAATTGCATGTTATTGAATTCTTGCAGATCCTGGAAGCAGAATTCTCCCATGGTCCTGTAGCTTAGTTGGCAGATGCTCGGCCAGTAGCAGAGATTTAGAGGAGAGTCCTCACTTTCTTCCACATTGCCGCATCCTTCGTATATGTAGCCCATTTTTGTTTGATGATACTTCAGCTGGTTATGTCCCGTTAGAGCTCCGACTAACCTCCTTAGAAGTCTTTTGCCACATTGAAGGAGTTTGTCGGTTTTAGTTCTATGGCATCCGAGAAGTCTTGCAGGTGGTTATAGTGTTCCACTTCTTGCTCACTGGTTCTACAGTTTTATCATCCACTTTTTTCCTGACATCTGCCAGTGGGATGGGTCTATTGCGGCCACCTCTCTGGCAAGTTCATCTGCTACCTCATTGCCGTCTAGGTTATCGAGTGTTGCACACTGAGAACTTTGAGTACTTCGCGGCAGCTCACGACCAGCTTAGATTCGGTGCTGCTCTAGTTCCTTGCATCATTCAAGCTTGAGCGATGTTCAGTCATCTCGGTGTCTTGACAAACCCTCAAAAGAAGGATTAAGAGAACATTTGCTATGCTGTGATGATCCTGGAAGTGTGGTGTTTCCCAACTGATACACACGTGGGCATTGGCAAGAGTATCAGCGTCTTCTTAAACACCACATCGTGAGGACATAATGGACTCACCACGTTGGTCTAAGTGAGCCACGGCTAAAACCTACCGAATCGCCACATCACTTCCACATATCCTCCTTCTTCTTTTGTTGGCCTCAGCTAACAGGTCGCCTTTCCTTCTAGCATTATCTTTAATCATCTGGCTTCAATTACACACGCCAAGTTGAGGTTGAAGTCTTGCATATAATAAAGTGGACTATCCCTAAGTCGAATGTCCCTCTAATTTCGCCATATTTTGGCATTT
Source organism: Eristalis pertinax (assembly GCA_907269125.1). NCBI lineage: Eukaryota > Metazoa > Arthropoda > Insecta > Diptera > Syrphidae > Eristalis > Eristalis pertinax. The sequence continues at coordinate 3,063,650 of OU026146.1, forward strand.
TGGCATGAGATACATAATTTCCTATCGGTCAGTGCCCTGTACAGACCGCCACCAGTCGTGCGATATCACGTTGGTTACGCCGTAGGAGATCGTTTGTTTTGGATCGATTATACGCAGGCCAAATTTTTCTTTGTGTAGCACAGTTTGTTAGTCTGTCCCATCTGTGGTTAGCCATTTGCAGGAAGTGCTTAGAGATATTTGCCTTGGCTGCTTGTAGTGGTACAAGTACTTCCTCTGCAAGCGAGCTTAGAAGGGCAGAACCTTGATTAGCCAGCTCATCTGGCTTCTCATTTCCTGGGATGTCACTATGACCAGGAACCCAGATGAGGGATATATTGCGTTGGCCTTCCAATATTGCCAGCTCGACCCGGCAATCGTCTACAAGTTTGGGGTGTGTGGTATTAGAGGCAACACCTTTGATGGCAGCCTGGCTGTCAGTACATATAGCCACCTTTTGTCCTGGCAGGATATGTGGGTGTATTTTGGCCAGACGACAGGCTTCCCGGATAGCGAAAAGCTCCACTTGGAGGGTACCACCAGAGGTCGTACAAATCCATGTCTTCAATTTGAGTAAAAAACAAATCGGCCCTGTAACGCCCACCGTGGACTGAAACGTTGTTCCCAGACTCATTTCCGAAGAAGGCCACAGCAGCCACATTCTCATTTGTGCGCACCTTACGACGACGGGGAGTGTTGGAGTGTTTTTTTAAACGTCTGACCAACAAAGCCATGCGTTTTACTAACTTAGGTGAACTTCAGTGCCTAACTCGTCGATGTCGGGCTGATTGTGCAGTCGTAATTTTTTGAAAACAAGGTCGACTGGAAGAAATATACACTCTGCACCGTTTGTGTGTTCAAAAACGCATGAGAAAAGAAATGCGGTTGTACTAGCGATACACTGAGATTTTCATATCGAAAGAGAACGTGCTCGTTTGACACTTCAAATGTTCTGAAATACATTTTACAAGAAAAAAATATGCAATTACTGCAAATAAAATCCCTAAAAAAGTAATTGATTACTCAAATAGTTATTAAGTACACAAATAGTTAGTCAACCCGCCAAAAATGAAAAGTCATGAGTGAATAAACAAAATTACCCGGGTAAGTAGAGTGTAGCTCCGCTTGGAACTTTGCGCTCTGGCTTACAGACCCTAAGTATGTGAAGATTTAACGCCCAATCGCTGTATTGTGATCTATCCAATGGATTTACGTGTATCCTACTAAAAATGTCAAAGCCCGACCGCTCGAATGCGCAATTGCGATATGGGTATCAAGGGTGAGCCTTCTTATGTCGTACCTCGCTTTCAATTTGATCACTTCCCCACCAACTTAGCTTTTGATTCGTATATTCAATCAACCTTCCATGTTCCATCGCAGTGACTGGATCAACCGCCACCAGCGCACTTGAGTAAATACAATTACCACGATTACGAAACGCGTGTCACTTGAAAGACACAAGTCGTTTAGAGAGTCGCGTCACTTGACAGGCGTTTAAACATAGGTGGTTGGACCAAGTCCAAAAACTCGCCTGGTTAAGCTTGGGCATTGCTCCTGATGAATCAAAGTCGATGGTGGAGGATCGATTTGCCTGGAGATCTCTCGTGCGTGGTTTACCCCCGCGATCCCTTTAGTGGATCATGCGGGTCAGATGATGATGATGATGATGATAACACCATTCCTGTTAAAACACAAAAGAAAACTCACGCTTTTACTTGTTTTTCCATTAGAGTCGTTCACAAAACTCAAACCGCCTTCTTTAGTCGCGTTACTTGTCGTTTCAGTGTAGTAAATCGACTTTCGGAATACCGCTGCACGACAAGTGTCACACAAAAAATACGTTCCACATACGAGGGGCGTTCAATATATTTTCGGTATCGGGGTGAAGCTGTGGTTGTATATATAAATTGACTTATTTATCAAGTAATACTATTATTTTAGTGCATTCATGTAAAATTTCATATAAATGTGATTATTAATTCTCGTTTTATCTCCCTCGTATCTTCTCCTCGTTCAAAATACCCATTTATTGCCGACTTGAGTTCTTCATCATCCGAAAACCTTTTTCCACGAAGACACTTTTTCAAATCCGGAAACAGGAAATAATCACTAGCGGCAAGGTCTGGATTATAGGGTGGGTGTTGGATTTCTTCGAAACCACAATCTCGCGCAGCAGCTTTGAAAACTCGCGATGTGTGAACAGGAGCGTTGGCATGAAGAAGCAACACACCCGCTGCGAGTTTACCCTGTCTATTCTTTTTACTTTCCTCCCGCAAAGGATGTGGCGTTGATGGCTTCATCTTTTTTTTTGTTCTCAATGAGCAAGATTCCCTTTGAGTCCCAAAAAAAAAACTGTGGCCATGATCTTTCCGGCAGACGGAGTGACTTTGAACTTCTTCGGGGGTCTGTTCCTTTTTTATGCCACTGCATGGACTCTTGTTTGCTTTCAGGGTTATAGTGGTGGACCCATGTTTCGTCACCAGTAACAATTCGATTCATAACACCGTCCGCGTTCTCACTACACATCTCCAAAAGCTCTCAACAGCATGCGATTCTCACTTTTTTTCTGAGGCGCTGTGAGCATTCGTGGCACCCACCCAAAGGTTAAGATGGTCATGAAGAATGGTGTGAATGGTACCAATTGAAAGCTTGGTGATCTCTGCCATCATTTTCACCTTTATTCGGGCATCCTCAAGAACAAGTTTTTCGACTTCTTTGATGCTTTCTCGCGTACAAGCAGTAGCCGTGGCGGGGGTCGTCTTCAATGCTCTCTCTGCCTCTCTTGAACTCACTTGACCACTTTTGCACAGTTGATAATGAAGGTGCGGAACTCTGGTAAACAGCCACCATCTCTTCATGAATAGTTTTTTGACTTTTTCCTTGCTTAGTGGGAAATTTAATTACAGCGCGATGCACAATTTTCACCATCATCGTCTCAGTTATAATCACATTTTTATAACATTTATATGAAATTTTACATAAATGCACTAAAATAATAGTATTAATTGATAAATAAGTCAATTTATATATACAACCACAGCTTCACCCCGATACCGAGAATATATTGAACGCTCCTCGTAAGTTTATCGCCAGAAGTCGTTTTATGGCGTAACACGACTACTTTATCGACAATCGTAATACCGACATCACAGAGGCGTTTCGACACAAGTCGTTAAACTGGGTGATTACAAAAAAAAACGAAGTGTTTACATTCTTTAAAAATGTTGCTTTTATTCCTGTTTCGTTTTTCATTTTTTGTGTTTTGTTTTTTCTTCTTGTTTTTTTATCATTTGTTTGTTGTTTTGAATTTTCACGAACTTATAAATCTAGTAATTGTTTATTTTCAATTTTTTTTTGTAGGCTAAATTTCGTCTAAGAATAGTTTAAAATAATTTGAATTCTTTTCATTTATTATTCAAATACGCATACACAGCACATGTGTATATCCCTCGTTATTGATAAAAGAATAATGAGTAACTGAAAATTAAAACTACAAGTATATAAATATATAAATTTTTTTGTTTCTTTTTTTTATCATCTTCCTCTTTTTTTTTGTTTGTTTGTTTTGTTTTATGTTTGTCTGTGTTTCTGTGTTTGCCATCGCGTGTGCCTCGAGGGGGGGCGGGGTGCTCGGCTCGGGTTCTCTTCCAGATTCAGTGTCTTAACTCAAAACAAAATTTGGCTTAAATAGTAGTTTAAAAATAATTAAAAAGGAAAACTTTTTCTTTTCTTCAATAATAGAACAAACTAAAGTTGTTATTCTCTCTTTTTTTTAACATTAATAATGATACACTAACAAACTCTTGCCATTCAACATACAAGTAGAAACGCGCGCATATCTTTGATATCTACTTCTCCTCAGATTCTAATTTGTTTATAATTAATTGTTTGCCTTCTTTTTTTTTTTGTTGTTTTTTGCAGAAATTTATTTTCTTTTGATTTCTTTTTTCATTTAAACATTTATGGGGGGAGTTTTGTTTTTTTTTTGGGATAAAATAATAAAATAAAAACAAAAAAAAAAATGTGTTTAAAATCAATCGGCGAATGAGAACGTCGCCGAATATGAACAAATACTATAGACTCTTATACATATACAGTTATTCTTTATCTTTTTGCAAATCCAATCCAACTTCCATGACAGAAAAAAAAACAGCAGCAAACAATGGGGGGGGGACAACAACACAATCGGCTTACGGTTGGTCCAGCTTTGTTCTCGCTCGTTTTGGCGCTGTTGGCTCCGCGTCCGATTCGTCGTTCTTTATGTCGTCAAACGATGAACTGCGATTCTACAGGAAGACAAAAGAAACAACAACCATCAGTTCTGATATTGATGAAAAGTTCTTGTGCACGTACTTGTGCACTCTTTGATGTCAGGTCGTCGAAGGCAGTCGATTTGTTACTGTTTGGAAGAATTGGCAGGCGTTTATTCAATGTCACCACCGGTCCCGGTTTCTTTCGGTCATTCGCCAGAGAAGACACCACAAATGTGCCCGTCCTTGATGCAGACTCATACGTGTCCAATGGGATGTAGATCCGTGTATTTTGAAAATCAGCCACTGGCTTATAGTACATTGCTGGTAGGTGAATTGTGACCGTGAACTCTCTGTTATCGCACATTCCAACTTTTGAATTGATTATGTGCATCGCTAAGTCACATGCTGCCCACATTTTCTGCAAAAAAAGCAAATACACGTGAGATCAGTCAGCGATGACGATGAACCAGAAGCGATTGAAGAACTTACGTGATTATATGAATTATCTGTGGCATTTGGCGTGTTGTCCTTGTGGTTCTTTATCAGTTCGATTAGATTTCTATAGAATCCATACGAGAATGTGTCTTTGTTGGCCAACAGGGGTTCCAGTATGAATCGCAGACACTTTTCGACTTCCTTCAGCTGTGCGCGGTCCTCGTAGTTTGTGAACTGTACATCGTGCGCTAGTATTGGTATAGCAAAAGCCAGCATGTAGTCAGGTAAAATGTGAACTGGTTGATTCTCTGGTGGTGCGCCTAGAAATGCAAAGATAGTTCAGAGGTGATGCGATGTTTTGACGACAGTCGCTTACTTGTTGCTGCAACTGTTTTTAAGTAATCTCTTCTTCGGTTTACATCAGCCTCAACGAAGTGCTTCATCGATTCCAGCAGTCTGCGGGTGAAATAAAAAACAAGCAATTTAGACTCATTCAACCCACCGAGGACTTCGTCTTACTTCTTATCCTTTTCGTGACCACACAGTGCGTAGAAGCCCATGAAATCAAGTGGCAGGCACTTGTTCGGCAGTCCCTTGCTCAAGCCCTTGTGCAGCTTCCGCACAAATGTCTCGCGCACCTCCTTCACCGGATCCAACTGAAGGACACACGCGTTTAAAAACAAGATTATAGGACATTTTTTTGGTTGCTTACCATCAATTGGGACAAATTAAAGTACTGATCCGCGCTGTATTGATCGCCAACACCCTTCTGTTCGCATATCTTCAACATCGACGATGCCGCTGTCAGTCGCAGCCATGACTTCTCGGCCGGACACAGGCGATTCTGTTCCAACAAATCCCCGCGCTGATTGATGAACGCACTTAGCATGCGGAATGTTTTCTGCGCTGAATGCTCATCGGTGCGCAGTCCCAGCAGCCAGCGTGCCATCGTCTTCAATGCGTCCAATTTGCACAGTGTGTCTGGTGGCAATTCATTCTCCGTACACCATTCGTCGTTGGGCAGCACATAGGGACGATTCTCTGGTACTCCCTGTATGAGCAACTCCTTGACAACGCGTCGTGCGATCATATTTTTGATTTGTGTCTGAAACGCCGCCGGCATATTGTACGCTATATGCCCCAGACAGACGATTTTCGTTCGATAATTCTCACAATTTGGTCCCAGTGTTGCTTTGAGAACGTCAACAACTTGCGGAAACATTGGATGCACCACTTCGGGCTTATCGGACGATATACTTTGTGAATTCACATAAATACAACGCACAGCGTGTTTGGCCTGTTTAACAGTACCGGACAATGCAAACTCACGACATATCGGCACCAATTCGTTGAGCACAGCGCTGTCCACTTCACACAGCGGCTTGTACCGTCCGAGGTGTGTGAATGCTTTGAGGACAAGCGGAGCTGCATATTCAACATCGTAGCTCATTAAGGCAATCATGTGACGCATTGTGGGTTTGTTGAGGAAATGTGCTGAGAATACATACGAGAGAACCTGCCGAAAAAAACAAGCAATAAAGCGACATTTTAGACAGGATGACGTGGTTGACTTACAGTCAATAGTTTCAGGCCGCGTTCACCAGCTTCCTCGCGCGGAATTCCAACTTCGTCCACCATTTCACCTTCCTGCATGCAATTCTCGACCAAACTGCAAAAGAAAACACGTCATTAGTTGGCCCCCTCCCCCATCCTCTGCATCCACGCGGCTTACCCAATCAAGATGCCAATTGATTCGCGATCCACCATAACAGAGGCTATCCGCTCTAGGAGCATTTTCACCGTGTTATAGTACAAGTTGGTCATTATTGGATTGCCGAGCTTCTTCAGCAGCGTTGCCATCGTATCGGCGCACTCCTTGCACGAGACATCACGCTTCAGGATCACCTCCATGCAGCGAAACAAGGTCGGGTCCTTGCGCATATTTACACTAAACTTTGTTAGATATTCAGTCGCCTTCATGGGATCGGGCAGTAATCTGAAAATGGGGACACAAAGAATGAATGACTGTTTTGGCACAGGGGGCTGATTGCTCTCTTACTTGGTTATAGCAGATAATTTGGCGTTAAGTTCCTTCTGCAACTTACTCGATGTGTCCTTCGAATGGTGTAGCTTCACCCAGTCGCTGACCGTCTTGCGAACCTTCATTTGATTCTTCTGCAATTCGATGAACGCCTTCGTTGCGTTCTCGTCCAGTGTGCCCAGCAGGTGGTATAGCTTCTTCATTCGATCATCGGCCGGCAATTTGTACGGCACCAAACACGTGATCAGCAGCCGCTCGACCAGCAGTCGATCCTCAATGCCGGGCATGTAGTAGCCGTGCAGAATTTTATTCTTAATCCAATCGACGGCATTCTTAGTCGCATCCGGGATGTCGTTCGACTCGCACAACGTCTGCTTGTATATCATCGCCAGGCCATTCATGGCTTCTTTGCGTATTTTGAATTTCTTGTCCAGTGTCCGCTCCTTGACGAACTCCAGCAGGTCCTCAGACTCACAAACGATCTTGAATTCACGTTTCGCTGTCTCCACAATGGCCATGACCACCTCGTAGCGTACCGTCTCGTCGGAATCGTGCTGTCGTATCTTCAAATTGTCGATAATGTCTTTGCGCAGGTGTGGATGATTGAGTAGAAAGTGCATGGAACTTTGCACGCATTTGATGCGTATCGATATAGCGATGTCACAGAAACGTCCGAAGAACATTCGCAGCAGTGCTGGATGCTTTTTCGAGAGCGTTGAATTCCTCTCGGAGAACATTCGTGCTAGCAACGAAACAGCGCCTGTATGCGAGGATAAAAGGAAATATTCAAGCAAATGGATGCGGCCAGTCAGCAGGTAGTAGCAAAAGCACTTACGGTGTCGCTCGACTTCGTTGGTTGACTTGAGCTTACACTCCAGCTGGGGGAGAATCGAGCAAAGTATCTGCGGATTGATGACGTTCAGCTCGTAGATGAGATCATAGATTTTTGTCGAGATCGCGTAGGACTTATCAATTTTGTCCATGATGAGGACTTGATTGAAAAACTGCAACGAAACGAGAAAGAAGTCAACCCACTGGCTCTCTGCGACTGGGAGGATTTGTTTTACCATTTTGATGACAGGCTCCAGGGAGTCACTGGTCTTGATGATTAAATCCCTGGCTAGTTGGTAGGCGTTCTTGTTCTGCGTCTTAAATGGCTCAACGATGTTGATCAAGATCAGATCCAGCAGATCGGTGGTAAAGTTGTCAGCCTCAGTGATCAGGGGACTCAGAATGTCAATGATAAAGTTCTTAACCTTACCGCTGTGTTCGTCGCTGCAAAGAGTGAGAGAGAGAGGGAAACTTCAGACACATGGTCGGGAGGGAGGCGCAAACATACTTGATGATCTTAAACATCATTGCGAACAATTGGCCAAAGATCTCGGTGCAGTCCTCGATTTCGAAGCACATGTTGAACGACTTGACGTAGGCCAGATTCTCGAGCAGATAGAAGTACCGCTTGAACGAGGGATCTTTGGGATCGCGCAGACCGTGCAATTGCTTGATGAAGAATAGGAAAATCAATTTGATTTGCTCCTGATCTTTGTAGGGGGCCTCGGGTGCATAGACGCGCAGCACATCGGCAATGCAACAGGCCACCAGCAGTTGCACGTCACGTGAGACGTGCTGCAGAAAATACTCATCGACCAGGTGCAGGGCCAGCGGGATGTACTGCTGATAGAGGCCGTCATCTTGTCCCATTGCCTGCAATGTATGAGCTAGAGTCTGCAAAAAGGATGAGAGAAAGGCATTTGTTAGACGTGGCGAATGTGGGATTTTTGGTTGTGGGCCGCGCCTACCTTTAGTCTTCGTATGAGTTCATCTGTGCCCAGGTCTTCGGTTAGGGGCCGGCAACCTTGCGGATATACTATATCCGTCATGGTGGTTGTGATTATTAATTTCTTTGCCTGAAATTGTACTGAAAAATGGGGGAAGTTGTTAGGATTTTCAATTTTAGGTTAGGATCATAGAAATGGATGAGGTGGTGAGTCCTGGCTGGGAAACAGTGTTTTTGTGCGTCTAACACTTAGGCAATCCGTGGGCGAATACGCTGCTGAGCTTCACAAGGAAGAAACTGATGGGCGAAGCCGTAGATGGAGCCCAGAGATCATTGGCGTGGCCTGAGGACGGGAGCAACAGCGAGGATTTGATGGCTTTGCCTGACGACGGGAGCAACAGAGAGGGCTCGATGGCTTATCCTGAGGATGGGAGCAACAGCAATGGGCGACGCTAAGCAGGATCGACACCACGAATGGCTCTTTATCGCAAGGATGTGTGCGTGCCAATAGGAGTCCTTGCCGTGGACTATGCGTCTGGCAGGTTCAGCACAACGACTTTTGTAGGAGCTGCCGCGATGAAGATGAAATAAAATCTTTTGGAGAAGCTCCAGAGATCCAGCGAGGGAATAGAATCTATACTACATCAGCTCTGCGACTGTCCAGCCATCCCGAGCAAAGAAATGGGGGCAGTTCCTGAGTCACTTCGCCGTAGAGCTAGAGGACCTAAGCGGTGTTGTACTGGACACATCTCCTAAGATGTGGATCTGCGGGGATTTTGAACTAAAGTGGGTCCACACCAAAACAAAGGCCCAATGGACCCAAAAAAGTTGGTCTAAGTGATCCACGGCTTAAGGAGCCAACAGGGCACCCTGCCACCTGCTTAACCCTTCGACGGCGCATGTGATTTCGGCTTCATTCTAAATCCAGTGGCAGTTCCAGTGGGTCATCTAGGTCAACCATCACAGGAAAGGTGAAATTGTTCTCCCCAACGACTGCACAGTTCGCACACAAAAATGTGTGTCCCTTCACTTCACTCCACTGGCGACCGCGTCTACATACGCGCATACGCTTCCACTCTCTGTTCATATGCAACATTATGCGTAAGCACGAATTATAACTCATAACCGAGCAAGTACGTACGTCGTGCCAATATTACTCCGTAACTTCGGTGACACCAAACCGGATTTATTATCACGAACCCGATACTCTACGATTTTAGTCAAAATAAATAGTAAAACAATATGAATTCTCCCCTCCCCACCCCCGCCATCGTTCACTGGAATTTACGGCGCCAAACTGAAAGAGGAGATGCATCACACATCTGTCCGATAATTCGACAGAAAATCAACAAAAATCCAGAAATTCTATTTAATGCAAACTATGCCACGACAAAATTCCTAAAAAAAAACGTTTAGTTTCTCATCGTATCCACAACAAATGGCAAGGCGGCCATAAAAGCAAAGCAAGAAGAAAAAAAAAACCGATCTCTGTGACACTCAACAAAAACACGAATCACACACCGAAAAGGAGCAACAAGAAAATGCACACAAAATAAATGCGAAGAAAAAGAAATCAACCATGGGGAGAAGAAATGAAAACGTTCGTTCGCGGAGCGAGAAAAAAAAAAAAAAACGTAGTTTTTCGGCGTTTTTTTGCTGTTTTTTCTTCGGGTTATTTTTTTCCTTGCGAATAAATTTCTACACAAAAAAAAAAACGAAAAAAAGCAGCAACCACATAGACGAACCTTTCTTTTTGCAAATGCAGACTTCCTATTCGGCTGGCCAATACGTCGCGTTGAGTCTCAGTGGATTTTCGCCATACACCAGAGCCCCTTCATCAAGTCCGAAAGCGAAATCCCGAGCACAATTCCAATGCAATTAGTTTGCTCCTGCAGCTGGCTATATTCTCAGTAGATTTGTATTTGCGACGTCGTCGTCGTCGAAATGAATTCCATTTATACAACTTTTTTTTCTCCTCTTCTCTTTTCTTTTTTTTTCGTTTTTTTTTTCTCTTGTCACTCACTGCATTTGGGGATAACTAACTTTTTGGCAAAACTTTAAGTCCGTCGAGAAAACCGCACCAGCGAATGCAATTTGTTTGTGCTGGCAATTTGTTGCTCTGCGATATTGTCGTTTCGTTTTGATTGAGTCGCGATAATTTTTTCTGCGGCACCAGCGATGGGAAAATATTTATCAAAAATAATCTTAATGGTAGTTGGCGTGGTGTTTTGTCAAAAAATACGCCATCTTTTGAGGCGTCTTCTTCCTAGGGCTACACGAAGAGTTTCGTAATTATTTTGTTTCCGGCTTAGATGGCGCCATAGGTCGCCTGTGGTTAACTTCACATACAGGTGGCGCATTTGGTGTTGAAAATGAAAAGAAGTTGGTGTATTTTCACTTTTTTCTATTTGTTTTGTTGGTTTCTTTATTTTTGGAATTTCGTTGTTGTTTCCATGGAGGGTGTTTAAATTGTTAATTCATCCGAAGGGGGAGAGGCTTTTGTTTGGACGATGGTCATTGTGGATTTTGGCTGATCGAGTGCGACGGGGGTGCATTCGATCGGCCGATTGCATACTTCAGGGCGCAGAAGAAAACTGAAGTTTGACTTGTGACGGAGTTGGTGGAACACATTTCAAGTTTTTTTCTTCTTTTCACCAAACATCCGCCGAGTTGGTGTTTTTTTTAGAGAGAGACTGTCTGTTTTTTGAAGCATCTTGTGTTGCTTTTAAAAGTGACTGCAACTAGGCCACAGACTCTCGCTGAATGCAGCGTCCACATCTTGGACCAAAGGGAGCATTGGCAAGACTAGGTGTAGGTAGGCTATAGGGTGCCCTGTCGGCTCTTTCGACCGTGAAGACCAACTTGTTCGGTGCATTGTGAGCCGTGGCTCATTTGTAGACCAACTTGTTGGGTCCATTGTTGGCTAGATTAATTCTCCGTCTAATCCCAGTCCGTCCTAATGTTGTTCTGGATCGACGTTATACATGCTGGACATCGTCGTCCTTTTCAGCCGCTTCAATATCAACAATCGCTGGTGACTGCTGGGATATCTGTCGTTCGAATCTCCCAGAAATCCCCAAGTTCGACGGCAGCTGCCAAAACGAAACTAGCTGCTAGCATATTTGTCGATCGAGTCTCCCAGAAACCCCAAGTTCCACGGAACCTGTCAAAAGGCAACTAGCTGCAGCTGATAGGTCGATCGAGTGTCCCAGAAACTGCAAGTTCGACGCCACCTTCATGAACATTGGAAGAGGAGGAGGAGGTGCCGGGATGACGGACTGTCTGCTGACACCCTTGAAGCATCTGGAGATGAACTGGTTTGGTGCTTGCAACTCCTGATTTCTTGGATGTGGTCAAAGGAGAAAGGGAGGACTCCTTTGACTGCGCTAACTGCCGTGATATGCCGCTTTTATGTGCGCGACATTTTACTCACGATTCTTACAAAATTCTTTGGCCTTTGTGTCCCTCTTATCTCACCTCCCTTGCCAATAGTGCCCTTGCGCGGTACCACTCGTTATATAACAATAGAACGCACCACACGAGTGGTTGCTGAGAAGCTAGGCCCTGGCTTTCTACGCGCTGTAGCGCCACCCATATTATATTATTATTATATTAAAAGCCGCCGTTTAAGTTCTTTAAACATCGCATGCATTCAAGATCTTTTCAACAGGCGGTGCCTTCAGGTGCGAGCTGTTCACAATTGATTCAAACTTCACACTGCGCCAGATCTAGGAAAAGGTCCAAGACGCATGTGCCATCCCAGAGAATTCTCGTCGCTCCACCAAGCTGGGTAACAAACTCGACGAGTTCTTCCAGCCAAGAGGACGTTCTGTCACGTGACTTTTGCATCGTCGTTCTTTAGAAGATCTTGTGAAGCTCACAACAGTTCGATCTTCCAGAAATCCCTTCAGATGTTGGCACACGCGAATGATATAAGCGGGATTGGTTGAATGAGCGGACCGTCCAGAAATAAGAGAGCAAGGAGATATCGAACTTCTACCACCCTTGCGCCTTGATTTCATCTGACAGCGTTTTTTATAAGACGTGTCTGTGAATACGTGTGAGCTGTATTGGGAGCAGCTGCCTTCTCCAATCGTGAAGTACGTGAAATCCACTACTCCTCTTGGAAACTGTGTAATTCTGGCCGAAGCTGGAGATATGTTCTTGTTCTCTTATTTCTGAGTCCGTCGAATGTGGCGTCCGCTAGCATCGAGACGGAAGCGGGTCTGACTGAACGAGGCGTTATGTCCTTATAGCAGCTAATGTTCCGTAGTTGAGCCATGTGGCTGATGAGCTGGAGCATGGATCGTGGCTTCTGATTCGTGAAAACACTGAAGTCAATGGTGGATTCCACCCTCATTTGGGAGCTAATCTCGTCATTTATGCTGTCACCCACTGAGAGAGGGTGAAGCTCGTTCAAAACTCACACGCCAACACTAGAGACGCGGTTTTTAAGACGTCCGTTCTGTTTTAGTGGACGCGGATGACATTAACATCGAGAGCGTCAATCAGACGTGTGCTGGCACCGGGAGGGGAAGCGGCTAAAATGGGCCCGACTGTGAATTAGGGACAAACGATGTGTATGCTACCGTCACATCGACGTCTTAGACGAAGCTTCTCAGGGATTTCGTTCAACTCGGCACAAACAACATCAGCATTGAGATACACCGCGTGAGAGTAACACTTGCCAGCCGCTGCACTGTTTCCTTGGAATCTAGAGGCAGTTGAATATTAGAGCCCTCTCTCTCTGAAAGAACAACATTGGTTTTATACGAGACGCTGATCATCCCAGTCAAAGGCACAGATGAAGTGCTTCGGTACTTAAAACAGCTTGAAGACAAGCCCACCGATCGAGGGTTTCCACCTTGTACTGATCAGACACGACAGACATTTCTGATGCAGGTTCTGTACTGTCAATTTGACGCCAACTTCCTCTCTTACCACTGCCCAAATTGGCATCAGAATGACAATACAGGAGCTGCATCAGAAGCAGCAGAAGAAGCAGAAGAGGTATCGAGGTAGATTTGAGTGGCTATTCCCCACTTGGCGGGGGGAAAAGTAAGGAATGCGATTCGAAAGATGTTCGCCACACATTCTCTGCTTTTCCCATTCACGTCCCTTCGTCTCAGTTTACAGGGAGGTAGGGTGTCCCGTCAGACTTCCATTCCGTGGCTCACTTAGACCACCTTCCGGCCCAGCACACAAAACATCACCCATTTGAAGAACAAACTTCTCTTTATTAGTTCTTAGTTCTCACTTTGATATGATGAATGTCAACAATTAAGTCACAAAAAAGTCTATAAAATGTCTACGATCTAAGACAAAAATCAGTTTAAACACTACATGGAAGGTGGGGGGGGGGGGAGGAGTGGTCTCCCTCTATCCCTCTCTTTCTCACTCTCTCTACAAACGAGCGATTAACTGAGAGGTTCTACAAAAACCGAGGAGTTCATCGGGTTGTTGTATACAATGTTGAATATGCATCGGTTACTCTGTGTGGGATACTGTTGTCTGATATGATTATCTAGAGTCCTCTATTGTCTACGGTCAACTTATGTGTAAAAACAGAATCCTAGAATTGAGGTAAAGACGAAATTCGGTATTGTTTATGTCGTTTGGCAATTCGGAACGGGCAGCGTGTCATCATTTTGAAAACGCCAAACATTGAGCAGGCGAACACAATCCAAATGACATAGATGATCAGATACAGCAGCCGATTGCTGCTCCACAGCACTGTGTACTTCAGAACGTTGTTTTCTGCAAGACGAAGGGAAAGCCATTGGTGTTGAGTGTTTGCAGAGAAATGAAACGAATTTACCTAAGACCGCGTAACCATAGCCCATTCGTGGTTTGCCCATGCGGTACGATGCAGTCGGCACCATGATCTCCAAGTACGTGTGGTCGTTCTTCAGCTGATGCAAATCGAACGTTCGTACGGCGTTCTCGTAGAAGTGCATCGATTTCGTTGAGGGATACATAAAAATCCGCGACTCATGCCAGTGGGCGGAGAACATCACATGTGGATCCAGTTCGTTGAGGACGCTACGCAGCAGAGTGCCGCCAAACATGAGCATCGGCATGTGCGACAGGCCGATTCGAGTGCGATCCAAGTTGTTGTCACGATCGGGATTTGTGAAATCCATGACCATTCGATTGATCTTGAAGAAACGCAAGCGATTGTCATAGTCGAAGAGGTCCTCGTACATGAATTCGATCTCGAAACGGCGGATATTTGAGTTTGACATGTAGTCGCCGTTCTCGCCGCCTATATCGTTGTCACCCGGAATGTGAATGCGCTGCGAAGTGTAAAGGGTTACGTGAGAAGGGAGGAAATGGCGGCACCTGATGGACTCACTTGAACGCGTTGGCTGGTGTGGAATATATTTCTAAACCTCTGCACGTAACTGGTGTAGTGACGTGGCGTGGCTATTCTCCCCTCATCGAGTAGGTCTCCCAGAAAGCAAACGATGTCCGGCCGGGAGAAGGCGAACGCCCGTTCAAAGGTCTTCTGAAGATGCCTGCAAAGAAAGTGGAATGCTGTCATGCGTAGGTTCTGAGTAAAGTTGATTCAATGGAGTCACAAGGTAGATCTCGTTTGATTGGCCTTGATTTAGGGACTCTTCGTGGTGTTATGTTCTTTTGTTAGGTTATGTCGAGGGGGTGACTGCCAGCAAGTAGGGAACTGTTGTGTGTTACCACGCGGTTCTGGTCGATTTTAACCCGCTTTTGACAGAACGATGAAGATGCGGAGGCTTTCACATTGATGGAGGAGACTTTTGGCCACCCTCTCCCCCACTCCATAGCCTCTCGAGACCCTTGTGCCACCACGTAGTTCTCGTCGAGGATGAGGAAGAGACCTTTTTCATCCACTCTTCTACTCCTGCCTTAGTGCCGGCTTCCGTCTGCGTCACCAGAGTCTCCCCGCGTTCTAGCCACCGTCCCAAACAAACGCCACATTACTCACCTGTCCGAATCGTATATAGCCAGCGGGCTGTACAGCGAGGTGTCAAGCGTTTTGCCCAACAACTGGGGATCGGCTACAAACAAGATTCGTGTGCAATTTTCTAAAAACAGAATTATTGCACAATATTGAATATGCAGGCAGCTGTGTCAGGCATCAGTTTACCATATTTGCAATGGATTTGCTTCCACGACCATTGATTCACATGATAGATGAGCACTTCGCTAAAGAACACCAGCAACACGGTGGCGATGAGCAGACCTCTGGTAACTAAACTGCAAGCAAAATAGGAATAAAAAAACACGTCACGCTGGTTAGATTGATTAAATCACTTACCGGTTGATGATTCTCTGCGATGCCATGGCATCTTCGTGATCCCCTCCAAAATGCAAGCGCTCCCGAACAGTCAAAGGTGATTATACTGGCCGAGCGGTCGTAACAGTTTCTACAAATCAATAGACGGAGGGTGCTTCTTTTCACTCTATAATTAAATTATACAATTCGAACGTCGCTAAATTACCCATAGACTGTGGGGATTGGGTGTGTGTGTTTGAGCTGTGCCCGCTGATGTGCCACAGATATTGGATCACTGCACAGGTTGATGGCTTGTGTGGTTGTTGTTCCTTTTCATTTGGCTTGTCGGCACATCCACGAACATCGGGCGCTTCCCAAAACCGTATCAAGTGCAAAGGAAATAATATTAAGTGCTATCCGATGAATGGTTGAAGCAGTGCTGCGCGGCGGAGCTGCTGTGCAGTGTTTCCTCGTTTATTTGTTTGGCTCGGCGGTTATAAATAAATAAATAAACAACCAAAACAAACTTGATTAGCGAATCATGTTCGACTGTCAAAAGTTGGTTGAAAAGAAAACAAAAAAAAAATAAAGAGAAGAGAGAGAGAAACGTAAACAAAGGGAGACTTCAGCTGGTGGCGACTGGTGGCGGGATGATTCGGCACTCTGGTGGAGGAAGTAGGGAGCAAGTGGTTTGTGTATGTGCTACTAGAATTCAGTTGGAAATTCAAAAGTGCGGTAAATAAACGATTTTCGAATGGAATGAACTTCTGGGGCTGTTGGAAGACGAATTTGAAGGCGTTTCTACGGGGATTCATGCGATTCTCCGCTTAGTCTCTGCTAAAGGAACTTCTACTGCGATCGTGACTATATCATGAGCTCAGAAGTTCTACTATTTATTAGTGGGAGTGAGGGAAACAGCCCCAATTTATTAAGCTTAATACAAGCGAACAACTTAAACAATCTAAACTTAAGAACTAAAGCTTAACCTAGATGGTATAGAGAGAGAAAGGCAGGACTAGCGCAGGAAAGAAAGGGACTGGAGGTGGTTTCGAAGTGTGGTGGAAATCGCGAAAGAGTATTCCAGTGTTAGCCAGGCTTAACATTCTTGATACCGGTGAGTTTAAGCCGTAATTAGTCATATGTGGTATAATGCGGAAGAGGGCTGCAGACATTAGATTGTAGGGATTGACGCTAAGAGACACAAAGTCTGTATTACCAGTAATCAGTTGGTGGAGGAAGAGCAGATCGGCAGTTTTGGACGGTTTTCGAGGGACTCAAGGCGAATTAGTTAAGGCGATCAGAGTAGAAGTTGGCAGTTCTGTCAGTCCTAAAACCTACGCTGGACAACTTCGATACGACGAATGTGGACTGCGTAATGAGGTGACCATACTTGGCTGGCGTATTCGAGAATGGGTCTGACGAAGGTGACCCATTATCGAGCTCGGAAACCAATTACGCCCTAGGACGTCGCGGTTGAATCAATAAGGGGCCTCAATGCAGTCGGACCATCAGAACCATAAGGCGATCCTTGGCGATTCATTTCCTCATACAAAAGGTAGATTTCGAAACCAGACAAGCTTGGGCAGAGGAAGTCGGATCAAGATACGACCCAAAAATTGAGGAGTTCCTTGCAAAATCCTTGTCGTTGCTTGGAGTCTTTTTTGAGTAGCGTAAAAATATGCACCAACAATCTTATTCCAAGAAAATGTTCAACTAAAGTTGTTTTTCGTTTGCTTCACCCGGAGTCCTCTCTTCCAACGGGCATGGCCTTTATCTTTTAGCATTTCGGTGGACGTTTGAACTTGCAGTTCATCTTCAAATGGGGAAATATGAGAGTCGCGCGCTCCTGTGACAGAATATGAGTCCCTGTCCTCCCTTGTAAGCCTCAATACAAATATCTGCTTCAAAGACAACCAACTACCTCAGATATGAACCGAATTCCTGCTCACGACACAACAAGCGGATTAAGGACAACGACTGTAGGTTCTTCACGAGAAATGTGAAGTCGCTTAAGAGACAGCATGTCGTCCAAAGCCAAGTCCAAGTGATCTCGCAGGTGGTTAGAGAGTTCTACCTTCCGTGGCGTCCACTTTTTTCTTGACATCCGCAAGAGATGGCTAAAACAACAAGCGGATTAAGGACAACGACTTCGGTTCCTCACGAGAAATGTGTCGTCAGAAGCATCCGAGTGGTCTCGCAGGTGGTTAGAGAGTTCTACCTTCCGTGTCGTCCACTTTTTCCTTGACATCCGCAACCGATGAGTCAATTTCTGCCCTTTTCCTGGCAAGTTCATCTGCTGTTTCATGGCCGGTTATGGCCTTGGGACCAGCACAGCGGTATCGAGTGTTGCGTGCAAAGAACCTTCACATCTTCGCGACCAGCTTGGACTTGATTTCTGTTGACTGTCAATAAGAATGATATCATCACCCTGGGGGCAATTCCAACACTGCCATCATTCTGGTCGCTTCCTTGACTGCCAGGATCTCTGCATGGCAAAAACCCCCAGTCCCTGAATCATACATCAGTGCAATTCCAAAGGGGCGGAGAAATGGCCAAAAAAAGGGTCAACGATGGAGAACTCCCGCACCGAGATCTATAGCATCCTCAATAGAGGACACACATCATCGACGTGTTCGACAGACCATCATCACAATGGGCTACTTGGGAGAGAAGATTCAACCAAGAATTCTTACAGTCTAGAGGCTGTACACTGTACAGCCGAAGGTAGCTGCTCTGCCAACCTAAAGAAGTGGCAACATTTTCTTGTTAGAACAAACCCAACATCCAAGAGCGAGTCAGTAAAGCCTCCAGGGTTTTGCATTGTCACAAGAAGGCAATAGAATGCAAATGGGGACTTAAGCCTCGCTTGGTCCACTGGCTTTCAGTATCACTGTGTCAGTAGTCAGACAGACATGCTGGACTGCGATTGAAGAGGGCATCAATTGCAATCGTGTTCAACGTGCCACGGGCGAGCGTTAAGAACAACCCCATTCGCAGCTTTGAACATACTCCTCAATCTTTAGCCAGACCGGCGGTTTGAGTTAAATCACTGCAGATGTGGACTCTCTTTATCCGTAACAAAGCTCCTCATCGAGACGAACTTTAGTCGAACTCTAGCCTTCCCCTCACCAGACCCTAGTGGAAGTCTAACAACCAGGTCCTAGATGGTTTCCTGCGTATCTTCACAGATGGATCGTAGGTGGGCGACAGCGTGGGTGCGGGCGTCAACGCTAGAAATCGAAATTTCCAATAATCACTTCGTGAATGCTTCGTTTATGTTCCAGACAAACCTGTTCTGGCTCTGTCTTGGATTGCCCGAGATTCTGCTTTCTCGTTTCCTTAGCTTCCAGTGAGCCCTGGTGCCCAGCGTAGGGTTACCGTGACACACCACTGACACCTTGTCTGCATAAGCTAACCAGTTTCGACGTCTAGGTGCTATAGCTTTTATTACCACTAGACTGTCGGAAACGATGGAGATCGATTTGCTGGTTATATTGTGTTCTCGCAGCGCAAGTGCTGCAGTCGTCTCTTAGTGCCAGGGATTTTTTGAAGACCCTGCTCCTGTGCCTGCACTCGTTTTTGAGCCATCAGTTTACGGGGATAGTTTCTCTTCTGCTGCTCTCAGTTGTCCTTGCCATTTGTTGCGGTCAGTGGAGGTTTTTCTCCGGAGCTAATGATGGCGGTAATTAGTTCGTTTGATTGTTGCACTGTGTTGCTCTGTATCGACTCTTGCTTTATGGAGGCTTGCCTGTATTGGATCAGTTGTTATGTTGTTGAACGCTCGCTCTACATCGAGGAACGCGCTCATGGTGTATTCATTCTGGTATAGGCGTGTGATCCTGATCCCTGGCGCATATGTCTATCAAAGTCCAATTCCAGAGTTTCTCAGTAAGTAGGTGGAGAGGCTATGGGTCTATAATCCTTGGCAGTGGTCGTGTGGGTTAGATATGAACACTTCCTATTTCTCCCGCCATTATTTTGGAACATAACCTATTCTTAGGCATCCTTTATTGATGTTGCCCAGCCACGGAATGAGAGGATCGTTTGACATTTCCAGTCTTGTACGGCGAGAAGGATTTAATTGCCCGTGTCTTCCTTGAATTGCGAACTAATTCGATAACCTTTCCTTGTTCTATGCCTTTTCTTACTGCGAAGGGCTCGTTAAGCATTTATGTAGCCTGGAGGGGTGCTTGCTAAGAAGGTTGTCTAACGTTTCTTCAGGGGAGTTGGTCCAGTTTCCGTCAGGCTTCCGAATGGACGACAAATCTGGCGGCGTGGCTGCCGGAATCTTTCTCCATTTGGACGTTCCTTTCTACAGAAACATCTTGGATTAGTCCAGGAGTTCTTTTTTTTGCGAATCTTTCTTCAGGAGTTTCACGCTTTTCTCTTATGCGGACCATTCAAAAATGACCTCTCTTGCGAGCTTCCATTTCGTCCTTGAGAATAGCGTCTGAATTCCGCTGTATATACAATCCCCAATGGTGGCTAGGGGCTTACTTCTTCAATAACCAGGCGGAACTAAGCTAGATTACTGTCCCCCATCTTCATCGTTCTGTAAAATCAACCAGAACCAAGTCAGCCCCCTAGACCTAACCGAACCAAAGAACAAACCCCGAAGAGCCCCTCAATCAAGGACATTCAAATGAACTCCACCTTGTCACTCCATTGGCACATCTCTACATCTGCCAGCCTTCTAACTTACAAACTCTGGTTCGCCTTGAAATACTTTCATTCCTCGTCACGTAAAGGACGGCGGCGGCGGCGGTCACTTGCTAATTCAGAGTAACCCAGAAAAACTTCCCCAAACACAAATAGGAAACAGAACAGCCAGCCCCCCGTCTCCCGTCACACTTCGAGAGGAACTCAATTTGCCACACGTTCACCCGCGCCGCGGCGGAGGAAAGCACAAAACAAAGAACTGTTGAAAACCAGAAAAAGTAAAACTTTCGAAACAAATTGCGGACGTGGACGCCTCCAACCGCTCAACCAAGGCATTTTTAATGTGTAACTTAGCACGCACACACACACATCATAATCCTCTCTTGAGATCCTACCAACGATGCTGCCGACGCCGCCGCTGGTCGGAGGTGAGCGCCTGTGGGTCGGAAGGATTAGAATAATTACAACGTGAGTGAAAGTTTGTTGGTTCAGCGCCGAAAAACGGATTATCTTCAAACATTCGTGATTCCTGCGAGATTCACTGGATAGACCGAGAGAGAGAGAGAGAGATAGGGAGGCGACCCTGAATGCTAACGAAGTCGGCGAGGATTCAATGGATTGGCCATGCCTCAGCCAGCGCATATATCATGCCAAGAAGTTCGAGCGTGTGGATGATGAATGGCGAAGCCAATTAGTTGTTGGGAGCAGCCTCTGCCGACTGGTCCCGAACCACTTGACGTGTCCTCGCTGCGAACAGATATTGATTTTGAGACCAAGTGACAGTTCAGCCAAAGCCAAAGCCATCGCCCATAACCCCACTCAATTAATAAATTAATCCCCAACAACAGCTCCTCTGCCTCTGTCTCTGGTCATCGCTCGCATGTAATTTTGCGGTTTCCGTCCGTAAATGGCAATAATTCCTTTTCATTACCGTCAGTTAAAGCATTACCTCTCGATGGTCGGCAACTTAATTACAACGCCACCCGGGGACATGCATCGAATAGCCGACAACACGTGCTATCGGCACGGCAACATCTGCCTGCCTGCCTGCCCATCACGCATTGGAGCATCCACATCATCATCCATCTCAATTCGAGGATATGCCGTATCTGGTTTGCATCCCCGTCGCAACGGATGAATGGTTTCGAGTTCTTTGCGCCGTCCACTGGCGGCGGCGTGCCCAACCCGTCTCCTTGGCCTTTGAATGCGTTTTTGAAAACCACACACTGTACGTAATAACATTAGCAAACCCCAGTGGGGAGCGGTGGCTGCATGAACTTGAGGATTTCCGAATCTGAACACATCAAATCAAATCAAGTCGACTCGAGTTGACTTCGTCGGCCGGCCATGGCGCGCGCCTCCTTCCTTTGATTCCTGAGACTCCAAGCGACCATAAAATATTCCTCTCATGCTGCTGTGGAAAAAAGCCGTCCAGTTGTCGGGCAGGCAACGCCAGCTAACACATGTTTCGGTGTGCAAGCCAGGAGGAGCACACCGACGCTCGCTCGAAATGGGTTAAAAATAGAAAAGACGGGTGGAACGCCCCATCTTGCAGGACTGAGCGCTCTCTTGTGTTCTTTGCTGTTGCCGTGCCGATGGTGGTGCGACGACGACGACGGCGGCGGCGGCCGCCTGAAACCTTCTCCTCAGTCGAGTGGCGAGGGGCCGGCCGCTGGTACGGAGTTAAAAGCCATTCAGCCTCGGCTGTTCATTTCGAAAGGAGAGTTATTTTTGTTGTTCGGTTGCGTTTATGGATTTCCTTGCGGTGGGGACGCTTCCCCAATGTGGGCTCTCAATTTGAGAAAATATGCCTACCCACCGCCGTCGTTGGACGAGGATGAGGAGGACTGAAGCGACACACAACACGAGTTCAAACGAAAGTGTGTTTACGGTGCGGCACACATGAAAAGCCGGCAAGAATGCTCTTTGTAAGTTTGTGCTGTGCGCCTTTTCGGTTTCACTTGTCTGATTGAAGTTCGTGTGCGCTTCCTGTTTGTAGTCGGAGTGGCGTGGCGACGGGTGCGGGGGGCATTGCATGCATATCTGCTGCGACTACAAAGGGCTGGGCGAATTTTCTTGCTTTCCCTGGGAACTGCATCGTCGGCGTAGGTGTTGGCTTTTTGTGGGGCATTTGATTCGTCAACTGGTGGCACTTTGCGGCTGGGTGTCGAGCCGAATGGACGTGGCTGAGTGACTGGAGTGGAATTTGGGTCGCAATTGAGTTGTCTGAACGGTGGACTCGGAGTGTGCTGGAATCCTGTTGGTGTCCTGTAAGAGGATTGTGTTTGACGTTTGCAGTTTTTTTCGTCTGTTTACTTTGTTGTGTCCTTAAAGCAGCTAACTTTTCAGTAGTCGAACAGTTTGTTGGTTGAGCTGGAGCATGGGTGTGCTTTTGATTCTGGAGAACCTTGAAGTTGAATTGGGATGAATTCCAACCCCATTTGGGAGCGAATCTCGACTTTGATGCTGTCACCCACTGAGAGAGGGTGAAGCTCGTTACACGCCAACACTAGAGACGCCGTTTTTCAGACATCCATTCAGTTTTGGCATACCGTTTGGTGTGCTAGCATTGAGACGGAAGTGGCTAAAATAGGTCTGGCGCTGAAGGATGGACAAACGAAGTACATGCTGTCCTTACGAAAGAACGAGAACCACAATGGGCCACTAAAACATGTCCACCTTGGCTAGAATCCGCTTGGCGAGATCAGTACAGAGATAAAGCGCAAAAGAAGGAGAGATCAAGCTTCAGGATCACGGGGCAATTGAGTAGTAGAGCCATCGCACGAAGGTCCAAGCTGACTCTACACAAAACACTGATCATCCTTGTTATGCTGTACAGCGCGAAGGCATGGACAATCTCAAAATCGGTTAAAGAAGTGCGATCTTTGGTCCTGTTTGCGTTGAGAGCCGGAAGTCGCATTAGTACGTGCGGTGCAAACACGACTTAAGACGTTCACAGTACGCTGGACAGAATCTTATAGGCGACGCTGAGCAAGGATATTTGTACGTCTATAGTTGTTGCCTTTTTTTGTAGATGAGGCATGTTAAGCTGATATTCCATTAGTCGGGCACGCTTTAGTCTTCCCATATGATGATCCAGTGCATGCTCACTACCCAAATATTGTAAACCTGCGGCTTTGTTGTACTTCAGCTTTGCAATGGCTGTGTCGACTTCTTCAAAGCTGGGTGGTAGGGCTACTTCGTCGACTGTAGTTGGGATTTCCTGGTTCCCTATGACTCTCCCCTGGTCTGGTCAGCAGTTGGTAACAAGGTTACCCTCACAGTTTCGAAGAGCCTGGGTGGCTTTCCTGAAACTTGGGGCCATGATTTTGGCCCGTATTTTTCTTTTGTTCCTAGACTCTTTGATATCCTTGAGCTGGGCGGTTGCAGGAGACCTTTTTTTTCAGGCGTAGAAGCTTATTCTCTTCCATTCTTCTAGCCCTCTTGATTTGCTCTTCGTTTCCGTTTGCAGCGCCTTTTGGCATGCCTCGTCGGTTGCACATTTCGTTGGCTCACACCGGTGGTGGTCATTAGCCTACACCTGTTTCCGCTACATCTTTGATGGCCGAGTATTGATGTTCGCCGTTGGCAAACCGCATAGTCTCTCACTTAGTTGCCCTCCGTAGGGTCTGTCGTGTGCTCAGGCTGTTGCAGGTTTCAGACATTCAGACAGGCAGTCGAGCTATGAATCGTGATGCTACGAGGAAATAATCGGAGTCGACTTTTGGTCCCTTGGCACATGCCTTGCATTAATTAGCAGATTATCGATTTGGTTGGCGGTTCGACCGCCCGGCGATCGCAAGGTTGAGGCGTGGATCTTTTTTTCTCTCTCTCCATTAAGGAGTTCGAACTATTGAAAAAGCGATAAGCTATAAAGAGTACCTACAAACTAGCTATGTTTTCCGACCTAGAAGGGGCCTTCAACAACGTTCACACGGAATCGATCCTTTAATCATTAACCGAGCTAGATATAGAAAACTTTCTATGCCAATGGATTGTTAACATGCCTAGCACTCGGTGCATTCAAGCAACGCAGTCTCATTAAACGGCTTTGACACTCTAATCTCCGAAAGAAAGGAATGCTTTAGCGGGCTGATGTGAAGGCATTTTGCATGGGCAATGTGCACAAAGTGGCGACAGAGTCGGTATGGCTGTGTTTTCGGAATTCATGAACATTTCCAAAGCCTACAGACTGTCAGGTAATGCCAGTGTGTTACAGGCGTAACTGAAGGGTGGTTTAAGGGCCGATGTTGAATGTGAACCACACCTAAACGTCAAGTTTTTTTCTGCATTTCATTTGACATTTCTCAATTTCTCAATCAATTTGAACCATGGAAAGATACACAATCGATCAACGCGTTAAAGTTATTCAGGCTTATTATGAAAATGGGCGTTCAAATCAAAGTGCATATCGTGCACTTCGTGATTTTTTTGGTCAATTTAATCGTCCAAATGTGCGTACAATCGGAAAAATCGTGCAAAAATTTGAGCAAACCGGGTCTGAAGGAGATGTGAAAAGACCAGTGCATGCTCGTACAGCTCGTACTGCAGAAAATATTGCTGCTGTTCGCGATAGTGTGGCAGAAGAGCCGTCCACCTCAACTCTTCGTCGTGCCCAACAATTGCACCTCTCACGCTCGTCGTTGATGAACATTATGCATAAAGACTTGCATTTACATGCTTACAAGGTGCAATTGACTCAAGAACTAAAGCCTCTTGACCATTTCAAGCGTCGTCAATGGTCAGAATGGTGGCTAGAAATGGCAACAGTGGATGATCAATTTTCGAAGAAAATCATCTTCAGTGA
This sequence comes from Eristalis pertinax, assembly GCA_907269125.1. Classification (NCBI taxonomy): domain Eukaryota; kingdom Metazoa; phylum Arthropoda; class Insecta; order Diptera; family Syrphidae; genus Eristalis; species Eristalis pertinax. Next base: position 3,088,874 of record OU026146.1, read on the forward strand.
TCTTCAGTGATCTTCAGGCACATTTTCACCTCAGTGGATTCGTCAATAAGCAGAATTGTCGCATTTGGGCGAATGATAATCCAAGAGTGATTGTCGAAAAACCAATGCACCCACAAAGAGTGACTGTTTGGTGCGGTTTATGGGCTGGCGGCATCATCGGGCCGTATTTTTTCCAAAATGAGGCCGGTCAGGCAGTTACTGTGAATGGTGTTCGCTATCGTGAAATTATAACGAACTTTTTATGGCCCGAATTGGAAGATATGAATGTGGACGATATGTGGTTTCAACAGGACGGTGCCACTTGCCACACAGCTAACGAAACAATGGCTCTTTTGCGCGACAAATTCAATGGCCGTGTTATCTCACGCGGTGACGATGTCAATTGGCCACCTAGATCATGTGATTTGAAACCGTTGGATTTTTTTCTTTGGGGTTATTTGAAAGAAAAGGTGTACGTCGATAAGCCAGCAACAATTCAAGAGCTAAAGGATGAGATAATTCGGCACATTAACAGCATAGAACCTCAATTATGCTTCAGCGTCATCGAAAATTTGGCCCATCGGATGGAGGTGTGCCGCCGAGGTCGTGGCGGCCATTTGGCCGATATTTTGTTCCATACATAATTGAACCATACCAATATTATCATAATAACAAGAAATGACAATAATTTCCTAAATAATTTGTGTTTTATTCAAAATCAACATCGGCCGTTAAAATTTAAAATTCGTGAAGGGTGCCATCTGCTCAAATTACACCCAAAAAATCTTGCCAAGACAGAAGGTTGCCATATGCATTGATAGCCAAACAGTTATTAAAGTTAGTATCGCCTTTACTTTGTACTCAAAACTAGTACAGGAGCGCCGAGCTGAGCTAACGTCGTTATAAGGCCAGTTCAAAATGTTCCAGGTCACAGTGGCTTCCAGGAATGAACTGGCTAGACAGGCAACTGCCCTTTAGTGCTCGCTTGCAGAGGAGCTGCACATTCCACTACAAGGAGTCAATATCTCTACGCACTTCCTTTAAACAGCTAACCTTAGAAGCTGTGCAACATCAAGAAATAAAAATCGCCGGAGTACAAATGATCCAAAAAATGGATCCCCCTTCGGCTAGATTAGTATCGGTCTGTACGGGCCGACAGGAGATCCCACACGGAAACACATCGTCGCAGCTGAGAGGGAGACCGTGCCACATTGCATATGTGCCCGCCCGGCTCCTGCCAGAACCTGACGACGAGAGAGCGCTTGACAGACCCTTCTTCAACTCATTTGACGACCTCTGCTAAGGAGATTAGGAAACTAATGTTCGCGACACTACAACTGTCTGGTTACTAGTAACTTTAGCCTAAGTCTTGTGTGCAGATGAAGTTTGTTCCAGTAAATCTTAGGAAAGTCCATATGCACGTCCTTCCTTTGCCAGGATTTGCTCCAGTCTTGGTCATTACTCCTCAGAATAAAAGAATCAACACAATAACCATCCAAAATCGAAGCAACTTATCGCAAAATCAAACAATTTGTAACCTCCAACAGAAGCACACAACTCAAGTGTACACTTTCCACGATTATCCCATGCATTCCAAGCCCTTCTGATGCATCCAGTATCTCTCCTGATGACTCTTCTCAAGCACCCAAGCTACTCTCCCCCTCTCTCTCTCTCGCCCTCCACTCAAAGTTCCACCTCCCTTGCACCCCGCCATCAGAAGATTAAATTCGCCATAATTTAAAATTGATTTTGTCTCATTACCCTGTCTCATCCCCCTTCCGTCGACCGGCGACCCAGCCGACCGAGTAAACCCATGCATAATAACGGCGAACCCAAAATCGGTCCGAGAATGTTAATCAAAACCCCTCCGCCGAACAGACCTTCCTCGCCCGCGATAAGGCAGCTCGCATAACACCGAAACACATAAAAACCGAACTATGCCACCCTGCACCCTTCGACAAAAAAACACACGCACTCGCATTCGCACACCGCACACAGTCGCAGCGAGAAAGAGTGTAAATTTGATAGCTGTTGCAACTTGCACCCCTAATAACCTCGCAGGACTCACAGGACACAGACCAACAGCAGCAGCAAAACAAAAATGTAATAACATTGAAAGCCAGCCACATCCTTGCCGAGCTGAGCGATCGCTTCTTGCTGAAACATTCCTCGCTTCCCTTGTGTTCGTCATGCAACCGTCGCTTGGTTGGTGTGTGTATGTGTGTGTGTGTGTTTGGATTTTACGATTTTTCGGCTGCAGTTGGGGTGGCAAGGCAAAAGCAAACAGGACAGCAGAGTGCTAGAATACAACAGGAGCCAAGTCAAAGTTATAGACAGACGCTAGACATAAATCTTCAACTTTATGGCATCAATAAATGTCGTGGCAAAACGGATTCCACCCTTCGTTAGTTGAAACGCGGTGGAAACACAGTGGAAGAAAGGATTTTCATAAAACCACCCCAATGGCCATTGCCAAAGTACCCCGTATCTCTCGTTCCGTCTGTCTCCTTGCGTTTTGTGTCCCTTTTCTCTGTGGCTCTCTGTGCGTCCTGGTGTGTGTATGTGTGTGTCTCTCTGGAGAGCTCGAGTTTAACGACGAAAGGCATGATTGCGTTGCTGTGTGTTGTCATCGTCTACATCGTAGTCGTCCTCGCCGTCATCATCGTCATCGTGTCGTTGTTTGGGTTTGAGTCGTCATCGGTATCGCTTGGCTTCGAGAGGGGTTTCCTTTTTTTCGTTTTTCTCTCTTTTCGACCCAAGCTGCGTTCATTTTCGGTGCAGGATTAAATCTATGATCCTTAATGCGTGCGCTCGTTTTATGGGGCACTCATTTTCACCTATAATAGAAAAATTACTTGACGCTCAGCGGTAGCAGAAGCAGCAGCATCTAGCTGGGAGCCGGGTTTGCTTTAGTTTTCTCGGTTAACTACTGCCAATTGGGAGTGTGGGTGGCTGCCGCTATCATCCCTTCAGCAGAGCAGCTCACACTCTCTCTGTCTGTCTCGTGGAAAGGGATAATAAAAGCCAGGCGAGCGTGGGTGTATGTAGCCTCTAAGTACACGAGACACGATAAACAGCGTGCTCTACATGAAGGCTATTAAAAGTTTTACGAGTGTGGCCCCGAGCCCCGAGCCCCGAGCCAAACGAACGCGCGTTGTCTTTGTTTTCGTTGTTTCTCTTCTGTTCGACGCACGGGGGGAGGAAGCTCGCATGTTATTTTGTATGCAAGGTTCGGTCGATACGAATCGTGCTGTGTGGTGTGTTCAGACAGATGTTTCGTTTCACAAATGGATCGTAAAACCTGGCGGAGCAGTCAGCTGAATCGAGGGAAATGATCCTGTTTGGCTTGTGAGGAAATGTTCTGTTGTGACATTTTGACGTGTAATCGATTGTTCACACGGCAGAGTGGATGTTTTGAAAGACTGTGGGGAGAGACATCGAATGTGGTGCTCAGTTTGACACAGTGGATCGGGAGGACCGCGGAGGAATCCCCACGTTTTCGATCTCGGCGGAAGATGAACGTCCCCGAAAGCTTGTTCAAAGGAGACCCTCGTGCTGGATCGCGTTCCCTTGAAGTGAATGAAATCGTTTCCAATCTCAGTCTCCTGCAACCTGTCACAAAATTTAATCGATGCGAATGTAAAGGGTTTTCCAATAGGGACTTGACAACTTTGAATGTAGTTTGTGAACGCACTCTTTCACTAATCATCAAACTGTCACTGTCAATTTATTCCGTAAACTCAACATTTTCATCATGGTAAAATACACGAACGAGCAACGTCTAAAAATTATAGAAATTTTATACCGAAATTCGGAGTCGGTGATCGCAACTTCATTGACAAAGCTCATTTTTGGCTCAATGGGTTCGTAATAAGCAAAATATGCGCTATTGGGCGGGTGAAAATCCACATGTGCTTCATGAATCACCACTTCGTCCACAAAAAAATAGCTGTTCGGTGCGGATTGCATGCCGGCGGCGTTATTGGGCCATATTTTCACGTCACGTTACTGTGAATGGTCAGCGTTATGGCGCCATGGTTACCGATTATTTTTGGTCCGAATTGGAAGATATGGACTTGGAGATCAAGCGCAGAATTTCTCTTGCCAATCGGTGTTGCTTTGGGCTCAAAAGGCAATTGAGTAACAGAGCCATCTCTCGAAGCACCAAGCAGACTTCATATAACACCCTGATCATCCCTGTCCTGCTCAACGGCGCAGAGACATGAACGCTTTTGGATGGACGGATGCTCTTGGTCGTTTTGAGATGTGCGTCTGGAGAAGAAGTTTCAACTACGAACTGTACGGGCTGTACATCGGCATGCACCTAGGTAAGCGTCTTGGGATCCAACGCTAGCTCATGTAGAACGGATGGACACCACAGGTTCGGCCTGACGAGTCTTCGATTCCGAGAGGACGTCCTCGAACGAGATAGGGCACTGGATAGAAACTGGAAGCAGCTGACGAAAGATTGTGCTGGCTGGGGGAGACTTGCTGGAAGAGGTCCAGGTCCACCCCGGACTGTAACGTCAAACAAAGAAGAAGACGTATTAAAAGGAACCTAGGTTCAACGATGGTGCCCCTAGCCTCAACTGAATGATATGCGGTCTGACTCAGAGCCAGTCCTGAGTGCAGGGAAAGTCGACTTTGTGTACGAGCTGGGCACCAGTACTCCAGCTGCGACATACAGACAAATGCGACTTTCCATGCACTCAGGACTGAATCTGAACCAGGAAAGGACTGTAATCCAATCTCGAAAATCGGACGGCTCCAAGGCCAACGGAGGATCTGGCGCTGGCGCCTTAGGGCGAGGGCGAAAACGTCAGACCGCACACCTCGTTAGGTAAATTTTGCGTCGGTTTTTCAAGTGGAAACCTATGCGATCCTAATGGCCACGAACTTTATTGCGAAGAAGAGCCGCTCGAGCTGCCTGTGTCCTTGGCTAGGGCTTCCATCGATGGTGGGACCCCTCTAGAGCACACCCAGAGGTGGCATCGCCGATGAACTTTGCTGGACAAGGATCAGAGGAGGCACTCTTAAGACCCGAACCTGCGCTGGGACTACCTGCGTCCTTGATTAAGGCTTCCATCGATAGTTGGGCTTCTCGAGAACACAACTGGAGGTGGAATGACTCTCCAGGATGTAGACAGAATAAGCGAATGCTATCTAACGTCTGTAAGAAATCCGCATAATTTGGCTAACTGAGCGTTTGGTGTTCAGACTAGGCCAATTAGACACGTGGTGCATTCAATCTACGAAATTGATCGTTTCTATCGAATGACAGAAAAAAGTCTGTCTTCAGGGAAAAGAGTGAACAAAAAATGCAACTTATGGCTGCACCCATTCCCGCGGTTGCGGAGTCGGAACAAGATTCTTGGAGTTGGAGCAGTTACACCTCTCACGCTTCATGCCATGATAAGACACATTTTAAACAATTGTAATTACGTCGGCATTTCGAAAAACTCACGTTTCATGACCTCCAAGTGTCCAACACACGTGCATCTTCCACTTGATTGAACAAAACTGCATCCATTCCGTCCCCGGATAGGCCTAACCTGACTCTATCCCCAGGACTGTCTCCACTCTTAGTCGAAAAACCTTTACAATTAAAAAATTAAACAAAAAAACGACTCCCCATTCGCATCACACAATTTCGAAGTGCTCCTAAGTGACAAAATTTAATTGAATCCTGAACTTCCCCTCGCGGAGTCGCACCGGAGTAGTTGCAACTTGTAACATGCAGCAATTAGCGAGCTCCTTCCAACTGCGGCGCGAGGAAAGCATTTAAATTAATTCCTTTTCTCTAACAAGCAGCTGAGTGCGGAAAGTAACGCCAACCGCCTGCCGACTCTCGTTATGGCTTCCCTTCCCGCATGACATTGCCCACCCTAATCCAGAGCTCACCCACCGCCCCATCGGGTACCAACAAAACAAAGCAAACCGAAAAAAATAACAACAAGCACACCAAACTGGTTATTCTTCAAAAAAAACTCGAGAAAAAATAAAGAAAAACCCGTCGCCACTGACAATCAGCCATCACCTTAGTTTCGCAAACAAATTTTCCACCCCGGCAGCATCACGAATCCAAACTAGCGTCAGCTATACGCCACCCATCCACCCACCCAACCGCCCATCCATCCGAACATCATTCAACGTCGTCGTCGTCATCGTCATCGTCGTGCATTCTCGGCGTATTGTGAATTAGTGTGGTTCCACGTTCGGATACAGGCATCAGCTGCAGCCCCCATCGCTGCCACATCAGGCGACACCCGCGCTTTAAAGGTGAAAATTACTGCGTTCCTGCCGGAGGTGCACGAGGGTTCGCTTCTGCTCCCCACGGACTCGTGGATTCCAGAATTCCTTAACCCTTCAGCTATTTGCCATTGTTGGTGCTTGAAATTACTTTTCCTCCTGTGAGTCTGTTCCTCCCTGCCACACCACACGCGGAACATGGAACATTCGCTTTTTTTCTTCTTCTTCTCTGTCCCCAGCTACAGCAGAACCCACTCGCTGCCAGTTAAGTGTCGCACTGGATGGAGGGAGCGCCTGCATGGTGGCTCAACAAGGATGAAGACCATGTTTTCTGCTGTTTTTTTTTTTTTTTTGGGTCTAGATCCACTCGATCCTGGGTAAGGATAATATGCATTAGTCGGAGCAGCAGAGAGCGCCGGGAGCAGCAGGCGGCAGCAAGTGCATGGTGAATTTATTTCGCATTATTTTCTTGGAATTTTTGTTCCAGCAACTCCATCAACATCATCAACATTCAGCAGCATCCCTGCGTCTCCTTCCACGGTCCTCCCCCGGTTTTTTTTCTCCATTTCTCTTCAGCTCTTCAGCGCGCCGTGTACCTCTCCGGGCTCTGCTTCTCCAGTTGTGCTGTGCTCATTCACCTTTGTTTGCTATTTGCATCCTTAATGTGGAAACGAATCGGTTGGATAGAAATCGTAATGAGGGTCTACCCGAATGCCACTGCTCTGCTATGCGCTGCAATCCACTGCACCACCGATGATGGTTTGGCTGAGCTGCTCTGGTCTGGTCTGGTGTGTCGGGGCACGGTCTCTTCACGCTCAAGTGTAGGAAAATACACATTCGCCCTAACCGCGAGCGTTGTTTGTTTGCATGCAATTCTGTATGTGGGTGCGTTTGTTTGTGTGTGTGTGTGTGTGTATGCCAGGAGATGGTAAATAATTTGTTGAACGAAGGCCCCGCTCCGTCGTCGTATGCACTGGGATTACTTAACAACGACAGCGTGCCCTACAACAACGGTTACAAACAGATACAGACACGCGAGCGAGTACACCCTGTACCTGCCCATGCTTCCTTTTTTTCTGTTTTTCATTTCTTCTTCTTCTTTTTTTTGGTTTTGTTGTGTGTGACTTCATGTTGACTTTTCACCCGGGAAAGTCCTCGTCATCTGGAGAGCGAGTCGAGGGCTATTGGGTGCGATGCATCAGATCAGTTTTCAAAACACACTCGTTACGGGTGTGCACACACACTGAATGTGCTCAGCGATTTCACTTGGATTCTCAAGTTTGCGAAAAACACACAATTTGCAATTCACTGGTCCGCGCGCTGGTGAGTTGGTCGCTGCATTCGATAGCGGGAGTGATGGGCAGGACAACGACCACTTCGACTCATCGAATTGCTTCACACTTATGAGAAATGTGTCTGAGTTCTCAAGAGAGCGTGGCGCAGGGCGAGCGCAACGGCTCAATCCAAAGACTGGAGTGAATCCGACGACATCGAGATTTCAGGTGAAAATCTCGATGTCTTCGGATTCACTCCAAATGTATTTGATTCGATTAATAGACACTAGACAACACACCCACAGGTGTACAAAGGTCCTAGGTAGCCTAGTTTGGCCCCTGTGCCAGTTGGAAGATGAGCTAGGATAAAGCTAAAAATCCCTTACTATACACTGTCAATTTTTTCAGGTGAAAATCTCGATGTCTTCTGATTCACTCCAAATGTATTTGATTCGATTAATAGACACTAGACAACACACCCACAGGTGTACAAAAGTCCTAGGTAGCCTAGTTTGGCCGCTGTGCCAGTTGGAAGATGAGCTAGGATAAGGCTAAAAATCCCTTACTATACACTGTCAATTTTTTCAGGTGAAAATCTCGATGTCGTCGGATTCACTCCAAATGTATTTGATTCGATTAATAGACACTAGACAACACACCCACAGGTGTACAAAAGTCCTAGGTAGCCTAGTTTGGCCGCTGTGCCAGTTGGAAGATGAGCTAGGATAAGGCTGAAAATCCCTTACTATACACTGTCAATTTTTTCAGGTGAAAATCTCGATGTCTTTGGATTCACTCCAAATGTATTTGATTCGATTAATAGACACTAGACAACACACCCACAGGTGTACAAAAGTCCTAGGTAGCATAGTTTGGCCGCTGTGCTAGTTGGAAGATGAGCTAGGATAAGGCTAAAAATCACTTACTATACACTGTCAATTTTTTCAGGTGAAAATCTCGATGTCTTCGGATTCACTCCAAATGTATTTGATTCGATTAATATACACTAGACAACACACCCACAGATGTACAAAAGTCCTAGGTAGCATAGTTTGGCCGCTGTGCTAGTTGGAAGATGAGCTAGGATAAGGCTAAAAATCCCTTACTATACACTGTCAATTTTTTCAGGTGAAAATCTCGATGTCTTCGGATTCACTCCAAATGTATTTGATTCGATTAATAGACACTAGACAACACACCCACAGGTGTACAAAGGTCCTAGGTACCCTAGTTTGGCCGCTGTGCCAGTCAGAAGATGAGCTAGGATAAGGCTAAAAATCCCTTACTATACACTGTCAATTTTTTCAGGTGAAAATCTCGATGTCGTCGGATTCACTCCAAATGTATTTGATTCGATTAATAGACACTAGACAACACACCCACAGGTGTACAAAGGTCCTAGGTAGCCTAGTTTGGCCGCTGTGCCAGTTGGAAGATGAGCTAGGATAAGGCTAAAAATCCCTTACTATACACTGTCAATTTTTTCAGGTGAAAATCTCGATGTCTTCGGATTCACTCCAAATGTATTTGATTCGATTAATAGACACTAGACAACACACCCACAGGTGTACAAAAGTCCTAGGTAGCATAGTTTGGCCGCTGTGCTAGTTGGAAGATGAGCTAGGATAAGGCTAAAAATCCCTTACTATACACTGTCAATTTTTTCAGGTGAAAATCTCGATGTCTTCGGATTCACTTCAAATGTATTTGATTCGATTAATAGACACTAGACAACACACCCACAGGTGTACAAAGGTCCTAGGTAGCCTAGTTTGGCCGCTGTGCCAGTTGGAAGATGAGCTAGGATAAGGCTAAAAATCCCTTACTATACACTGTCAATTTTTTCAGGTGAAAATCTCGATGTCTTCGGATTCACTCCAAATGTATTTGATTCGATTAATAGACACTAGACAACACACCCACAGGTGTACAAAAGTCCTAGGTAGCCTAGTTTGGCCGCTGTACCAGTTGGAAGATGAGCTAGGATAAGGCTAAAAATCCCTTACTATACACTGTCAATTTTTTCAGGTGAAAATCTCGATGTCTTCGGATTCACTCCAAATGTATTTGATTCGATTAATAGACACTAGACAACACACCCACAGGTGTACAAAAGTCCTAGGTAGCATAGTTTGGCCGCTGTGCTAGTTGGAAGATGAGCTAGGATAAGGCTAAAAATCCCTTACTGTGCACTGTCAATTTTTTCAGGTGAAAATCTCGATGTCTTCGGATTCACTCCAAATGTATTTGATTCGATTAATAGACACTAGACAACACACCCACAGGTGTACAAAGGTCCTAGGTAGCCTAGTTTGGCCGCTGTGCCAGTTGGAAGATGAGCTAGGATAAGGCTAAAAATCCCTTACTATACACTGTCAATTTTTTCAGGTGAAAATCTCGATGTCTTCGGATTCACTCCAAATGTATTTGATTCGATTAATAGACACTAGACAACACACCCACAGGTGTACAAAGGTCCTAGGTAACCTAGTTTGGCCGCTGTGCCAGTCGGAAGATGAGCTAGGATAAGGCTAAAAATCCCTTACTATACACTGTAAATTTTTTCAGGTGAAAATCTCGATGTCTTCGGATTCACTCCAAATGTATTTGATTCGATTAATAGACAATGGACAACACACCCACAGGTGTACAAAAGTCCTAGGTAGCCTAGTTTGGCCGCTGTGCCAGTTGGAAGATGAGCTAGGATAAGGCTAAAAATCCCTTACTATACACTGTCAATTTTTTCAGGTGAAAATCTCGATGTCTTCGGATTCACTCCAAATGTATTTGATTCGATTAATAGACACTAGACAACACACCCACAGGTGTACAAAAGTCCTAGGTAGCCTAGTTTGGCCGCTGTGCCAGTTGGAAGATGAGCTAGGATAAGGCTAAAAATCCCTTACTATACACTGTCAATTTTTTCAGGTGAAAATCTCGATGTCTTCGGATTCACTCCAAATGTATTTGATTCGATTAATAGACACTAGACAACACACCCACAGGTGTACAAAAGTCCTAGGTAGCATAGTTTGGCCGCTGTGCTAGTTGGAAGATGAGCTAGGATAAGGCTAAAAATCCCTTACTGTACACTGTCAATTTTTTCAGGTGAAAATCTCGATGTCTTCGGATTCACTCCAAATGTATTTGATTCGATTAATAGACACTAGACAACACACCCACAGGTGTACAAAGGTCCTAGGTAGCCTAGTTTGGCCGCTGTGCCAGTTGGAAGATGAGCTAGGATAAGGCTAAAAATCCCTTACTATACACTGTCAATTTTTTCAGGTGAAAATCTCGATGTCTTCGGATTCACTCCAAATGTATTTGATTCGATTAATAGACACTAGACAACACACCCACAGGTGTACAAAAGTCCTAGGTAGCATAGTTTGGCCGCTGTGCTAGTTGGAAGATGAGCGAGGATAAGGCTAAAAATCCCTTACTATACACTGTCAATTTTTTCAGGTGAAAATCTCGATGTCTTCGGATTCACTCCAAATGTATTTGATTCGATTAATAGACACTAGACAACACACCCACAGGTGTACAAAAGTCCTAGGTAGCATAGTTTGGCCGCTGTGCTAGTTGGAAGATGAGCTAGGATAAGGCTAAAAATCCCTTACTTGTCAAAAAAAAAATCCCTTAACTGTCAATTTTTTCAGGTGAAAATCTCGATGTCTTCGGATTCACTCCAAATGTATTTGATTCGATTAATAGACACTAGACAACACACCCACAGGTGTACAAAAGTCCTAGGTAGCATAGTTTGGCCGCTGTGCTAGTTGGAAGATGAGCTAGGATAAGGCTAAAAATCCCTTACTATACACTGTCAATTTTTTCAGGTGAAAATCTCGATGTCTTCGGATTCACTCCAAATGTATTTGATTCGATTAATAGACACTAGACAACACACCCACAGGTGTACAAAAGTCCTAGGTAGCATAGTTTGGCCGCTGTGCTAGTTGGAAGATGAGCTAGGATAAGGCTAAAAATCCCTTACTTGTCAAAAAAAAAATCCCTTAACTGTCAATTTTTTCAGGTGAAAATCTCGATGTCTTCGGATTCAGTCCAAATGTATTTGATTCGATTAATAGACACTAGACAACACACCCACAGGTGTACAAAAGTCCTAGGTAGCCTAGTTTGGCCGCTGTGCCAGTTGGAAGATGAGCTAGGATAAGGCTAAAAATCCCTTACTATACACTGTAAATTTTTTCAGGTGAAAATCTCGATGTCTTCGGATTCACTCCAAATGTATTTGATTCGATTAATAGACACTAGACAACACACCCACAGGTGTACAAAAGTCCTAGGTAGCATAGTTTGGCCGCTGTGCCAGTTGGAAGATGAGCTAGGATAAGGCTAAAACTCCCTTACTATACACTGTGAACTTTTTTAGGTGAAAATCTCGATGTCTTCGGATTCACTCCAAATGTATTTGATTCGATTAATAGACACTAGACAACACACCCACAGGTGTACAAAAGTCCTAGGTAGCATAGTTTGGCCGCTGTGCCAGTTGGAAGATGAGCTAGGATAAGGCTAAAAATCCCTTACTATACACTGTGAACTTTTTTAGGTGAAAATCTCGATGTCTTCGGATTCACTCCAAATGTATTTGATTCGATTAATAGACACTAGACAACACACCCACAGGTGTACAAAGGTCCTAGGTAGCCTAGTTTGGCCGCTGTGCCAGTTGGAAGATGAGCTGGGATAAGGCTAAAAATCCCTTACTATACACTGTCAATTTTTTCAGGTGAAAATCTCGATGTCTTCGGATTCACTCCAAATGTATTTGATTCGATTAATAGACACTAGACAACACACCCACAGGTGTACAAAAGTCCTAGGTAGCATAGTTTGGCCGCTGTGCTAGTTGGAAGATGAGCTAGGATAAGACTAAAAATCCCTTACTATACACTGTCAATTTTTTCAGGTGAAAATCTCGATGTCTTCGGATTCACTCCAAATGTATTTGATTCGATTAATAGACACTAGACAACACACCCACAGGTGTACAAAAGTCCTAGGTAGCCTAGTTTGGCCGCTGTGCCAGTTGGAAGATGAGCTAGGATAAGGCTAAAAATCCCTTACTATAGACTGTCAATTTTTTCAGGTGAAAATCTCGATGTCTTCGGATTCACTCCAAATGTATTTGATTCGATTAATAGACACTAGACAACACACCCACAGGTGTACAAAGGTCCTAGGTAGCCTAGTTTGGCCGCTGTGCCAGTTGGAAGATGAGCTGGGATAAGGCTAAAAATCCCTTACTATACACTGTCAATTTTTTCAGGTGAAAATCTCGATGTCTTCGGATTCACTCCAAATGTATTTGATTCGATTAATAGACACTAGACAACACACCCACAGGTGTACAAAAGTCCTAGGTAGCCTAGTTTGGCCGCTGTGCCAGTTGGAAGATGAGCTAGGATAAGGCTAAAAATCCCTTACTATACACTGTCAATTTTTTCAGGTGAAAATCTCGATGTCTTCGGATTCACTCCAAATGTATTTGATTCGATTAATAGACACTAGACAACACACCCACAGGTGTACAAAAGTCCTAGGTAGCATAGTTTGGCCGCTGTGCTAGTTGGAAGATGAGCTAGGATAAGGCTAAAAATCCCTTACTATACACTGTCAATTTTTTCAGGTGAAAATCTCGATGTCTTCGGATTCACTCCAAATGTATTTGATTCGATTAATAGACACTAGACAACACACCCACAGGTGTACAAAAGTCCTAGGTAGCATAGTTTGGCCGCTGTGCTAGTTGGAAGATGAGCTAGGATAAGGCTAAAAATCCCTTACTATACACTGTCAATTTTTTCAGGTGAAAATCTCGATGTCTTCGGATTCACTCCAAATGTATTTGATTCGATTAATAGACACTAGACAACACACCCACAGGTGTACAAAGGTCCTAGGTAGCCTAGTTTGGCCGCTGTGCTAGTTGGAAGATGAGCTAGGATAAGGCTAAAAATCCCTTACTATACACTGTCAATTTTTTCAGGTGAAAATCTCGATGTCTTCGGATTCACTCCAAATGTATTTGATTCGATTAATAGACACTAGACAACACACCCACAGGTGTACAAAAGTCCTAGGTAGCATAGTTTGGCCGCTGTGCCAGTTGGAAGATGAGCTAGGATAAGGCTAAAAATCCCTTACTATAGACTGTCAATTTTTTCAGGTGAAAATCTCGATGTCTTCGGATTCACTCCAAATGTATTTGATTCGATTAATAGACACTAGACAACACACCCACAGGTGTACAAAAGTCCTAGGTAGCATAGTTTGGCCGCTGTGCTAGTTGGAAGATGAGCTAGGATAAGGCTAAAAATCCCTTACTATACACTGTCAACTTTTTCAGGTGAAAATCTCGATGTCTTCGGATTCACTCCAAATGTATTTGATTCGATTAATAGACACTAGACAACACACCCACAGGTGTACAAAGGTCCTAGGTAGCCTAGTTTGGCCGCTGTGCTAGTTGGAAGATGAGCTAGGATAAGGCTAAAAATCCCTTACTATACACTGTCAATTTTTTCAGGTGAAAATCTCGATGTCTTCGGATTCACTCCAAATGTATTTGATTCGATTAATAGACACTAGATAACACACCCACAGGTGTACAAAAGTCCTAGGTAGCATAGTTTGGCCGCTGTGCTAGTTGGAAGATGAGCTAGGATAAGGCTAAAAATCCCTTACTATACACTGTCAATTTTTTCAGGTGAAAATCTCGACGTCTTCGGATTCATTCCAAATGTATTTGATTCGATTAATAGACACTAGACAACACACCCACAGGTGTACAAAAGTCCTAGGTAGCATAGTTTGGCCGCTGTGCCAGTTGGAAGATGAGCTAGGATAAGGCTAAAAATCCCTTACTATACACTGTCAACTTTTTCAGGTGAAAATCTCGATGTCTTCGGATTCACTCCAAATGTATTTGATTCGATTAATAGACACTAGACAACACACCCACAGGTGTACAAAGGTCCTAGGTAGCCTAGTTTGGCCGCTGTGCCAGTTGGAAGATGAGCTAGGATAAGGCTAAAAATCCCTTACTATACACTGTCAATTTTTTCAGGTGCAAATCTCGATGTCTTCGGATTCACTCCAAATGTATTTGATTCGATTAATAGACACTAGACAACACACCCACAGGTGTACAAAAGTCCTAGGTAGCCTAGTTTGGCCGCTGTGCCAGTTGGAAGATGAGCTAGGATAAGGCTAAAAATCCCTTACTATACACTGTCAATTTTTTCAGGTGAAAATCTCGATGTCTTCGGATTCACTCCAAATGTATTTGATTCGATTAATAGACACTAGACAACACACCCACAGGTGTACAAAAGTCCTAGGTAGCATAGTTTGGCCGCTGTGCTAGTTGGAAGATGAGCTAGGATAAGGCTAAAAATCCCTTACTATACACTGTCAATTTTTTCAGGTGAAAATCTCGATGTCTTCGGATTCACTCCAAATGTATTTGATTCGATTAATAGACACTAGACAACACACCCACAGGTGTACAAAAGTCCTAGGTAGCATAGTTTGGCCGCTGTGCTAGTTGGAAGATGAGCTAGGATAAGGCTAAAAATCCCTTACTATACACTGTCAATTTTTTCAGGTGAAAATCTCGACGTCTTCGGATTCACTCCAAATGTATTTGATTCGATTAATAGACACTAGACAACACACCCACAGGTGTACAAAAGTCCTAGGTAGCATAGTTTGGCCGTTGTGCCAGTTGGAAGATGAGCTAGGATAAGGCTAAAAATCCCTTACTATACACTGTCAACTTTTTCAGGTGAAAATCTCGATGTCTTCGGATTCACTCCAAATGTATTTGATTCGATTAATAGACACTAGACAACACACCCACAGGTGTACAAAAGTCCTAGGTAGCATAGTTTGGCCGCTGTGCTAGTTGGAAGATGAGCTAGGATAAGGCTAAAAATCCCTTACTATACACTGTCAATTTTTTCAGGTGAAAATCTCGACGTCTTCGGATTCACTCCAAATGTATTTGATTCGATTAATAGACACTAGACAACACACCCACAGGTGTACAAAAGTCCTAGGTAGCATAGTTTGGCCGCTGTGCCAGTTGGAAGATGAGCTAGGATAAGGCTAAAAATCCCTTACTATACACTGTCAACTTTTTCAGGTGAAAATCTCGATGTCTTCGGATTCACTCCAAATGTATTTGATTCGATTAATAGACACTAGACAACACACCCACAGGTGTACAAAGGTCCTAGGTAGCCTAGTTTGGCCGCTGTGCCAGTTGGAAGATGAGCTAGGATAAGGCTAAAAATCCCTTACTATACACTGTCAATTTTTTTCAGGTGAAAATCTCGATGTCTTCGGATTCACTCCAAATGTATTTGATTCGATTAATAGACACTAGACAACACACCCACAGGTGTACAAAAGTCCTAGGTAGCATAGTTTGGCCGCTGTGCTAGTTGGAAGATGAGCTAGGATAAGGCTAAAAATCCCTTACTATACACTGTCAATTTTTTCAGGTGAAAATCTCGACGTCTTCGGATTCACTCCAAATGTATTTGATTCGATTAATAGACACTAGACAACACACCCACAGGTGTACAAAAGTCCTAGGTAGCATAGTTTGGCCGCTGTGCCAGTTGGAAGATGAGCTAGGATAAGGCTAAAAATCCCTTACTATACACTGTCAATTTTTTCAGGTGCAAATCTCGATGTCTTCGGATTCACTCCAAATGTATTTGATTCGATTAATAGACACTAGACAACACACCCACAGGTGTACAAAAGTCCTAGGTAGCCTAGTTTGGCCGCTGTGCCAGTTGGAAGATGAGCTAGGATAAGGCTAAAAATCCCTTACTATACACTGTCAATTTTTTCAGGTGAAAATCTCGATGTCTTCGGATTCACTCCAAATGTATTTGATTCGATTAATAGACACTAGACAACACACCCACAGGTGTACAAAAGTCCTAGGTAGCATAGTTTGGCCGCTGTGCTAGTTGGAAGATGAGCTAGGATAAGGCTAAAAATCCCTTACTATACACTGTCAATTTTTTCAGGTGAAAATCTCGATGTCTTCGGATTCACTCCAAATGTATTTGATTCGATTAATAGACACTAGACAACACACCCACAGGTGTACAAAAGTCCTAGGTAGCATAGTTTGGCCGCTGTGCTAGTTGGAAGATGAGCTAGGATAAGGCTAAAAATCCCTTACTATACACTGTCAATTTTTTCAGGTGAAAATCTCGATGTCTTCGGATTCACTCCAAATGTATTTGATTCGATTAATAGACACTAGACAACACACCCACAGGTGTACAAAAGTCCTAGGTAGCATAGTTTGGCCGCTGTGCTAGTTGGAAGATGAGCTAGGATAAGGCTAAAAATCCCTTACTATGCACTGTCAATTTTTTCAGGTGAAAATCTCGATGTCTTCGGATTCACTCCAAATGTATTTGATTCGATTAATAGACACTAGACAACACACCCACAGGTGTACAAAAGTCCTAGGTAGCATAGTTTGGCCGCTGTGCTAGTTGGAAGATGAGCTAGGATAAGGCTAAAAATCCCTTACTATAGACTGTCAATTTTTTCAGGTGAAAATCTCGATGTCTTCGGATTCACTCCAAATGTATTTGATTCGATTAATAGACACTCGACAACACACCCACAGGTGTACAAAAGTCCTAGGTAGCCTAGTTTGGCCGCTGTGCCAGTTGGAAGATGAGCTAGGATAAGGCTAAAAATCCCTTACTATACACTGTCAATTTTTTCAGGTGAAAATCTCGATGTCTTCGGATTCACTCCAAATGTATTTGATTCGATTAATAGACACTAGACAACACACCCACAGGTGTACAAAAGTCCTAGGTAGCCTAGTTTGGCCGCTGTGCCAGTTGGAAGATGAGCTAGGATAAGGCTAAAAATCCCTTACTATACACTGTCAATTTTTTCAGGTGAAAATCTCGATGTCTTCGGATTCACTCCAAATGTATTTGATTCGATTAATAGACACTAGACAACACACCCACAGGTGTACAAAAGTCCTAGGTAGCCTAGTTTGGCCGCTGTGCCAGTTGGAAGATGAGCTAGGATAAGGCTAAAAATCCCTTACTATAGACTGTCAATTTTTTCAGGTGAAAATCTCGATGTCTTCGGATTCACTCCAAATGTATTTGATTCGATTAATATACACTAGACAACACACCCACAGGTGTACAAAAGTCCTAGGTAGCATAGTTTGGCCGCTGTGCTAGTTGGAAGATGAGCTAGGATAAGGCTAAAAATCCCTTACTATACACTGTCAATTTTTTCAGGTGAAAATCTCGATGTCTTCGGATTCACTCCAAATGTATTTGATTCGATTAATAGACACTAGACAACACACCCACAGGTGTACAAAGGTCCTAGGTAGCCTAGTTTGGCCGCTGTGCCAGTTGGAAGATGAGCTAGGATAAGGCTAAAAATCCCTTACTATAGACTGTCAATTTTTTCAGGTGAAAATCTCGATGTCTTCGGATTCACTCCAAATGTATTTGATTCGATTAATAGACACTAGACAACACACCCACAGGTGTACAAAAGTCCTAGGTAGCCTAGTTTGGCCGCTGTGCCAGTTGGAAGATGAGCTAGGATAAGGCTAAAAATCCCTTACTATACACTGTCAATTTTTTCAGGTGAGAATCTCGATGTTTTCGGATTCACTCCAAATGTATTTGATTCGATTAATAGACACTAGACAACACACCCACAGGTGTACAAAAGTCCTAGGTAGCCTAGTTTGGCCGCTGTGCCAGTTGGAAGATGAGCTAGGATAAGGCTAAAAATCCCTTACTATACACTGTCAATTTTTTCAGGTGAAAATCTCGATGTCTTCGGATTCACTCCAAATGTATTTGATTCGATTAATAGACACTAGACAACACACCCACAGGTGTACAAAAGTCCTAGGTAGCCTAGTTTGGCCGCTGTGCCAGTTGGAAGATGAGCTAGGATAAGGCTAAAAATCCCTTACTATAGACTGTCAATTTTTTCAGGTGAAAATCTCGATGTCTTCGGATTCACTCCAAATGTATTTGATTCGATTAATAGACACTAGACAACACACCCACAGGTGTACAAAAGTCCTAGGTAGCCTAGTTTGGCCGCTGTGCCAGTTGGAAGATGAGCTAGGATAAGGCTAAAAATCCCTTACTATACACTGTCAATTTTTTCAGGTGAAAATCTCGATGTCTTTGGATTCACTCCAAATGTATTTGATTCGATTAATAGACACTAGACAACACACCCACAGGTGTACAAAGGTCCTAGGTAGCCTAGTTTGGCCGCTGTGCCAGTTGGAAGATGAGCTAGGATAAGGCTAAAAATCCCTTACTATACACTGTCAATTTTTTCAGGTGAAAATCTCGATGTCTTCGGATTCACTCCAAATGTATTTGATTCGATTAATAGACACTAGACAACACACCCACAGGTGTACAAAAGTCCTAGGTAGCCTAGTTTGGCCGCTGTGCCAGTTGGAAGATGAGCTAGGATAAGGCTAAAAATCCCTTACTATAGACTGTCAATTTTTTCAGGTGAAAATCTCGATGTCTTCGGATTCACTCCAAATGTATTTGATTCGATTAATAGACACTAGACAACACACCCACAGGTGTACAAAAGTCCTAGGTAGCATAGTTTGGCCGCTGTGCTAGTTGGAAGATGAGCTAGGATAAGGCTAAAAATCCCTTACTATGCACTGTCAATTTTTTCAGGTGAAAATCTCGATGTCTTCGGATTCACTCCAAATGTATTTGATTCGATTAATAGACACTAGACAACACACCCACAGGTGTACAAAAGTCCTAGGTAGCATAGTTTGGCCGCTGTGCTAGTTGGAAGATGAGCTAGGATAAGGCTAAAAATCCCTTACTATAGACTGTCAATTTTTTCAGGTGAAAATCTCGATGTCTTCGGATTCACTCCAAATGTATTTGATTCGATTAATAGACACTCGACAACACACCCACAGGTGTACAAAAGTCCTAGGTAGCCTAGTTTGGCCGCTGTGCCAGTTGGAAGATGAGCTAGGATAAGGCTAAAAATCCCTTACTATACACTGTCAATTTTTTCAGGTGAAAATCTCGATGTCTTCGGATTCACTCCAAATGTATTTGATTCGATTAATAGACACTAGACAACACACCCACAGGTGTACAAAAGTCCAAGGTAGCATAGTTTGGCCGCTGTGCTAGTTGGAAGATGAGCTAGGATAAGGCTAAAAATCCCTTACTATACACTGTCAATTTTTTCAGGTGAAAATCTCGATGTCTTCGGATTCACTCCAAATGTATTTGATTCGATTAGTAGACACTAGACAACACACCCACGGGTGTACAAAAGTCCTAGGTAGCATAGTTTGGCCGCTGTGCTAGTTGGAAGATGAGTTAGGATAAGGCTAAAAATCCCTTACTGTGCACTGTCAATTTTTTCAGGTGAAAATCTCGATGTCTTCGGATTCACTCCAAATGTATTTGATTCGATTAATAGACACTAGACAACACACCCACAGGTGTACAAAAGTCCTAGGTAGCCTAGTTTGGCCGCTGTGCCAGTTGGAAGATGAGCTAGGATAAGGCTAAAAATCCCTTACTATAGACTGTCAATTTTTTCAGGTGAAAATCTCGATGTCTTCGGATTCACTCCAAATGTATTTGATTCGATTAATAGACACTAGACAACACACCCACAGGTGTACAAAAGTCCTAGGTAGCCTAGTTTGGCCGCTGTGCCAGTTGGAAGATGAGCTAGGATAAGGCTAAAAATCCCTTACTATAGACTGTCAATTTTTTCAGGTGAAAATCTCGATGTCTTCGGATTCACTCCAAATGTATTTGATTCGATTAATAGACACTAGACAACACACCCACAGGTGTACAAAAGTCCTAGGTTGCATAGTTTGGCCGCTGTGCTAGTTGGAAGATGAGCTAGGATAAGGCTAAAAATCCCTTACTATGCACTGTCAATTTTTTCAGGTGAAAATCTCGATGTCTTCGGATTCACTCCAAATGTATTTGATTCGATTAATAGACACTAGACAACACACCCACAGGTGTACAAAAGTCCTAGGTAGCCTAGTTTGGCCGCTGTGCCAGTTGGAAGATGAGCTAGGATAAGGCTAAAAATCCCTTACTATACACTGTCAATTTTTTCAGGTGAAAATCTCGACGTCTTCGGATTCACTCCAAATGTATTTGATTCGATTAATAGACACTAGACAACACGCCCACAGGTGTACAAAAGTCCTAGGTAGCATAGTTTGGCCGCTGTGCCAGATGGAAGATGAGCTAGGATAAGGCTAAAAATCCCTTACTATACACTGTCAACTTTTTCAGGTGAAAATCTCGATGTCTTCGGATTCACTCCAAATGTATTTGATTCGATTAATAGACACTAGACAACACACCCACAGTTGTACAAAAGTCCTAGGTAGCCTAGTTTGGCCGCTGTGCCAGTTGGAAGATGAGCTAGGATAAGGCTAAAAATCCCTTACTATACACTGTCAATTTTTTCAGGTGAAAATCTCGATGTCTTCGGATTCACTTCAAATGTATTTGATTCGATTAATAGACACCAGACAACACACCCACAGGTGTACAAAAGTCCTAGGTAGCCTAGTTTGGCCGCTGTGCCAGTTGGAAGATGAGCTAGGATAAGGCTAAAAATCCCTTACTATACACTGTCAATTTTTTTCAGGTGAAAATCTCGATGTCTTCGGATTCACTCCAAATGTATTTGATTCGATTAATAGACACTAGACAACACACGCACAGGTGTACAAAAGTCCTAGGTAGCATAGTTTGGCCGCTGTGCTAGTTGGAAGATGAGCTAGGATAAGGCTAAAAATCCCTTACTATACACTGTCAATTTTTTCAGGTGAAAATCTCGATGTCTTCGGATTCACTTCAAATGTATTTGATTCGATTAATAGACACTAGACAACACACCCACAGGTGTACAAAGGTCCTAGGTAGCCTAGTTTGGAAGCTGTGCCAGTTGGAAGATGAGCTAGGATAAGGCTAAAAATCCCTTACTATACACTGTCAATTTTTTCAGGTGAGAATCTCGATGTCTTCGGATTCACTCCAAATGTATTTGATTCGATTAATAGACACTAGACAACACACCCACAGGTGTACAAAAGTCCTAGGTAGCCTAGTTTGGCCGCTGTGCCAGTTGGAAGATGAGCTAGGATAAGGCTAAAAATCCCTTACTATACACTGTCAATTTTTTCAGGTGAAAATCTCGATGTCTTCGGATTCACTCCAAATGTATTTGATTCGATTAATAGACACTAGACAACACACCCACAGGTGTACAAAAGTCCTAGGTAGCCTAGTTTGGCCGCTGTGCCAGTTGGAAGATGAGCTAGGATAAGGCTAAAAATCCCTTACTATAGACTGTCAATTTTTTCAGGTGAAAATCTCGATGTCTTCGGATTCACTCCAAATGTATTTGATTCGATTAATAGACACTAGACAACACACCCACAGGTGTACAAAAGTCCTAGGTAGCCTAGTTTGGCCGCTGTGCCAGTTGGAAGATGAGCTAGGATAAGGCTAAAAATCCCTTACTATACACTGTCAATTTTTTCAGGTGAAAATCTCGATGTCTTTGGATTCACTCCAAATGTATTTGATTCGATTAATAGACACTAGACAACACACCCACAGGTGTACAAAGGTCCTAGGTAGCCTAGTTTGGCCGCTGTGCCAGTTGGAAGATGAGCTAGGATAAGGCTAAAAATCCCTTACTATACACTGTCAATTTTTTCAGGTGAAAATCTCGATGTCTTCGGATTCACTCCAAATGTATTTGATTCGATTAATAGACACTAGACAACACACCCACAGGTGTACAAAAGTCCTAGGTAGCCTAGTTTGGCCGCTGTGCCAGTTGGAAGATGAGCTAGGATAAGGCTAAAAATCCCTTACTATAGACTGTCAATTTTTTCAGGTGAAAATCTCGATGTCTTCGGATTCACTCCAAATGTATTTGATTCGATTAATAGACACTAGACAACACACCCACAGGTGTACAAAAGTCCTAGGTAGCATAGTTTGGCCGCTGTGCTAGTTGGAAGATGAGCTAGGATAAGGCTAAAAATCCCTTACTATGCACTGTCAATTTTTTCAGGTGAAAATCTCGATGTCTTCGGATTCACTCCAAATGTATTTGATTCGATTAATAGACACTAGACAACACACCCACAGGTGTACAAAAGTCCTAGGTAGCATAGTTTGGCCGCTGTGCTAGTTGGAAGATGAGCTAGGATAAGGCTAAAAATCCCTTACTATGCACTGTCAATTTTTTCAGGTGAAAATCTCGATGTCTTCGGATTCACTCCAAATGTATTTGATTCGATTAATAGACACTCGACAACACACCCACAGGTGTACAAAAGTCCTAGGTAGCCTAGTTTGGCCGCTGTGCCAGTTGGAAGATGAGCTAGGATAAGGCTAAAAATCCCTTACTATACACTGTCAATTTTTTCAGGTGAAAATCTCGATGTCTTCGGATTCACTCCAAATGTATTTGATTCGATTAATAGACACTAGACAACACACCCACAGGTGTACAAAAGTCCAAAGTAGCATAGTTTGGCCGCTGTGCTAGTTGGAAGATGAGCTAGGATAAGGCTAAAAATCCCTTACTATACACTGTCAATTTTTTCAGGTGAAAATCTCGATGTCTTCGGATTCACTCCAAATGTATTTGATTCGATTAGTAGACACTAGACAACACACCCACGGGTGTACAAAAGTCCTAGGTAGCATAGTTTGGCCGCTGTGCTAGTTGGAAGATGAGTTAGGATAAGGCTAAAAATCCCTTACTGTGCACTGTCAATTTTTTCAGGTGAAAATCTCGATGTCTTCGGATTCACTCCAAATGTATTTGATTCGATTAATAGACACTAGACAACACACCCACAGGTGTACAAAAGTCCTAGGTAGCCTAGTTTGGCCGCTGTGCCAGTTGGAAGATGAGCTAGGATAAGGCTAAAAATCCCTTACTATACACTGTCAATTTTTTCAGGTGAAAATCTCGATGTCTTCGGATTCACTCCAAATGTATTTGATTCGATTAATAGACACTAGACAACACACCCACAGGTGTACAAAGGTCCTAGGTAGCCTAGTTTGGCCGCTGTGCCAGTTGGAAGATGAGCTAGGATAAGGCTAAAAATCCCTTACTATACACTGTCAACTTTTTCAGGTGAAAATCTCGATGTCTTCGGATTCACTCCAAATGTATTTGATTCGATTAATAGACACTAGACAACACACCCACAGGTGTACAAAGGTCCTAGGTAGCCTAGTTTGGCCGCTGTGCCAGTTGGAAGATGAGCTAGGATAAGGCTAAAAATCCCTTACTATACACTGTCAATTTTTTCAGGTGAAAATCTCGATGTCTTCGGATTCACTCCAAATGTATTTGATTCGATTAATAGACACTAGACAACACACCCACAGGTGTACAAAAGTCCTAGGTAGCATAGTTTGGCCGCTGTGCTAGTTGGAAGATGAGCTAGGATAAGGCTAAAAATCCCTTACTATACACTGTCAATTTTTTCAGGTGAAAATCTCGACGTCTTCGGATTCACTCCAAATGTATTTGATTCGATTAATAGACACTAGACAACACACCCACAGGTGTACAAAAGTCCTAGGTAGCATAGTTTGGCCGCTGTGCCAGTTGGAAGATGAGCTAGGATAAGGCTAAAAATCCCTTACTATACACTGTCAATTTTTTCAGGTGAAAATCTCGATGTCTTCGGATTCACTCCAAATGTATTTGATTCGATTAATAGACACTAGACAACACACCCACAGGTGTACAAAAGTCCTAGGTAGCCTAGTTTGGCCGCTGTGCCAGTTGGAAGATGAGCTAGGATAAGGCTAAAAATCCCTTACTATAGACTGTAAATTTTTTCAGGTGAAAATCTCGATGTCTTCGGATTCACTCCAAATGTATTTGATTCGATTAATAGACACTAGACAACACACCCACAGGTGTACAAAAGTCCTAGGTTGCATAGTTTGGCCGCTGTGCTAGTTGGAAGATGAGCTAGGATAAGGCTAAAAATCCCTTACTATGCACTGTCAATTTTTTCAGGTGAAAATCTCGATGTCTTCGGATTCACTCCAAATGTATTTGATTCGATTAATAGACACTAGACAACACACCCACAGGTGTACAAAAGTCCTAGGTAGCCTAGTTTGGCCGCTGTGCCAGTTGGAAGATGAGCTAGGATAAGGCTAAAAATCCCTTACTATACACTGTCAATTTTTTCAGGTGAAAATCTCGACGTCTTCGGATTCACTCCAAATGTATTTGATTCGATTAATAGACACTAGACAACACACCCACAGGTGTACAAAAGTCCTAGGTAGCATAGTTTGGCCGCTGTGCCAGATGGAAGATGAGCTAGGATAAGGCTAAAAATCCCTTACTATACACTGTCAACTTTTTCAGGTGAAAATCTCGATGTCTTCGGATTCACTCCAAATGTATTTGATTCGATTAATAGACACTAGACAACACACCCACAGGTGTACAAAGGTCCTAGGTAGCCTAGTTTGGCCGCTGTGCCAGTTGGAAGATGAGCTAGGATAAGGCTAAAAATCCCTTACTATACACTGTCAATTTTTTCAGGTGAAAATCTCGATGTCTTCGGATTCACTCCAAATGTATTTGATTCGATTAATAGACACTAGACAACACACCCACAGTTGTACAAAAGTCCTAGGTAGCCTAGTTTGGCCGCTGTGCCAGTTGGAAGATGAGCTAGGATAAGGCTAAAAATCCCTTACTATACACTGTCAATTTTTTCAGGTGAAAATCTCGATGTCTTCGGATTCACTTCAAATGTATTTGATTCGATTAATAGACACCAGACAACACACCCACAGGTGTACAAAAGTCCTAGGTAGCCTAGTTTGGCCGCTGTGCCAGTTGGAAGATGAGCTAGGATAAGGCTAAAAATCCCTTACTATACACTGTCAATTTTTTTCAGGTGAAAATCTCGATGTCTTCGGATTCACTCCAAATGTATTTGATTCGATTAATAGACACTAGACAACACACGCACAGGTGTACAAAAGTCCTAGGTAGCATAGTTTGGCCGCTGTGCTAGTTGGAAGATGAGCTAGGATAAGGCTAAAAATCCCTTACTATACACTGTCAATTTTTTCAGGTGAAAATCTCGATGTCTTCGGATTCACTCCAAATGTATTTGATTCGATTAATAGACACTAGACAACACACCCACAGGTGTACAAAGGTCCTAGGTAGCCTAGTTTGGCCCCTGTGCCAGTTGGAAGATGAGCTAGGATAAGGCTAAAAATCCCTTACTATAGACTGTCAATTTTTTCAGGTGAAAATCTCGATGTCTTCGGATTCACTCCAAATGTATTTGATTCGATTAATAGACACTAGACAACACACCCACAGGTGTACAAAAGTCCTAGGTAGCCTAGTTTGGCCGCTGTGCCAGTTGGAAGATGAGCTAGGATAAGGCTAAAAATCCCTTACTATACACTGTCAATTTTTTCAGGTGAGAATCTCGATGTCTTCGGATTCACTCCAAATGTATTTGATTCGATTAATAGACACTAGACAACACACCCACAGGTGTACAAAAGTCCTAGGTAGCCTAGTTTGGCCGCTGTGCCAGTTGGAAGATGAGCTAGGATAAGGCTAAAAATCCCTTACTATACACTGTCAATTTTTTCAGGTGAAAATCTCGATGTCTTCGGATTCACTCCAAATGTATTTGATTCGATTAATAGACACTAGACAACACACCCACAGGTGTACAAAAGTCCTAGGTAGCCTAGTTTGGCCGCTGTGCCAGTTGGAAGATGAGCTAGGATAAGGCTAAAAATCCCTTACTATAGACTGTCAATTTTTTCAGGTGAAAATCTCGATGTCTTCGGATTCACTCCAAATGTATTTGATTCGATTAATAGACACTAGACAACACACCCACAGGTGTACAAAAGTCCTAGGTAGCATAGTTTGGCCGCTGTGCTAGTTGGAAGATGAGCTAGGATAAGGCTAAAAATCCCTTACTATACACTGTCAATTTTTTCAGGTGCAAATCTCGATGTCTTCGGATTCACTCCAAATGTATTTGATTCGATTAATAGACACTAGACAACACACCCACAGGTGTACAAAAGTCCTAGGTAGCCTAGTTTGGCCGCTGTGCCAGTTGGAAGATGAGCTAGGATAAGGCTAAAAATCCCTTACTATACACTGTCAATTTTTTCAGGTGAAAATCTCGATGTCTTCGGATTCACTCCAAATGTATTTGATTCGATTAATAGACACTAGACAACACACCCACAGGTGTACAAAAGTCCTAGGTAGCCTAGTTTGGCCGCTGTGCCAGTTGGAAGATGAGCTAGGATAAGGCTAAAAATCCCTTACTATACACTGTCAATTTTTTCAGGTGAAAATCTCGATGTCTTTGGATTCACTCCAAATGTATTTGATTCGATTAATAGACACTAGACAACACACCCACAGGTGTACAAAGGTCCTAGGTAGCCTAGTTTGGCCGCTGTGCCAGTTGGAAGATGAGCTAGGATAAGGCTAAAAATCCCTTACTATACACTGTCAATTTTTTCAGGTGAAAATCTCGATGTCTTCGGATTCACTCCAAATGTATTTGATTCGATTAATAGACACTAGACAACACACCCACAGGTGTACAAAAGTCCTAGGTAGCCTAGTTTGGCCGCTGTGCCAGTTGGAAGATGAGCTAGGATAAGGCTAAAAATCCCTTACTATAGACTGTCAATTTTTTCAGGTGAAAATCTCGATGTCTTCGGATTCACTCCAAATGTATTTGATTCGATTAATAGACACTAGACAACACACCCACAGGTGTACAAAAGTCCTAGGTAGCCTAGTTTGGCCGCTGTGCCAGTTGGAAGATGAGCTAGGATAAGGCTAAAAATCCCTTACTGTGCACTGTCAATTTTTTCAGGTGAAAATCTCGATGTCTTCGGATTCACTCCAAATGTATTTGATTCGATTAATAGACACTAGACAACACACCCACAGGTGTACAAAAGTCCTAGGTAGCCTAGTTTGGCCGCTGTGCCAGTTGGAAGATGAGCTAGGATAAGGCTAAAAATCCCTTACTATACACTGTCAATTTTTTCAGGTGAAAATCTCGATGTATTCGGATACACTCCAAATGTATTTGATTCGATTAATAGACACTAGACAACACACCCACAGGTGTACAAAAGTCCTAGGTAGCCTAGTTTGGCCGCTGTGCCAGTTGGAAGATGAGCTAGGATAAGGCTAAAAATCCCTTACTATACATTGTCAATTTTTTCAGGTGAAAATCTCGATGTCTTCGGATTCACTCCAAATGTATTTGATTCGATTAATAGACACTAGACAACACACCCACAGGTGTACAAAAGTCCAAGGTAGCATAGTTTGGCCGCTGTGCTAGTTGGAAGATGAGCTAGGATAAGGCTAAAAATCCCTTACTATAGACTGTCAATTTTTTCAGGTGAAAATCTCGATGTCTTCGGATTCACTCCAAATGTATTTGATTCGATTAATAGACACTAGACAACACACCCACAGGTGTACAAAAGTCCTAGGTAGCCTAGTTTGGCCGCTGTGCCAGTTGGAAGATGAGCTAGGATAAGGCTAAAAATCCCTTACTATACATTGTCAATTTTTTCAGGTGAAAATCTCGATGTCTTCGGATTCACTCCAAATGTATTTGATTCGATTAATAGACACTAGACAACACACCCACAGGTGTACAAAAGTCCAAGGTAGCATAGTTTGGCCGCTGTGCTAGTTGGAAGATGAGCTAGGATAAGGCTAAAAATCCCTTACTATACACTGTCAATTTTTTCAGGTGAAAATCTCGATGTCTTCGGATTCACTCCAAATGTATTTGATTCGATTAATAGACACTAGACAACACACCCACAGGTGTACAAAAGTCCTAGGTAGCCTAGTTTGGCCGCTGTGCCAGTTGGAAGATGAGCTAGGATAAGGCTAAAAATCCCTTACTATGCACTGTCAATTTTTTCAGGTGAAAATCTCGATGTCTTCGGATTCACTCCAAATGTATTTGATTCGATTAATAGACACTAGACAACACACCCACAGGTGTACAAAAGTCCTAGGTAGCATAGTTTGGCCGCTGTGCTAGTTGGAAGATGAGCTAGGATAAGGCTAAAAATCCCTTACTATAGACTGTCAATTTTTTCAGGTGAAAATCTCGATGTCTTCGGATTCACTCCAAATGTATTTGATTCGATTAATAGACACTCGACAACACACCCACAGGTGTACAAAAGTCCTAGGTAGCCTAGTTTGGCCGCTGTGCCAGTTGGAAGATGAGCTAGGATAAGGCTAAAAATCCCTTACTGTGCACTGTCAATTTTTTCAGGTGAAAATCTCGATGTCTTCGGATTCACTCCAAATGTATTTGATTCGATTAACAGACACTAGACAACACACCCACAGGTGTACAAAAGTCCTAGGTAGCCTAGTTTGGCCGCTGTGCCAGTTGGAAGATGAGCTAGGATAAGGCTAAAAATCCCTTACTATACACTGTCAATTTTTTCAGGTGAAAATCTCGATGTATTCGGATACACTCCAAATGTATTTGATTCGATTAATAGACACTAGACAACACACCCACAGGTGTACAAAAGTCCTAGGTAGCCTAGTTTGGCCGCTGTGCCAGTTGGAAGATGAGCTAGGATAAGGCTAAAAATCCCTTACTATACACTGTCAATTTTTTCAGGTGAAAATCTCGATGTCTTCGGATTCACTCCAAATGTATTTGATTCGATTAATAGACACTAGACAACACACCCACAGGTGTACAAAAGTCTTAGGTAGCCTAGTTTGGCCGCTGTGCCAGTTGGAAGATGAGCTAGGATAAGGCTAAAAATCCCTTACTATACACTGTCAATTTTTTCAGGTGAAAATCTCGATGTCTTCGGATTCACTCCAAATGTATTTGATTCGATTAATAGACACTAGACAACACACCCACAGGTGTACAAAAGTCCAAGGTAGCATAGTTTGGCCGCTGTGCTAGTTGGAAGATGAGCTAGGATAAGGCTAAAAATCCCTTACTATACACTGTCAATTTTTTCAGGTGAAAATCTCGATGTCTTCGGATTCACTCCAAATGTATTTGATTCGATTAATAGACACTAGACAACACACCCACAGGTGTACAAAAGTCCTAGGTAGCCTAGTTTGGCCGCTGTGCCAGTTGGAAGATGAGCTAGGATAAGGCTAAAAATCCCTTACTATACACTGTCAATTTTTTCAGGTGAAAATCTCGATGTCTTCGGATTCACTCCAAATGTATTTGATTCGATTAATAGACACTAGACAACACACCCACAGGTGTACAAAAGTCCTAGGTAGCATAGTTTGGCCGCTGTGCTAGTTGGAAGATGAGCTAGGATAAGGCTAAAAATCCCTTACTATACACTGTCAATTTTTTCAGGTGCAAATCTCGATGTCTTCGGATTCACTCCAAATGTATTTGATTCGATTAATAGACACTAGACAACACACCCACAGGTGTACAAAAGTCCTAGGTAGCCTAGTTTGGCCGCTGTGCCAGTTGGAAGATAGGCTAAAAATCCCTTACTATACACTGTCAATTTTTTCAGGTGAAAATCTCGATGTCTTCGGATTCACTCCAAATGTATTTGATTCGATTAATAGACACTAGACAACACACCCACAGGTGTACAAAGGTCCTAGGTAGCCTAGTTTGGCCGCTGTGCCAGTTGGAAGATGAGCTAGGATAAGGCTAAAAATCCCTTACTATACACTGTCAATTTTTTCAGGTGAAAATCTCGATGTCTTCGGATTCACTCCAAATGTATTTGATTCGATTAATAGACACTAGACAACACACCCACAGGTGTACAAAAGTCCTAGGTAGCCTAGTTTGGCCGCTGTGCCAGTTGGAAGATGAGCTAGGATAAGGCTAAAAATCCCTTACTGTGCACTGTCAATTTTTTCAGGTGAAAATCTCGATGTCTTCGGATTCACTCCAAATGTATTTGATTCGATTAATAGACACTAGACAACACACCCACAGGTGTACAAAAGTCCTAGGTAGCCTAGTTTGGCCGCTGTGCCAGTTGGAAGATGAGCTAGGATAAGGCTAAAAATCCCTTACTATACACTGTCAATTTTTTCAGGTGAAAATCTCGATGTCTTCGGATTCACTCCAAATGTATTTGATTCGATTAATAGACACTAGACAACACACCCACAGGTGTACAAAAGTCTTAGGTAGCCTAGTTTGGCCGCTGTGCCAGTTGGAAGATGAGCTAGGATAAGGCTAAAAATCCCTTACTATACACTGTCAATTTTTTCAGGTGAAAATCTCGATGTCTTCGGATTCACTCCAAATGTATTTGATTCGATTTATAGACACTAGACAACACACCCACAGGTGTACAAAAGTCCTAGGTACCCTAGTTTGGCCGCTGTGCCAGTTGGAAGATGAGCTAGGATAAGGCTAAAAATCCCTTACTGTGCACTGTCAATTTTTTCAGGTGAAAATCTCGATGTCTTCGGATTCACTCCAAATGTATTTGATTCGATTAATAGACACTAGACAACACACCCACAGGTGTACAAAAGTCCTAGGTAGCCTAGTTTGGCCGCTGTGCCAGTTGGAAGATGAGCTAGGATAAGGCTAAAAATCCCTTACTATACACTGTCAATTTTTTCAGGTGAAAATCTCGATGTCTTCGGATTCACTCCAAATGTATTTGATTCGATTAATAGACACTAGACAACACACCCACAGGTGTACAAAAGTCTTAGGTAGCCTAGTTTGGCCGCTGTGCCAGTTGGAAGATGAGCTAGGATAAGGCTAAAAATCCCTTACTATACACTGTCAATTTTTTCAGGTGAAAATCTCGATGTCTTCGGATTCACTCCAAATGTATTTGATTCGATTAATAGACACTAGACAACACACCCACAGGTGTACAAAAGTCCTAGGTAGCATAGTTTGGCCGCTGTGCCAGTTGGAAGATGAGCTAGGATAAGGCTAAAAATCCCTTACTATACACTGTCAATTTTTTCAGGTGCAAATCTCGATGTCTTCGGATTCACTCCAAATGTATTTGATTCGATTAATAGACACTAGACAACACACCCACAGGTGTACAAAAGTCCTAGGTAGCCTAGTTTGGCCGCTGTGCCAGTTGGAAGATGAGCTAGGATAAGGCTAAACATCCCTTACTATACACTGTCAATTTTTTCAGGTGAAAATCTCGATGTCTTTGGATTCACTCCAAATGTATTTGATCCGATTAATAGACACTAGACAACACACCCACAGGTGTACAAAAGTCCTAGGTAGCCTAGTTTGGCCGCTGTGCCAGTTGGAAGATAGGCTAAAAATCCCTTACTATACACTGTCAATTTTTTCAGGTGAAAATCTCGATGTCTTCGGATTCACTCCAAATGTATTTGATTCGATTAATAGACACTAGACAACACACCCACAGGTGTACAAAGGTCCTAGGTAGCCTAGTTTGGCCGCTGTGCCAGTTGGAAGATGAGCTAGGATAAGGCTAAAAATCCCTTACTATACACTGTCAATTTTTTCAGGTGAAAATCTCGATGTCTTCGGATTCACTCCAAATGTATTTGATTCGATTAATAGACACTAGACAACACACCCACAGGTGTACAAAAGTCCTAGGTAGCCTAGTTTGGCCGCTGTGCCAGTTGGAAGATGAGCTAGGATAAGGCTAAAAATCCCTTACTGTGCACTGTCAATTTTTTCAGGTGAAAATCTCGATGTCTTCGGATTCACTCCAAATGTATTTGATTCGATTAATAGACACTAGACAACACACCCACAGGTGTACAAAAGTCCTAGGTAGCCTAGTTTGGCCGCTGTGCCAGTTGGAAGATGAGCTAGGATAAGGCTAAAAATCCCTTACTATACACTGTCAATTTTTTCAGGTGAAAATCTCGATGTCTTCGGATTCACTCCAAATGTATTTGATTCGATTAATAGACACTAGACAACACACCCACAGGTGTACAAAAGTCTTAGGTAGCCTAGTTTGGCCGCTGTGCCAGTTGGAAGATGAGCTAGGATAAGGCTAAAAATCCCTTAATATACACTGTCAATTTTTTCAGGTGAAAATCTCGATGTCTTCGGATTCACTCCAAATGTATTTGATTCGATTTATAGACACTAGACAACACACCCACAGGTGTACAAAAGTCCTAGGTACCCTAGTTTGGCCGCTGTGCCAGTTGGAAGATGAGCTAGGATAAGGCTAAAAATCCCTTACTGTGCACTGTCAATTTTTTCAGGTGAAAATCTCGATGTCTTCGGATTCACTCCAAATGTATTTGATTCGATTAATAGACACTAGACAACACACCCACAGGTGTACAAAAGTCCTAGGTAGCATAGTTTGGCCGCTGTGCTAGTTGGAAGATGAGCTAGGATAAGGCTAAAAATCCCTTACTATACACTGTCAATTTTTTCAGGTGAAAATCTCGATGTCTTCGGATTCACTCCAAATGTATTTGATTCGATTAATAGACACTAGACAACACACCCACAGGTGTACAAAGGTCCTAGGTAGCCTAGTTTGGCCGCTGTGCCAGTTGGAAGATGAGCTAGGATAAGGCTAAAAATCCCTTACTATACACTGTCAATTTTTTCAGGTGAAAATCTCGATGTCTTCGGATTCACTCCAAATGTATTTGATTCGATTAATAGACACTAGACAACACACCCACAGGTGTACAAAAGTCCTAGGTAGCATAGTTTGGCCGCTGTGCTAGTTGGAAGATGAGCTAGGATAAGGCTAAAAATCCCTTACTATACACTGTCAATTTTTTCAGGTGAAAATCTCGATGTCTTCGGATTCACTCCAAATGTATTTGATTCGATTAATAGACACTAGACAACACACCCACAGGTGTACAAAGGTCCTAGGTAGCCTAGTTTGGCCGCTGTGCCAGTTGGAAGATGAGCTAGGATAAGGCTAAAAATCCCTTACTATACACTGTCAATTTTTTCAGGTGAAAATCTCGATGTCTTCGGATTCACTCCAAATGTATTTGATTCGATTAATAGACACTAGACAACACACCCACAGGTGTACAAAAGTCCTAGGTAGCATAGTTTGGCCGCTGTGCTAGTTGGAAGATGAGCTAGGATAAGGCTAAAAATCCCTTACTATACACTGTCAATTTTTTCAGGTGAAAATCTCGATGTCTTCGGATTCACTCCAAATGTATTTGATTCGATTAATAGACACTAGACAACACACCCACAGGTGTACAAAGGTCCTAGGTAGCCTAGTTTGGCCGCTGTGCCAGTTGGAAGATGAGCTAGGATAAGGCTAAAAATCCCTTACTATACACTGTCAATTTTTTCAGGTGAAAATCTCGATGTCTTCGGATTCACTCCAAATGTATTTGATTCGATTAATAGACACTAGACAACACACCCACAGGTGTACAAAAGTCCTAGGTAGCATAGTTTGGCCGCTGTGCTAGTTGGAAGATGAGCTAGGATAAGGCTAAAAATCCCTTACTATACACTGTCAATTTTTTCAGGTGAAAATCTCGATGTCTTCGGATTCACTCCAAATGTATTTGATTCGATTAATAGACACTAGACAACACACCCACAGGTGTACAAAAGTCCTAGGTAGCATAGTTTGGCCGCTGTGCTAGTTGGAAGATGAGCTAGGATAAGGCTAAAAATCCCTTACTATACACTGTCAATTTTTTCAGGTGAAAATCTCGATGTCTTCGGATTCACTCCAAATGTATTTGATTCTATTAATAGACACTAGACAACACACCCACAGGTGTACAAAGGTCCTAGGTAGCCTAGTTTGGCCGCTGTGCTAGTTGGAAGATGAGCTAGGATAAGGCTAAAAATCCCTTACTATACACTGTCAATTTTTTCAGGTGAAAATCTCGATGTCTTCGGATTCACTCCAAATGTATTTGATTCGATTAATAGACACTAGACAACACACCCACAGGTGTACAAAAGTCCTAGGTAGCATAGTTTGGCCGCTGTGCTAGTTGGAAGATGAGCTAGGATAAGGCTAAAAATCCCTTACTATACACTGTCAATTTTTTCAGGTGAAAATCTCGATGTCTTCGGATTCACTCCAAATGTATTTGATTCTATTAATAGACACTAGACAACACACCCACAGGTGTACAAAGGTCCTAGGTAGCCTAGTTTGGCCGCTGTGCCAGTTGGAAGATGAGCTAGGATAAGGCTAAAAATCCCTTACTATACACTGTCAATTTTTTCAGGTGAAAATCTCGATGTCTTCGGATTCACTCCAAATGTATTTGATTCGATTAATAGACACTAGACAACACACCCACAGGTGTACAAAGGTCCTAGGTAGCCAAGTTTGGGCGCTGTGCCAGTTGGAAGATGAGCTAGGATAAGGCTAAAAATCCCTTACTATACACTGTAAATTTTTTCAGGTGAAAATCTCGATGTCTTCGGATTCACTCCAAATGTATTTGATTCGATTAATAGACACTAGACAACACACCCACAGGTGTACAAAGGTCCTAGGTAGCCTAGTTTGGCCGCTGTGCCAGTTGGAAGATGAGCTAGGATAAGGCTAAAAATCCCTTACTATACACTGTCATTTTTTTCAGGTGAAAATCTCGATGTCTTCGGATTCACTCCAAATGTTTTTGATTCGATTAATAGACACTAGACAACACACCCACAGGTGTACAAAGGTCCTAGGTAGCCTAGTTTGGCCCCTGTGCCAGTTGGAAGATGAGCTAGGATAAGGCTAAAAATCCCTTACTATACACTGTCAATTTTTTCAGGTGAAAATCTCGATGTCTTCGGATTCACTCCAAATGTATTTGATTCGATTAATAGACACCAGACAACACACCCACAGGTGTACAAAAGTCCTAGGTAGCATAGTTTGGCCGCTGTGCTAGTTGGAAGATGAGCTAGGATAAGGCTAAAAATCCCTTACTATACACTGTCAATTTTTTCAGGTGAAAATCTCGATGTCTTCGGATTCACTCCAAATGTATTTGATTCGATTAATAGACACTAGACCACACACCCACAGGTGTACAAAGGTCCTAGGTAGCCTAGTTTGGCCGCTGTGCTAGTTGGAAGATGAGCTAGGATAAGGCTAAAAATCCCTTACTATACACTGTAAATTTTTTCAGGTGAAAATCTCGATGTCTTCGGATTCACTCCAAATGTATTTGATTCGATTAATAGACACTAGACAACACACCCACAGGTGTACAAAAGTCCTAGGTAGCCTAGTTTGGCCGCTGTGCCAGTTGGAAGATGAGCTAGGATAAGGCTAAAAATCCCTTACTATACACTGTCAATTTTTTCAGGTGAAAATCTCGATGTCTTCGGATTCACTCCAAATGTATTTGATTCGATTAATAGACACTAGACAACACACCCACAGGTGTACAAAAGTCCTAGGTAGCATAGTTTGGCCGCTGTGCTAGTTGGAAGATGAGCTAGGATAAGGCTAAAAATCCCTTACTATACACTGTCAATTTTTTCAGGTGAAAATCTCGATGTCTTCGGATTCACTCCAAATGTATTTGATTCGATTAATAGACACTAGACAACACACCCACAGGTGTACAAAGGTCCTAGGTAGCCTAGTTTGGCCGCTGTGCCAGTTGGAAGATGAGCTAGGATAAGGCTAAAAATCTCTTACTATACACTGTCAATTTTTTCAGGTGAAAATCTCGATGTCTTCGGATTCACTCCAAATGTATTTGATTCGATTAATAGACACTAGACAAAACACCCACAGGTGTACAAAAGTCCTAGGTAGCATAGTTTGGCCGCTGTGCTAGTTGGAAGATGAGCTAGGATAAGGCTAAAAATCCCTTACTATACACTGTCAATTTTTTCAGGTGAAAATCTCGACGTCTTCGGATTCACTCCAAATGTATTTGATTCGATTAATAGACACTAGACAACACACCCACAGGTGTACAAAAGTCCTAGGTAGCATAGTTTGGCCGCTGTGCTAGTTGGAAGATGAGCTAGGATAAGGCTAAAAATCCCTTATTATACACTGTCAATTTTTTCAGGTGAAAATCTCGATGTCTTCGGATTCACTCCAAATGTATTTGATTCGATTAATAGACACTAGACAACACACCCACAGGTGTACAAAGGTCCTAGGTAGCATAGTTTGGCCGCTGTGCCAGTTGGAAGATGAGCTAGGATAAGGCTAAAAATCCCTTACTATACACTGTCAATTTTTTCAGGTGAAAATCTCGATGTCTTCGGATTCACTCCAAATGTATTTGATTCGATTAATAGACACTAGACAACACACCCACAGGTGTACAAAAGTCCTAGGTAGCATAGTTTGGCCGCTGTGCTAGTTGGAAGATGAGCTAGGATAAGGCTAAAAATCCCTTACTATACACTGTCAATTTTTTCAGGTGAAAATCTCGATGTCTTCGGATTCACTCCAAATGTATTTGATTCGATTAATAGACACTAGACAACACACCCACAGGTGTACAAAGGTCCTAGGTAGCCTAGTTTGGCCGCTGTGCCAGTTGGAAGATGAGCTAGGATAAGGCTAAAAATCCCTTACTATACACCGTCAATTTTTTCAGGTGAAAATCTCGATGTCTTCGGATTCACTCCAAATGTATTTGATTCGATTAATAGACACTAGACAACACACCCACAGGTGTACAAAAGTCCTAGGTAGCATAGTTTGGCCGCTGTGCTAGTTGGAAGATGAGCTAGGATAAGGCTAAAAATCCCTTACTATACACTGTCAATTTTTTCAGGTGAAAATCTCGATGTCTTCGGATTCACTCCAAATGTATTTGATTCGATTAATAGACACTAGACAACACACCCACAGGTGTACAAAAGTCCTGGGTAGCCTAGTTTGGCCGCTGTGCCAGTTGGAAGATGAGTTAGGATAAGATTAAAAATCCCTTACTATACACTGTCAATTTCTTCAGGTGAAAATCTCGATGTCTTCGGATTCACTCCAAATGTATTTGATTCGATTAATAGACACTAGACAACACACCCACAGGTGTACAAAAGTCCTAGGTAGCATAGTTTGGCCGCTGTGCTAGTTGGAAGATGAGCTAGGATAAGGCTAAAAATCCCTTACTATACACTGTCAATTTTTTCAGGTGAAAATCTCGATGTCTTCGGATTCACTCCAAATGTATTTGATTCGATTAATAGACACTAGACAACACACCCACAGGTGTACAAAGGTCCTAGGTAGCCTAGTTTGGCCGCTGTGCCAGTTGGAAGATGAGCTAGGATAAGGCTAAAAATCCCTTACTATACACTGTCAATTTTTTCAGGTGAAAATCTCGATGTCTTCGGATTCACTCCAAATGTATTTGATTCGATTAATAGACACTAGACAACACACCCACAGGTGTACAAAAGTCCTAGGTAGCATAGTTTGGCCGCTGTGCCAGTTGGAAGATGAGCTAGGATAAGGCTAAAAATCCCTTACTATACACTGTCAATTTTTTCAGGTGAAAATCTCGATGTCTTCGGATTCACTCCAAATGTATTTGATTCGATTAATAGACACTAGACAACACACCCACAGGTGTACAAAAGTCCTAGGTAGCCTAGTTTGGCCGCTGTGCCAGTTGGAAGATGAGCTAGGATAAGGCTAAAAATCCCTTACTATACACTGTCAATTTTTTCAGGTGAAAATCTCG
This sequence comes from Eristalis pertinax, assembly GCA_907269125.1. NCBI lineage: Eukaryota > Metazoa > Arthropoda > Insecta > Diptera > Syrphidae > Eristalis > Eristalis pertinax. Next base: position 3,127,231 of record OU026146.1, read on the forward strand.
ATGTCTTCGGATTCACTCCAAATGTATTTGATTCGATTAATAGACACTAGACAACACACCCACAGGTGTACAAAAGTCCTAGGTAGCATAGTTTGGCCGCTGTGCCAGTTGGAAGATGAGTTAGGATAAGGCTAAAAATCCCTTACTATACACTGTCAATTTTTTCAGGTGAAAATCTCGATGTCTTCGGATTCACTCCAAATGTATTTGATTCGATTAATAGACACTAGACAACACACCCACAGGTGTACAAAAGTCCTAGGTAGCCTAGTTTGGCCGCTGTGCCAGTTGGAAGATGAGCTAGGATAAGGCTAAAAATCCCTTACTATACACTGTCAATTTTTTCAGGTGAAAATCTCGATGTCTTCGGATTCACTCCAAATGTATTTGATTCGATTAATAGACACTAGACAACACACCCACAGGTGTACAAAAGTCCTAGGTAGCCTAGTTTGGCCGCTGTGCCAGTTGGAAGATGAGCTAGGATAAGGCTAAAAATCCCTTACTATACACTGTCAATTTTTTCAGGTGAAAATCTCGATGTCTTCGGATTCACTCCAAATGTATTTGATTCGATTAATAGACACTAGACAACACACCCACAGGTGTACAAAAGTCCTAGGTAGCCTAGTTTGGCCGCTGTGCCAGTTGGAAGATGAGCTAGGATAAGGCTAAAAATCCCTTACTATACACTGTCAATTTTTTCAGGTGAAAATCTCGATGTCTTCGGATTCACTCCAAATGTATTTGATTCGATTAATAGACACTAGACAACACACCCACAGGTGTACAAAAGTCCTAGGTAGCATAGTTTGGCCGCTGTGCCAGTTGGAAGATGAGTTAGGATAAGGCTAAAAATCCCTTACTATACACTGTCAATTTTTTCAGGTGAAAATCTCGATGTCTTCGGATTCACTCCAAATGTATTTGATTCGATTAATAGACACTAGACAACACACCCACAGGTGTACAAAAGTCCTAGGTAGCCTAGTTTGGCCGCTGTGCCAGTTGGAAGATGAGCTAGGATAAGGCTAAAAATCCCTTACTATACACTGTCAATTTTTTCAGGTGAAAATCTCGATGTCTTCGGATTCACTCCAAATGTATTTGATTCGATTAATAGACACTAGACAACACACCCACAGGTGTACAAAAGTCCTAGGTAGCATAGTTTGGCCGCTGTGCCAGTTGGAAGATGAGTTAGGATAAGGCTAAAAATCCCTTACTATACACTGTCAATTTTTTCAGGTGAAAATCTCGATGTCTTCGGATTCACTCCAAATGTATTTGATTCGATTAATAGACACTAGACAACACACCCACAGATGTACAAAAGTCCTAGGTAGCATAGTTTGGCCGCTGTGCTAGTTGGAAGATGAGCTAGGATAAGGCTAAAAATCCCTTACTATACACTGTCAATTTTTTCAGGTGAAAATCTCGATGTCTTCGGATTCACTCCAAATGTATTTGATTCGATTAATAGACAATAGACAACACACCCACAGGTGTACAAAAGTCCTAGGTAGCATAGTTTGGCCGCTGTGCCAGTTGGAAGATGAGCTAGGATAAGGCTAAAAATCCCTTAATATACACTGTCAATTTTTTCAGGTGAAAATCTCGATGTCTTCGGATTCACTCCAAATGTATTTGATTCGATTAATAGACACTAGACAACACACCCACAGGTGTACAAAAGTCCTAGGTAGCCTAGTTTGGCCGCTGTGCCAGTTGGAAGATGAGCTAGGATAAGGCTAAAAATCCCTTACTATACACTGTCAATTTTTTTAGGTGAAAATCTCGATGTCTTCGGATTCACTCCAAATGTATTTGATTCGATTAATAGACACTAGACAACACACCCACAGGTGTACAAAAGTCCTAGGTAGCCTAGTTTGGCCGCTGTGCCAGTTGGAAGATGAGCTAGGATAAGGCTAAAAATCCCTTACTATACACTGTCAATTTTTTCAGGTGAAAATCTCGATGTCTTCGGATTCACTCCAAATGTATTTGATTCGATTAATAGACACTAGACAACACACCCACAGGTGTACAAAAGTCCTAGGTAGCATAGTTTGGCCGCTGTGCCAGTTGGAAGATGAGCTAGGATAAGGCTAAAAATCCCTCAATATACACTGTCAATTTTTTCAGGTGAAAATCTCGATGTCTTCGGATTCACTCCAAATGTATTTGATTCGATTAATAGACACTAGACAACACACCCACAGGTGTACAAAAGTCCTAGGTAGCCTAGTTTGGCCGCTGTGCCAGTTGGAAGATGAGCTAGGATAAGGCTAAAAATCCCTTACTATACACTGTCAATTTTTTCAGGTGAAAATCTCGATGTCTTCGGATTCACTCCAAATGTATTTGATTCGATTAATAGACACTAGACAACACACCCACAGGTGTACAAAAGTCCTAGGTAGCATAGTTTGGCCGCTGTGCTAGTTGGAAGATGAGCTAGGATAAGGCTAAAAATCCCTTACTATATACTGTCAATTTTTTCAGGTGAAAATCTCGATGTCTTCGGATTCACTCCAAATGTATTTGATTCGATTAATAGGCACTAGACAACACACCCACAGGTGTACAAAAGTCCTAGGTAGCCTAGTTTGGCCGCTGTGCCAGTTGGAAGATGAGCTAGGATAAGGCTAATAATCCCTTACTATACACTGTCAATTTTTTCAGGTGAAAATCTCGATGTCTTCGGATTCACTCCAAATGTATTTGATTCGATTAATAGACACTAGACAACACACCCACAGGTGTACAAAAGTCCTAGGTAGCATAGTTTGGCCGCTGTGCCAGTTGGAAGATGAGCTAGGATAAGGCTAAAAATCCCTTACTATACACTGTCAATTTTTTCAGGTGAAAATCTCGATGTCTTCGGATTCACTCCAAATGTATTTGATTCGATTAATAGACACTAGACAACACACCCACAGGTGTACAAAAGTCCTAGGTAGCCTAGTTTGGCCGCTGTGCCAGTTGGAAGATGAGCTAGGATAAGGCTAAAAATCCCTTACTATACACTGTCAATTTTTTCAGGTGAAAATCTCGATGTCTTCGGATTCACTCCAAATGTATTTGATTCGATTAATAGACACTAGACAACACACCCACAGGTGTACAAAAGTCCTAGGTAGCATAGTTTGGCCGCTGTGCCAGTTGGAAGATGAGCTAGGATAAGGCTAAAAATCCCTTAATATACACTGTCAATTTTTTCAGGTGAAAATCTCGATGTCTTCGGATTCACTCCAAATGTATTTGATTCGATTAATAGACACTAGACAACACACCCACAGGTGTACAAAAGTCCTAGGTAGCATAGTTTGGCCGCTGTGCCAGTTGGAAGATGAGCTAGGATAAGGCTAAAAATCCCTTAATATACACTGTCAATTTTTTCAGGTGAAAATCTCGATGTCTTCGGATTCACTCCAAATGTATTTGATTCGATTAATAGACACTAGACAACACACCCACAGGTGTACAAAAGTCCTAGGTAGCCTAGTTTGGCCGCTGTGCCAGTTGGAAGATGAGCTAGGATAAGGCTAAAAATCCCTTACTATACACTGTCAATTTTTTTAGGTGAAAATCTCGATGTCTTCGGATTCACTCCAAATGTATTTGATTCGATTAATAGACACTAGACAACACACCCACAGGTGTACAAAAGTCCTAGGTAGCATAGTTTGGCCGCTGTGGCAGTTGGAAGATGAGCTAGGATAAGGCTAAAAATCCCTTAATATACACTGTCAATTTTTTCAGGTGAAAATCTCGATGTCTTCGGATTCACTCCAAATGTATTTGATTCGATTAATAGACACTAGACAACACACCCACAGGTGTACAAAAGTCCTAGGTAGCCTAGTTTGGCCGCTGTGCCAGTTGGAAGATGAGCTAGGATAAGGCTAAAAATCCCTTACTATACACTGTCAATTTTTTCAGGTGAAAATCTCGATGTCTTCGGATTCACTCCAAATGTATTTGATTCGATTAATAGACACTAGACAACACACCCACAGGTGTACAAAAGTCCTAGGTAGCATAGTTTGGCCGCTGTGCCAGTTGGAAGATGAGCTAGGATAAGGCTAAAAATCCCTCAATATACACTGTCAATTTTTTCAGGTGAAAATCTCGATGTCTTCGGATTCACTCCAAATGTATTTGATTCGATTAATAGACACTAGACAACACACCCACAGGTGTACAAAAGTCCTAGGTAGCCTAGTTTGGCCGCTGTGCCAGTTGGAAGATGAGCTAGGATAAGGCTAAAAATCCCTTACTATACACTGTCAATTTTTTCAGGTGAAAATCTCGATGTCTTCGGATTCACTCCAAATGTATTTGATTCGATTAATAGACACTAGACAACACACCCACAGGTGTACAAAAGTCCTAGGTAGCATAGTTTGGCCGCTGTGCTAGTTGGAAGATGAGCTAGGATAAGGCTAAAAATCCCTTACTATACACTGTCAATTTTTTCAGGTGAAAATCTCGATGTCTTCGGATTCACTCCAAATGTATTTGATTCGATTAATAGACACTAGACAACACACCCACAGGTGTACAAAAGTCCTAGGTAGCCTAGTTTGGCCGCTGTGCCAGTTGGAAGATGAGCTAGGATAAGGCTAAAAATCCCTTACTATACACTGTCAATTTTTTCAGGTGAAAATCTCGATGTCTTCGGATTCACTCCAAATGTATTTGATTCGATTAATAGACACTAGACAACACACCCACAGGTGTACAAAAGTCCTAGGTAGCATAGTTTGGCCGCTGTGCTAGTTGGAAGATGAGCTAGGATAAGGCTAAAAATCCCTTACTATATACTGTCAATTTTTTCAGGTGAAAATCTCGATGTCTTCGGATTCACTCCAAATGTATTTGATTCGATTAATAGGCACTAGACAACACACCCACAGGTGTACAAAAGTCCTAGGTAGCATAGTTTGGCCGCTGTGCCAGTTGGAAGATGAGTTAGGATAAGGCTAAAAATCCCTTACTATACACTGTCAATTTTTTCAGGTGAAAATCTCGATGTCTTCGGATTCACTCCAAATGTATTTGATTCGATTAATAGACACTAGACAACACACCCACAGGTGTACAAAAGTCCTAGGTAGCATAGTTTGGCCGCTGTGCTAGTTGGAAGATGAGCTAGGATAAGGCTAAAAATCCCTTACTATATACTGTCAATTTTTTCAGGTGAAAATCTCGATGTCTTCGGATTCACTCCAAATGTATTTGATTCGATTAATAGGCACTAGACAACACACCCACAGGTGTACAAAAGTCCTAGGTAGCCTAGTTTGGCCGCTGTGCCAGTTGGAAGATGAGCTAGGATAAGGCTAAAAATCCCTTACTATACACTGTCAATTTTTTCAGGTGAAAATCTCGATGTCTTCGGATTCACTCCAAATGTATTTGATTCGATTAATAGACACTAGACAACACACCCACAGGTGTACAAAAGTCCTAGGTAGCCTAGTTTGGCCGCTGTGCCAGTTGGAAGATGAGCTAGGATAAGGCTAAAAATCCCTTACTATACACTGTCAATTTTTTCAGGTGAAAATCTCGATGTCTTCGGATTCACTCCAAATGTATTTGATTCGATTAATAGACACTAGACAACACACCCACAGGTGTACAAAAGTCCTAGGTAGCATAGTTTGGCCGCTGTGCCAGTTGGAAGATGAGCTAGGATAAGGCTAAAAATCCCTTAATATACACTGTCAATTTTTTCAGGTGAAAATCTCGATGTCTTCGGATTCACTCCAAATGTATTTGATTCGATTAATAGACACTAGACAACACACCCACAGGTGTACAAAAGTCCTAGGTGGCATAGTTTGGCCGCTGTGCCAGTTGGAAGATGAGCTAGGATAAGGCTAAAAATCCCTTACTATACACTGTCAATTTTTTCAGGTGAAAATCTCGATGTCTTCGGATTCACTCCAAATGTATTTGATTCGATTAATAGACACTAGACAACACACCCACAGGTGTACAAAAGTCCTAGGTAGCCTAGTTTGGCCGCTGTGCCAGTTGGAAGATGAGCTAGGATAAGGCTAAAAATCCCTTACTATACACTGTCAATTTTTTCAGGTGAAAATCTCGATGTCTTCGGATTCACTCCAAATGTATTTGATTCGATTAATAGACACTAGACAACACACCCACAGGTGTACAAAAGTCCTAGGTAGCCTAGTTTGGCCGCTGTGCCAGTTGGAAGATGAGCTAGGATAAGGCTAAAAATCCCTTAATATACACTGTCAATTTTTTCAGGTGAAAATCTCGATGTCTTCGGATTCACTCCAAATGTATTTGATTCGATTAATAGACACTAGACAACACACCCACAGGTGTACAAAAGTCCTAGGTAGCATAGTTTGGCCGCTGTGCCAGTTGGAAGATGAGCTAGGATAAGGCTAAAAATCCCTTAATATACACTGTCAATTTTTTCAGGTGAAAATCTCGATGTCTTCGGATTCACTCCAAATGTATTTGATTCGATTAATAGACACTAGACAACACACCCACAGGTGTACAAAAGTCCTAGGTAGCATAGTTTGGCCGCTGTGCTAGTTGGAAGATGAGCTAGGATAAGGCTAAAAATCCCTTACTATATACTGTCAATTTTTTCAGGTGAAAATCTCGATGTCTTCGGATTCACTCCAAATGTATTTGATTCGATTAATAGGCACTAGACAACACACCCACAGGTGTACAAAAGTCCTAGGTAGCCTAGTTTGGCCGCTGTGCCAGTTGGAAGATGAGCTAGGATAAGGCTAAAAATCCCTTACTATACACTGTCAATTTTTTCAGGTGAAAATCTCGATGTCTTCGGATTCACTCCAAATGTATTTGATTCGATTAATAGACACTAGACAACACACCCACAGGTGTACAAAAGTCCTAGGTAGCCTAGTTTGGCCGCTGTGCCAGTTGGAAGATGAGCTAGGATAAGGCTAAAAATCCCTTACTATACACTGTCAATTTTTTCAGGTGAAAATCTCGATGTCTTCGGATTCACTCCAAATGTATTTGATTCGATTAATAGACACTAGACAACACACCCACAGGTGTACAAAAGTCCTAGGTAGCATAGTTTGGCCGCTGTGCCAGTTGGAAGATGAGCTAGGATAAGGCTAAAAATCCCTTAATATACACTGTCAATTTTTTCAGGTGAAAATCTCGATGTCTTCGGATTCACTCCAAATGTATTTGATTCGATTAATAGACACTAGACAACACACCCACAGGTGTACAAAAGTCCCAGGTAGCATAGTTTGGCCGCTGTGCCAGTTGGAAGATGAGCTAGGATAAGGCTAAAAATCCCTTAATATACACTGTCAATTTTTTCAGGTGAAAATCTCGATGTCTTCGGATTCACTCCAAATGTATTTGATTCGATTAATAGACACTAGACAACACACCCACAGGTGTACAAAAGTCCTAGGTAGCCTAGTTTGGCCGCTGTGCCAGTTGGAAGATGAGCTAGGATAAGGCTAAAAATCCCTTACTATACACTGTCAATTTTTTTAGGTGAAAATCTCGATGTCTTCGGATTCACTCCAAATGTATTTGATTCGATTAATAGACACTAGACAACACACCCACAGGTGTACAAAAGTCCTAGGTAGCATAGTTTGGCCGCTGTGCCAGTTGGAAGATGAGCTAGGATAAGGCTAAAAATCCCTTAATATACACTGTCAATTTTTTCAGGTGAAAATCTCGATGTCTTCGGATTCACTCCAAATGTATTTGATTCGATTAATAGACACTAGACAACACACCCACAGGTGTACAAAAGTCCTAGGTAGCCTAGTTTGGCCGCTGTGCCAGTTGGAAGATGAGCTAGGATAAGGCTAAAAATCCCTTACTATACACTGTCAATTTTTTCAGGTGAAAATCTCGATGTCTTCGGATTCACTCCAAATGTATTTGATTCGATTAATAGACACTAGACAACACACCCACAGGTGTACAAAAGTCCTAGGTAGCATAGTTTGGCCGCTGTGCCAGTTGGAAGATGAGCTAGGATAAGGCTAAAAATCCCTCAATATACACTGTCAATTTTTTCAGGTGAAAATCTCGATGTCTTCGGATTCACTCCAAATGTATTTGATTCGATTAATAGACACTAGACAACACACACACAGGTGTACAAAAGTCCTAGGTAGCCTAGTTTGGCCGCTGTGCTAGTTGGAAGATGAGCTAGGATAAGGCTAAAAATCCCTTACTATACACTGTCAATTTTTTCAGGTGAAAATCTCGATGTCTTCGGATTCACTCCAAATGTATTTGATTCGATTAATAGACACTAGACAACACACCCACAGGTGTACAAAAGTCCTAGGTAGCATAGTTTGGCCGCTGTGCTAGTTGGAAGATGAGCTAGGATAAGGCTAAAAATCCCTTACTATACACTGTCAATTTTTTCAGGTGAAAATCTCGATGTCTTCGGATTCACTCCAAATGTATTTGATTCGATTAATAGACACTAGACAACACACCCACAGGTGTACAAAAGTCCTAGGTAGCCTAGTTTGGCCGCTGTGCCAGTTGGAAGATGAGCTAGGATAAGGCTAAAAATCCCTTACTATACACTGTCAATTTTTTCAGGTGAAAATCTCGATGTCTTCGGATTCACTCCAAATGTATTTGATTCGATTAATAGACACTAGACAACACACCCACAGGTGTACAAAAGTCCTAGGTAGCATAGTTTGGCCGCTGTGCTAGTTGGAAGATGAGCTAGGATAAGGCTAAAAATCCCTTACTATATACTGTCAATTTTTTCAGGTGAAAATCTCGATGTCTTCGGATTCACTCCAAATGTATTTGATTCGATTAATAGGCACTAGACAACACACCCACAGGTGTACAAAAGTCCTAGGTAGCCTAGTTTGGCCGCTGTGCCAGTTGGAAGATGAGCTAGGATAAGGCTAAAAATCCCTTACTATACACTGTCAATTTTTTCAGGTGAAAATCTCGATGTCTTCGGATTCACTCCAAATGTATTTGATTCGATTAATAGACACTAGACAACACACCCACAGGTGTACAAAAGTCCTAGGTAGCATAGTTTGGCCGCTGTGCCAGTTGGAAGATGAGCTAGGATAAGGCTAAAAATCCCTTACTATACACTGTCAATTTTTTCAGGTGAAAATCTCGATGTCTTCGGATTCACTCCAAATGTATTTGATTCGATTAATAGACACTAGACAACACACCCACAGGTGTACAAAAGTCCTAGGTAGCCTAGTTTGGCCGCTGTGCCAGTTGGAAGATGAGCTAGGATAAGGCTAAAAATCCCTTACTATACACTGTCAATTTTTTCAGGTGAAAATCTCGATGTCTTCGGATTCACTCCAAATGTATTTGATTCGATTAATAGACACTAGACAACACACCCACAGGTGTACAAAAGTCCTAGGTAGCATAGTTTGGCCGCTGTGCCAGTTGGAATATGAGCTAGGATAAGGCTAAAAATCCCTTAATATACACTGTCAATTTTTTCAGGTGAAAATCTCGATGTCTTCGGATTCACTCCAAATGTATTTGATTCGATTAATAGACACTAGACAACACACCCACAGGTGTACAAAAGTCCTAGGTAGCCTAGTTTGGCCGCTGTGCCAGTTGGAAGATGAGCTAGGATAAGGCTAAAAATCCCTTACTATACACTGTCAATTTTTTCAGGTGAAAATCTCGATGTCTTCGGATTCACTCCAAATGTATTTGATTCGATTAATAGACACTAGACAACACACCCACAGGTGTACAAAAGTCCTAGGTAGCATAGTTTGGCCGCTGTGCCAGTTGGAAGATGAGCTAGGATAAGGCTAAAAATCCCTTACTATACACTGTCAATTTTTTCAGGTGAAAATCTCGATGTCTTCGGATTCACTCCAAATGTATTTGATTCGATTAATAGACACTAGACAACACACCCACAGGTGTACAAAAGTCCTAGGTAGCCTAGTTTGGCCGCTGTGCCAGTTGGAAGATGAGCTAGGATAAGGCTAAAAATCCCTTACTATACACTGTCAATTTTTTCAGGTGAAAATCTCGATGTCTTCGGATTCACTCCAAATGTATTTGATTCGATTAATAGACACTAGACAACACACCCACAGGTGTACAAAAGTCCTAGGTAGCCTAGTTTGGCCGCTGTGCCAGTTGGAAGATGAGCTAGGATAAGGCTAAAAATCCCTTACTATACACTGTCAATTTTTTCAGGTGAAAATCTCGATGTCTTCGGATTCACTCCAAATGTATTTGATTCGATTAATAGACACTAGACAACACACCCACAGGTGTACAAAAGTCCTAGGTAGCCTAGTTTGGCCGCTGTGCCAGTTGGAAGATGAGCTAGGATAAGGCTAAAAATCCCTTACTATACACTGTCAATTTTTTCAGGTGAAAATCTCGATGTCTTCGGATTCACTCCAAATGTATTTGATTCGATTAATAGACACTAGACAACACACCCACAGGTGTACAAAAGTCCTAGGTAGCATAGTTTGGCCGCTGTGCCAGTTGGAATATGAGCTAGGATAAGGCTAAAAATCCCTTAATATACACTGTCAATTTTTTCAGGTGAAAATCTCGATGTCTTCGGATTCACTCCAAATGTATTTGATTCGATTAATAGACACTAGACAACACACCCACAGGTGTACAAAAGTCCTAGGTAGCCTAGTTTGGCCGCTGTGCCAGTTGGAAGATGAGCTAGGATAAGGCTAAAAATCCCTTACTATACACTGTCAATTTTTTCAGGTGAAAATCTCGATGTCTTCGGATTCACTCCAAATGTATTTGATTCGATTAATAGACACTAGACAACACACCCACAGGTGTACAAAAGTCCTAGGTAGCATAGTTTGGCCGCTGTGCCAGTTGGAAGATGAGCTAGGATAAGGCTAAAAATCCCTTACTATACACTGTCAATTTTTTCAGGTGAAAATCTCGATGTCTTCGGATTCACTCCAAATGTATTTGATTCGATTAATAGACACTAGACAACACACCCACAGGTGTACAAAAGTCCTAGGTAGCCTAGTTTGGCCGCTGTGCCAGTTGGAAGATGAGCTAGGATAAGGCTAAAAATCCCTTACTATACACTGTCAATTTTTTCAGGTGAAAATCTCGATGTCTTCGGATTCACTCCAAATGTATTTGATTCGATTAATAGACACTAGACAACACACCCACAGGTGTACAAAAGTCCTAGGTAGCATAGTTTGGCCGCTGTGCCAGTTGGAAGATGAGCTAGGATAAGGCTAAAAATCCCTTAATATACACTGTCAATTTTTTCAGGTGAAAATCTCGATGTCTTCGGATTCACTCCAAATGTATTTGATTCGATTAATAGACACTAGACAACACACCCACAGGTGTACAAAAGTCCTAGGTAGCATAGTTTGGCCGCTGTGCTAGTTGGAAGATGAGTTAGGATAAGGCTAAAAATCCCTTACTATACACTGTCAATTTTTTCAGGTGAAAATCTCGATGTCTTCGGATTCACTCCAAATGTATTTGATTCGATTAATAGACACTAGACAACACACCCACAGGTGTACAAAAGTCCTAGGTAGCATAGTTTGGCCGCTGTGCTAGTTGGAAGATGAGCTAGGATAAGGCTAAAAATCCCTTACTATACACTGTCAATTTTTTCAGGTGAAAATCTCGATGTCTTCGGATTCACTCCAAATGTATTTGATTCGATTAATAGACACTAGACAACACACCCACAGGTGTACAAAAGTCCTAGGTAGCATAGTTTGGCCGCTGTGCCAGTTGGAAGATGAGCTAGGATAAGGCTAAAAATCCCTTAATATACACTGTCAATTTTTTCAGGTGAAAATCTCGATGTCTTCGGATTCACTCCAAATGTATTTGATTCGATTAATAGACACTAGACAACACACCCACAGGTGTACAAAAGTCCTAGGTAGCCTTGTTTGGCCGCTGTGCCAGTTGGAAGATGAGCTAGGATAAGGCTAAAAATCCCTTACTATACACTGTCAATTTTTTCAGGTGAAAATCTCGATGTCTTCGGATTCACTCCAAATGTATTTGATTCGATTAATAGACACTAGACAACACACCCACAGGTGTACAAAAGTCCTAGGTAGCATAGTTTGGCCGCTGTGCCAGTTGGAAGATGAGCTAGGATAAGGCTAAAAATCCCTTAATATACACTGTCAATTTTTTCAGGTGAAAATCTCGATGTCTTCGGATTCACTCCAAATGTATTTGATTCGATTAATAGACACTAGACAACACACCCACAGGTGTACAAAAGTCCTAGGTAGCCTTGTTTGGCCGCTGTGCCAGTTGGAAGATGAGCTAGGATAAGGCTAAAAATCCCTTACTATACACTGTCAATTTTTTCAGGTGAAAATCTCGATGTCTTCGGATTCACTCCAAATGTATTTGATTCGATTAATAGACACTAGACAACACACCCACAGGTGTACAAAAGTCCTAGGTAGCATAGTTTGGCCGCTGTGCCAGTTGGAAGATGAGCTAGGATAAGGCTAAAAATCCCTTAATATACACTGTCAATTTTTTCAGGTGAAAATCTCGATGTCTTCGGATTCACTCCAAATGTATTTGATTCGATTAATAGACACTAGACAACACACCCACAGGTGTACAAAAGTCCTAGGTAGCCTAGTTTGGCCGCTGTGCCAGTTGGAAGATGAGCTAGGATAAGGCTAAAAATCCCTTACTATACACTGTCAATTTTTTCAGGTGAAAATCTCGATGTCTTCGGATTCACTCCAAATGTATTTGATTCGATTAATAGACACTAGACAACACACCCACAGGTGTACAAAAGTCCTAGGTAGCCTAGTTTGGCCGCTGTGCCAGTTGGAAGATGAGCTAGGATAAGGCTAAAAATCCCTTACTATAGACTGTCAATTTTTTCAGGTGAAAATCTCGATGTCTTCGGATTCACTCCAAATGTATTTGATTCGATTAATAGACACTAGACAACACACCCACAGGTGTACAAAAGTCCTAGGTAGCCTAGTTTGGCCGCTGTGCCAGTTGGAAGATGAGCTAGGATAAGGCTAAAAATCCCTTACTATAGACTGTCAATTTTTTCAGGTGAAAATCTCGATGTCTTCGGATTCACTCCAAATGTATTTGATTCGATTAATAGACACTAGACAACACACCCACAGGTGTACAAAAGTCCTAGGTAGCCTAGTTTGGCCGCTGTGCCAGTTGGAAGATGAGCTAGGATAAGGCTAAAAATCCCTTACTATACACTGTCAATTTTTTCAGGTGAAAATCTCGATGTCTTCGGATTCACTCCAAATGTATTTGATTCGATTAATAGACACTAGACAACACACCCACAGGTGTACAAAAGTCCTAGGTAGCCTAGTTTGGCCGCTGTGCCAGTTGGAAGATGAGCTAGGATAAGGCTAAAAATCCCTTACTATACACTGTCAATTTTTTCAGGTGAAAATCTCGATGTCTTCGGATTCACTCCAAATGTATTTGATTCGATTAATAGACACTAGACAACACACCCACAGGTGTACAAAAGTCCTAGGTAGCATAGTTTGGCCGCTGTGCCAGTTGGAAGATGAGCTAGGATAAGGCTAAAAATCCCTTAATATACACTGTCAATTTTTTCAGGTGAAAATCTCGATGTCTTCGGATTCACTCCAAATGTATTTGATTCGATTAATAGACACTAGACAACACACCCACAGGTGTACAAAAGTCCTAGGTAGCCTAGTTTGGCCGCTGTGCCAGTTGGAAGATGAGCTAGGATAAGGCTAAAAATCCCTTACTATACACTGTCAATTTTTTCAGGTGAAAATCTCGATGTCTTCGGATTCACTCCAAATGTATTTGATTCGATTAATAGACACTAGACAACACACCCACAGGTGTACAAAAGTCCTAGGTAGCATAGTTTGGCCGCTGTGCCAGTTGGAAGATGAGCTAGGATAAGGCTAAAAATCCCTTACTATACACTGTCAATTTTTTCAGGTGAAAATCTCGATGTCTTCGGATTCACTCCAAATGTATTTGATTCGATTAATAGACACTAGACAACACACCCACAGGTGTACAAAAGTCCTAGGTAGCCTAGTTTGGCCGCTGTGCCAGTTGGAAGATGAGCTAGGATAAGGCTAAAAATCCCTTACTATACACTGTCAATTTTTTCAGGTGAAAATCTCGATGTCTTCGGATTCACTCCAAATGTATTTGATTCGATTAATAGACACTAGACAACACACCCACAGGTGTACAAAAGTCCTAGGTAGCATAGTTTGGCCGCTGTGCCAGTTGGAAGATGAGCTAGGATAAGGCTAAAAATCCCTTACTATACACTGTCAATTTTTTCAGGTGAAAATCTCGATGTCTTCGGATTCACTCCAAATGTATTTGATTCGATTAATAGACACTAGACAACACACCCACAGGTGTACAAAAGTCCTAGGTAGCATAGTTTGGCCGCTGTGCTAGTTGGAAGATGAGCTAGGATAAGGCTAAAAATCCCTTACTGTACACTGTAAATTTTTTCAGGTGAAAATCTCGATGTCTTCGGATTCACTCCAAATGTATTTGATTCGATTAATAGACACTAGACAACACACCCACAGGTGTACAAAAGTCCTAGGTAGCATAGTTTGGCCGCTGTGCTAGTTGGAAGATGAGCTAGGATAAGGCTAAAAATTCCTTACTATACACTGTCAATTTTTTCAGGTGAAAATCTCGATGTCTTCGGATTCACTCCAAATGTATTTGATTCGATTAATAGACACTAGACAACACACCCACAGGTGTACAAAAGTCCTAGGTAGCATAGTTTGGCCGCTGTGCTAGTTGGAAGATGAGCTAGGATAAGGCTAAAAATCCCTTACTATACACTGTCAATTTTTTCAGGTGAAAATCTCGATGTCTTCGGATTCACTCCAAATGTATTTGATTCGATTAATAGACACTAGACAACACACCCACAGGTGTACAAAAGTCCTAGGTAGCATAGTTTGGCCGCTGTGCTAGTTGGAAGATGAGCTAGGATAAGGCTAAAAATCCCTTACTATACACTGTAAATTTTTTCAGGTGAAAATCTCGATGTCTTCGGATTCACTCCAAATGTATTTGATTCGATTAATAGACACTAGACAACACACCCACAGGTGTACAAAGGTCCTAGGTAGCATAGTTTGGCCGCTGTGCCAGTTGGAAGATGAGCTAGGATAAGGCTAAAAATCCCTTACTATACACTGTAAA
This sequence comes from Eristalis pertinax, assembly GCA_907269125.1. NCBI lineage: Eukaryota > Metazoa > Arthropoda > Insecta > Diptera > Syrphidae > Eristalis > Eristalis pertinax. Next base: position 3,142,510 of record OU026146.1, read on the forward strand.
TTTTTTCAGGTGAAAATCTCGATGTCTTCGGATTCACTCCAAATGTATTTGATTCGATTAATAGACACTAGACAACACACCCACAGGTGTACAAAAGTCCTAGGTAGCATAGTTTGGCCGCTGTGCCAGTTGGAAGATGAGCTAGGATAAGGCTAAAAATCCCTTAATATACACTGTCAATTTTTTCAGGTGAAAATCTCGATGTCTTCGGATTCACTCCAAATGTATTTGATTCGATTAATAGACACTAGACAACACACCCACAGGTGTACAAAAGTCCTAGGTAGCCTAGTTTGGCCGCTGTGCCAGTTGGAAGATGAGCTAGGATAAGGCTAAAAATCCCTTAATATACACTGTCAATTTTTTCAGGTGAAAATCTCGATGTCTTCGGATTCACTCCAAATGTATTTGATTCGATTAATAGACACTAGACAACACACCCACAGGTGTACAAAAGTCCTAGGTAGCATAGTTTGGCCGCTGTGCTAGTTGGAAGATGAGCTAGGATAAGGCTAAAAATCCCTTACTATACACTGTCAATTTTTTCAGGTGAAAATCTCGATGTCTTCGGATTCACTCCAAATGTATTTGATTCGATTAATAGACACTAGACAACACACCCACAGGTGTACAAAGGTCCTAGGTAGCATAGTTTGGCCGCTGTGCCAGTTGGAAGATGAGCTAGGATAAGGTTAAAAACTCCTTACTATACACTGTCAATTTTTTCAGGTGAAAATCTCGATGTCTTCGGATTCACTCCAAATGTATTTGATTCGATTAATAGACACTAGACAACACACCCACAGGTGTACAAAAGTCCTAGGTAGCATAGTTTGGCCGCTGTGCTAGTTGGAAGATGAGCTAGGATAAGGCTAAAAATCCCTTACTGTACACTGTAAATTTTTTCAGGTGAAAATCTCGATGTCTTCGGATTCACTCCAAATGTATTTGATTCGATTAATAGACACTAGACAACACACCCACAGGTGTACAAAAGTCCTAGGTAGCATAGTTTGGCCGCTGTGCTAGTTGGAAGATGAGCTAGGATAAGGCTAAAAATCCCTTACTATACACTGTCAATTTTTTCAGGTGAAAATCTCGATGTCTTCGGATTCACTCCAAATGTATTTGATTCGATTAATAGACACTAGACAACACACCCACAGGTGTACAAAAGTCCTAGGTAGCATAGTTTGGCCGCTGTGCTAGTTGGAAGATGAGCTAGGATAAGGCTAAAAATCCCTTACTATACACTGTCAATTTTTTCAGGTGAAAATCTCGATGTCTTCGGATTCACTCCAAATGTATTTGATTCGATTAATAGACACTAGACAACACACCCACAGGTGTACAAAAGTCCTAGGTAGCATAGTTTGGCCGCTGTGCTAGTTGGAAGATGAGCTAGGATAAGGCTAAAAATCCCTTACTATACACTGTAAATTTTTTCAGGTGAAAATCTGGATGTCTTCGGATTCACTGCAAATGTATTTGATTCGATTAATAGACACTAGACAACACACCCACAGGTGTACAAAAGTCCTAGGTAGCCTAGTTTGGCCGCTGTGCCAGTTGGAAGATGAGCTAGGATAAGGCTAAAAATCCCTTACTATACACCGTCAATTTTTTCAGGTGAAAATCTCGATGTCTTCGGATTCACTCCAAATGTATTTGATTCGATTAATAGACACTAGACAACACACCCACAGGTGTACAAAAGTCCTAGGTAGCATAGTTTGGCCGCTGTGCTAGTTGGAAGATGAGCTAGGATAAGGCTAAAAATCCCTTACTATACACTGTCAATTTTTTCAGGTGAAAATCTCGATGTCTTCGGATTCACTCCAAATGTATTTGATTCGATTAATAGACACTAGACAACACACCCACAGGTGTACAAAAGTCCTAGGTAGCCTAGTTTGGCCGCTGTGCCAGTTGGAAGATGAGCTAGGATAAGGCTAAAAATCCCTTACTATACACCGTCAATTTTTTCAGGTGAAAATCTCGATGTCTTCGGATTCACTCCAAATGTATTTGATTCGATTAATAGACACTAGACAACACACCCACAGGTGTACAAAAGTCCTAGGTAGCATAGTTTGGCCGCTGTGCTAGTTGGAAGATGAGCTAGGATAAGGCTAAAAATCCCTTACTATACACTGTCAATTTTTTCAGGTGAAAATCTCGATGTCTTCGGATTCACTCCAAATGTATTTGATTCGATTAATAGACACTAGACAACACACCCACAGGTGTACAAAAGTCCTAGGTAGCCTAGTTTGGCCGCTGTGCCAGTTGGAAGATGAGCTAGGATAAGGCTAAAAATCCCTTACTATAGACTGTCAATTTTTTCAGGTGAAAATCTCGATGTCTTCGGATTCACTCCAAATGTATTTGATTCGATTAATAGACACTAGACAACACACCCACAGGTGTACAAAAGTCCTAGGTAGCCTAGTTTGGCCGCTGTGCCAGTTGGAAGATGAGCTAGGATAAGGCTAAAAATCCCTTACTATAGACTGTCAATTTTTTCAGGTGAAAATCTCGATGTCTTCGGATTCACTCCAAATGTATTTGATTCGATTAATAGACACTAGACAACACACCCACAGGTGTACAAAAGTCCTAGGTAGCATAGTTTGGCCGCTGTGCTAGTTGGAAGATGAGCTAGGATAAGGCTAAAAATCCCTTACTATACACTGTCAATTTTTTCAGGTGAAAATCTCGATGTCTTCGGATTCACTCCAAATGTATTTGATTCGATTAATAGACACTAGACAACACACCCACAGGTGTACAAAAGTCCTAGGTAGCCTAGTTTGGCCGCTGTGCCAGTTGGAAGATGAGCTAGGATAAGGCTAAAAATCCCTTACTATAGACTGTCAATTTTTTCAGGTGAAAATCTCGATGTCTTCGGATTCACTCCAAATGTATTTGATTCGATTAATAGACACTAGACAACACACCCACAGGTGTACAAAAGTCCTAGGTAGCCTAGTTTGGCCGCTGTGCCAGTTGGAAGATGAGCTAGGATAAGGCTAAAAATCCCTTACTATACACTGTCAATTTTTTCAGGTGAAAATCTCGATGTCTTCGGATTCACTCCAAATGTATTTGATTCGATTAATAGACACTAGACAACACACCCACAGGTGTACAAAAGTCCTAGGTAGCCTAGTTTGGCCGCTGTGCCAGTTGGAAGATGAGCTAGGATAAGGCTAAAAATCCCTTAATATACACTGTCAATTTTTTCAGGTGAAAATCTCGATGTCTTCGGATTCACTCCAAATGTATTTGATTCGATTAATAGACATTAGACAACACACCCACAGGTGTACAAAAGTCCTAGGTAGCATAGTTTGGCCGCTGTGCTAGTTGGAAGATGAGCTAGGATAAGGCTAAAAATCCCTTACTATACACTGTCAATTTTTTCAGGTGAAAATCTCGATGTCTTCGGATTCACTCCAAATGTATTTGATTCGATTAATAGACACTAGACAACACATCCACAGGTGTACAAAGGTCCTAGGTAGCATAGTTTGGCCGCTGTGCCAGTTGGAAGATGAGCTAGGATAAGGCTAAAAATCCCTTACTATACACTGTCAATTTTTTCAGGTGAAAATCTCGATGTCTTCGGATTCACTCCAAATGTATTTGATTCGATTAATAGACACTAGACAACACACCCACAGGTGTACAAAAGTCCTAGGTAGCCTAGTTTGGCCGCTGTGCCAGTTGGAAGATGAGCTAGGATAAGGCTAAAAATCCCTTACTATACACTGTCAATTTTTTCAGGTGAAAATCTCGATGTCTTTGGATTCACTCCAAATGTATTTGATTCGATTAATAGACACTATACAACACACCCACAGGTGTACAAAAGTCCTAGGTAGCATAGTTTGGCCGCTGTGCTAGTTGGAAGATGAGCTGGGATAAGGCTAAAAATCCCTTACTGTACACTGTAAATTTTTTCAGGTGAAAATCTCGATGTCTTCGGATTCACTCCAAATGTATTTGATTCGATTAATAGACACTAGACAACACACCCACAGGTGTACAAAAGTCCTAGGTAGCATAGTTTGGCCGCTGTGCTAGTTGGAAGATGAGCTAGGATAAGGCTAAAAATTCCTTACTATACACTGTCAATTTTTTCAGGTGAAAATCTCGATGTCTTCGGATTCACTCCAAATGTATTTGATTCGATTAATAGACACTAGACAACACACCCACAGGTGTACAAAAGTCCTAGGTAGCATAGTTTGGCCGCTGTGCTAGTTGGAAGATGAGCTAGGATAAGGCTAAAAATCCCAATTTTTTCAGGTGAAAATCTCGATGTCTTCGGATTCACTCCAAATGTATTTGATTCGATTAATAGACACTAGACAACACACCCACAGGTGTACAAAAGTCCTAGGTAGCATAGTTTGGCCGCTGTGCTAGTTGGAAGATGAGCTAGGATAAGGCTAAAAATCCCTTACTATACACTGTCAATTTTTTCAGGTGAAAATCTCGATGTCTTCGGATTCACTCCAAATGTATTTGATTCGATTAATAGACACTAGACAACACACCCACAGGTGTACAAAAGTCCTAGGTAGCATAGTTTGGCCGCTGTGCCAGTTGGAAGATGAGCTAGGATAAGGCTAAAAATCCCTTAATATACACTGTCAATTTTTTCAGGTGAAAATCTCGATGTCTTCGGATTCACTCCAAATGTATTTGATTCGATTAATAGACACTAGACAACACACCCACAGGTGTACAAAGGTCCTAGGTAGCATAGTTTGGCCGCTGTGCCAGTTGGAAGATGAGCTAGGATAAGGCTAAAAATCCCTTACTATACACTGTCAATTTTTTCAGGTGAAAATCTCGATGTCTTCGGATTCACTCCAAATGTATTTGATTCGATTAATAGACACTAGACAACACACCCACAGGTGTACAAAAGTCCTAGGTAGCCTAGTTTGGCCGCTGTGCCAGTTGGAAGATGAGCTAGGATAAGGCTAAAAATCCCTTAATATACACTGTCAATTTTTTCAGGTGAAAATCTCGATGTCTTCGGATTCACTCCAAATGTATTTGATTCGATTAATAGACACTAGACAACACACCCACAGGTGTACAAAAGTCCTAGGTAGCATAGTTTGGCCGCTGTGCTAGTTGGAAGATGAGCTAGGATAAGGCTAAAAATCCCTTACTATACACTGTCAATTTTTTCAGGTGAAAATCTCGATGTCTTCGGATTCACTCCAAATGTATTTGATTCGATTAATAGACACTAGACAACACACCCACAGGTGTACAAAGGTCCTAGGTAGCATAGTTTGGCCGCTGTGCCAGTTGGAAGATGAGCTAGGATAAGGCTAAAAATCCCTTACTATACACTGTAAATTTTTTCAGGTGAAAATCTCGATGTCTTCGGATTCACTCCAAATGTATTTGATTCGATTAATAGACACTAGACAACACACCCACAGGTGTACAAAAGTCCTAGGTAGCATAGTTTGGCCGCTGTGCTAGTTGGAAGATGAGCTAGGATAAGGCTAAAAATCCCTTACAAACCCTTACACTGTAAATTTTTTCAGGTGAAAATCTCGATGTCTTCGGATTCACTCCAAATGTATTTGATTCGATTAATAGACACTAGACAACACACCCACAGGTGTACAAAAGTCCTAGGTAGCATAGTTTGGCCGCTGTGCTAGTTGGAAGATGAGCTAGGATAAGGCTAAAAATCCCTTACTATACACTGTCAATTTTTTCAGGTGAAAATCTCGATGTCTTCGGATTCACTCCAAATGTATTTGATTCGATTAATAGACACTAGACAACACACCCACAGGTGTACAAAAGTCCTAGGTAGCATAGTTTGGCCGCTGTGCTAGTTGGAAGATGAGCTAGGATAAGGCTAAAAATCCCTTACTATACACTGTCAATTTTTTCAGGTGAAAATCTCGATGTCTTCGGATTCACTCCAAATGTATTTGATTCGATTAATAGACACTAGACAACACACCCACAGGTGTACAAAAGTCCTAGGTAGCATAGTTTGGCCGCTGTGCTAGTTGGAAGATGAGCTAGGATAAGGCTAAAAATCCCTTACAAACCCTTACACTGTAAATTTTTTCAGGTGAAAATCTCGATGTCTTCGGATTCACTCCAAATGTATTTGATTCGATTAATAGACACTAGACAACACACCCACAGGTGTACAAAAGTCCTAGGTAGCATAGTTTGGCCGCTGTGCTAGTTGGAAGATGAGCTAGGATAAGGCTAAAAATCCCTTACTATACACTGTCAATTTTTTCAGGTGAAAATCTCGATGTCTTCGGATTCACTCCAAATGTATTTGATTCGATTAATAGACACTAGACAACACACCCACAGGTGTACAAAAGTCCTAGGTAGCATAGTTTGGCCGCTGTGCTAGTTGGAAGATGAGCTAGGATAAGGCTAAAAATCCCTTACTATACACTGTAAATTTTTTCAGGTGAAAATCTCGATGTCTTCGGATTCACTGCAAATGTATTTGATTCGATTAATAGACACTAGACAACACACCCACAGGTGTACAAAAGTCCTAGGTAGCCTAGTTTGGCCGCTGTGCCAGTTTGAAGATGAGCTAGGATAAGGCTAAAAATCCCTTACTATACACTGTTAATTTTTTCAGGTGAAAATCTCGATGTCCTCGGATTCACTCCAAATGTATTTGATTCGATTAAAGACACTAGACAACACACCCACAGGTGTACAAAAGTCCTAGGTAGCCTAGTTTGGCCGCTGTGCCAGTTGGAAGATGAGCTAGGATAAGGCTAAAAATCCCTTACTATACACCGTCAATTTTTTCAGGTGAAAATCTCGATGTCTTCGGATTCACTCCAAATGTATTTGATTCGATTAATAGACACTAGACAACACACCCACAGGTGTACAAAAGTCCTAGGTAGCATAGTTTGGCCGCTGTGCTAGTTGGAAGATGAGCTAGGATAAGGCTAAAAATCCCTTACTATACACTGTCAATTTTTTCAGGTGAAAATCTCGATGTCTTCGGATTCACTCCAAATGTATTTGATTCGATTAATAGACAATAGACAACACACCCACAGGTGTACAAAAGTCCTAGGTAGCCTAGTTTGGCCGCTGTGCCAGTTGGAAGATGAGCTAGGATAAGGCTAAAAATCCCTTACTATACACTGTTAATTTTTTCAGGTGAAAATCTCGATGTCTTCGGATTCACTCCAAATGTATTTGATTCGATTAATAGACACTAGACAACACACCCACAGGTGTACAAAAGTCCTAGGTAGCCTAGTTTGGCCGCTGTGCCAGTTGGAAGATGAGCTAGGATAAGGCTAAAAATCCCTTACTATACACTGTCAATTTTTTCAGGTGAAAATCTCGATGTCGTCGGATTCACTCGATAAAAATGTATAGGAAAACGAAAAAAACGCCCGCATTTTAAAAGCAAATTCGAGAAGTGAATGCAATGAGTTTGCAGCTTCCAACGAGCAGCTTCCTGCATCCATTATATTCGTTCCCACTTAAGAGTGTGCTCCTTCATTAAATAGAAACGAACACAAAAAAAAAGGAAATATATGCAGAGCGAAAAAAAAAACGAACGCACACCCACTAGTAAGTGTACTCGTCGCAGCATTGTTCATTCCTCGACGTTGGGTCGTCGTTCAGAAAAAAGCGCAGAAAAAAAACGAACTCCTTCGGGTGATAATCCTCGCCACACACTGAACTGTGGCCTCTCTCCCCTTCTGCGTCTCCCGGCCCCGCTCTCCTGCAGGCCCACATACGGCCAGGCACGTTTTGTCAACACCAACGTCAACTAACTCCTGCCAAGCAGCAACTAACATCACAATGTGAACCAGCAGTGACTTATTTTCCCCTATTCATTCGCGAAATTACTTTTTCACTGCTGCACGGAGTACGCTGGAACAAGGACACACCTTCTGCCACCTTCTGCAACCGCCTTCAACGGCCTGCCACCGTCTGCAACCCTTTGCTCACATCGGGAGCGAGTTGAGCAGGACTTCAGCGAATGCATCGCAGCACCTTGGCCGCACGCTCCTTCTCCATCAGTTCCTCGTACATTCGTTGTCATCAATTGGCACTTAACGCACATTGTCCCCGCAAACGAGAGGCTGTGGATACTGCTTGTCGTATTTGCTCCTGAAAGGAGCACTCATCACCTGTGGGGGTTTCGCCGTGTCATCGTCATCGTCGTTGCCGTCGTCCTGTTCCTGGCCCTGGATGAACTTACACTTGTTCCTCATTTTCGTTCCATTTTTAATTAATTTAAAAGCTGCTCGCTGATTGCTGACTGCTGCTATGCGCTGTAGTTACACTCCATGAATAGGACCCAGTGGGCACGGGTCCATTTCACCACCACCATACACCCACCCACCCAGACCTCAGACATTCACTGCTAACTGGTTTTGTATCCGCGCCTCCGGAGTCAACTGCCTAGATGTTTCACGAGGACAATTGTTCATTCCCCCCCTCACCCTCGCCACCGAGCACCGCACAGTCGCATGTGCACGCTGTTCTCGTTAAGCTCACAAGTGAAATAAGGAAAATTTAAATTGCATGACAGCCATGCATTTTAAATAGGTTCGTCATTCTTCTCCCAGGACTCTCGAGCGGACCGGTTTTCTCATATTCCTTGAGTGGTGTTTTCTGATGACACTACCACCGCCAGCTGAAGCACATGCTTCCAATTCCATTACGAATAATGATAAGCCAGCCAGCGTGAGCGCTGCAAGCACTTGTGTATCCTCAGCCACTCAGCCAATTGGTGAGCGCAGTGAAGTAATAATAAATCGAGTCGAGAAATTCGTATCCTTGCACTGTCGACGACACTCTTCTGAGGTGGAATGCAACTTTTGTTCGGTGTCCTGCGGGACATGATAATGGGACGCGAGTGCGATGCGAAAACATTTCGCGTTAATTAGCAAGGACATGGATTTTACTACCTAGTCAGTAGGGGGGAGGGGGGTGGGGGAAAGGAGGAGGTGTCGCCAAATGAATCGCACTGAGCACCGCCCGGGGCCATTTCTATTTTCATAAATTACACGAACGTGATGCGGAATTGATGCAGTCATTCAACGAGCATCCTGATGGCACTTGTTATTCGACGGTTTTTTTTTTTTTTGAATGGATCTTGGACAGGAACTCGACGCTATTGACAAGTTCATTGTGCAGAAGATTGTGTGTGCTTTTCACTTGAGGACGTGAAGACACGGATCTGTTTTGATTGCCCGTCGAATCGAATGGTGGTCTGTATAGTCGCGGAGATGAGCTCAGTTGAAGGGACGATGGAAGGGAAATGGAAAGCAGGATGGAGGGAGTTACTTGGTTTTGCAAAGGAACGCTTGACAAGATGTGGATTTTGAAGCTATCAAGGCGTTTTCACTTAGCCTCTGTCAACGAACTCTTAGTGTCTCCCACACCTGGTGGAGTCGGAGCAGAGCATCGGAAGACGGACGCAACTCCCCGTTCCTAACTGCAAACGTGAATAGGGGTACAGTGTGTCCATTCCAGAGGCATGGATGTCAGCGGAGGAGTTGATCAACTGAGTGGCCCGTGCGGTTCAAAGAAGGGACTTGGCCATGGTCTAATTTTTAGCGCTACATTCATGCCGTGTAACGCATCGAACAACGAGACCTGTTCGTGAGCTCTACGAACAGAAATGAGACCCCGATTCTCAGGAGAAGACAGAGCATCAGAAGCGTGCGATCGTAGAAAGGTGTCATGGCTGGAATCATGGCCGAAATTTGAAAGGATTTAATGGATATCAAGTTCGGACAGACTCCTGTCGAGACAACTTGTAGCAGAGTCGTAGTCGATACTGCGAATCTGGAGAGATCACTTCTGACTGCCTGTTAAACGACGATGAGGACCGAAACAACGATGCCAGGCTGACAGGTCCACTCAATCTGGACGATGATAGAAGAGAATTTCGGCTCTCTGGACGAGGTGAAGATAACAATGACTAGACTGAAGTCTAACAAAGCTGTCGGTTCGTTGAAATCTTCAAGGCAGCTGGAGATGAGCTGGCAGGCATGGTTGGAATCCCAATACCGGACTGGGAAGGGCATTCCCAGTTCGTCCAGTGTGGCTGAACAACGAGTCTCTAAATTGAAATGCTCGTCCGAAAGCTGGCTTAAGGGTAAACTGATGGGAATTCCTCGTAAGACGGGTATTGTGGTTGAATGCGTGGAGAGTTTTCCAAGAGGAACACTTCTTCTTCTTTGTTTGGCGCTTCTACACTTGTGTGCGCCATTTCGTTCTAGGAAGCCCTCTGTTGCGTTGTCTCAATGGCTCGGAATCGAAGACTCTTCGGGCCGGAGCTGTGGTGTCAACCCGCTCTACTTAACCTAGTCATCTTAAGCGTTGGATCCGAAGACGCTTAACTAGGTGCATGCCGCTGTACAGCCCGTACAGTTCGTGGTTGAATCTCCTCCTCCAGACGCCATCAATACAAACAAGACCAAAGATCGCACGCAGAACTTTTTTCTCAAAACGACCAAGAGCTTCTTAATCCGGTTTCAATAGCGTCCATGTCTCTGAGCTTGAGGAACACCAGCATTTATTTGGTGGATATCAGACTGGAACTCATTTAAAATATCTTGAATTGAACGGTTCCAAAGGTAGTTTCTATTCCATTGAAGAACAGATTCATAGATACTATGGATCGATGCCAAACTCTGTCACATTCCTTAGAAATATCAAGCGCAACGGTCTTGCTGTCCCCTATATTGTGCAATGACTGGTTCTACTTTTCGGTGAGACAAGTTATCAGAGGACGTCTAGCTGCGGAGCCCGAACTGCCGGTCAATGCCTCCACGATTTCTTCAGCGATTCCATGACCGTGAATGGGTCGGTACGAGGAGAGTGAAGAAGATTCCACCCATTTTAGGGACAGACTGGACATATGCTGTTTTGCATCTACTCGGAAAGAGGCCTGGATAGTAGGCTAGAAAAGCTTACGCAGTGGTTCTGCCAGCGAGGAAGAAAACCTCTTCAGAAATATTTGGGGGAAGACCATATGGGCCAGCGGATTTGTGAACGCCGATATATTTTAGTACTATTGAGTACTTTTTTAGTACTCTTAGTACTCGTACAGCTAAAGTGGATTTGTCCCAACGCTCTCGAGCACAGGAGGAGACAATGTTGCAGGAGTACAGGAGTGTTGAGCTGGCTGCAAAATGCGTCGCAAGCAGATTGGCTTTGTCTAAAGAGCTGACAGCTGAGACGTTATTGCAAATTAGCGTGGGAATAGAAGACGAGATTCAACCACGAAGTTGTGGCATGAGCATAGTCAGGCGTCAGATGCAAGTAGAGCGCGTGGACAACTTAGCTCCGTCCCGAAGAGTCTTCGACGCCGAACCTGTGAGACAGCGCACCAGTAGACGCTCGTGTCTAAGGTGGCGTACCCAATTGAAGAATGACCTCAAAAAAATTGGCGTACGAAACTGAAAGGAAGCTAGCCTGAGATCGCCATAGATAGATAGGCTTGTTTGTCTGAAGCCCAGGTCCACTCCGGAGTGTACCGTCACACGAAGAAGTGGCCTTTTTGTATGGAATAGCACATCATTCAAATGGCCGCCTCGGTCCGTCCAATATGTGCGTCGTTACTCCGGCAGCAGCGTCTCAACTCTTGTCCCCGCACTAACATGTCACGACAGAACTTACAACACTCGCCTTGTGTCGCGTCGTCAAGGTATTGCCATCGCAGCCACACATCCCTGGAGTGGATGTCATCTGAAGTCATCAATTAAAGCCCGACTCTTCCCCACCAGCTGGGATACAATGTACACCAATTTTAAAGGCCAATTACCGCTGCTACCGGAGTGAAAAATTAAAAGTTTAATGCAACGCAATCGGGTTTTAATTCTCCGCCAATGACACCATCGTCCTTCGCAGGAGCTGCTCCGCCTGCAGTGCCCTCGGCTGTGCGTCGACTGTGCGGCGGTTTTGCATATTTCATGACTAACAAATTTTTACGATTATTATGTCATTCCTTCCACACCGCCCTTCGGTTCGGCTTTTTGCCCATGCACCTCGCCGGCTCCCATTCTCCCGGCCGGTCGACTAATGAACTCGTAATGTGTCCTATGCCCGGTGGGGGAGGGGGGGAAATTAACTTTCAAAATTTATAGCGCGGAGTCATAAAAACTAACAGTAAATCCACCATCAACCACGAAAATATACACAATCGCATTGTTTAGTGCTGTGGAACCCTTGGATCGGGAATCAGGAGCTCGCTCGCTCGAGAGAGAACACCCTTTCCTGCTGGTGGTGCCCTGCTGCCATCGCGGGCGTGATTGTCGATGAACACACGTCAATTGTGCACTAAAGTTCGCCTTGCGCGCCGGGTCGGTGGGTCGTCGTCGTCGTCGTCGTCGGGTCGGTCTGGTTTCTTCAGTTCGGCGGAACAGTGAACATTTTAATCCGTGCAGACATCAAAGGGCTTACTCCAGCGGGTGTGGATGGAGCTTCATGGCGTGCATTTGTGTGAAGGTTGTTATTTTGTTTACACCATCACGGATCATGTGTCTTTATGGGTCTCCGGAGGAGGCGCAGTGGCGGAGGAGGCCAAACGCGGCTGCCGATGAGAAGCAAAACCAGAGCGCGCGAGGAGTGTAGTGGAGTGGGACTCGTTCGTCGTTCGTTCTCGGAGTTGGTAGTCTTTTTATGGGCTGCATTGCGTTTTTATGATCCTTTAAGGGAATTAATTTGGTTTTTATTGCATAAGGCCCTCGCGGTCCGGAGGCCGGAGACGGAGGCCGAAGCCTGTTGTGCTTTATGATATGTTTAGTCTAAGATTCTGCGGTGGCACTCTGGAGATGCCATCAAAAGTTCCTCATGGCAACATGAAAGGGAACAAGTGCGCATTGCTTTACGACCAAAGATAATGGTCTTGACTGTGTTGAATGGTAGCGGTCGGATGACTTGGCTCGTTCAACGGCCGTCGGGTCGGGAGTGTGTTAGTTTGTTGCGTGCGTCGGTAACGAGGTCTCTGCTCTTTGGCTCTCTGGTCTCAATTGAGATGAATTCACACTCTGGTGCTAAAGTTGACACTACGGATTGGTTTCTGTGGAATTTCAATGTTTCACCTCTGTGAACTGTTTTATGGCTTCTTTAATTTAAACAGTTACAACACGTTGTAGCAGGTTTCTTCCGAAACTGCGACATTCTTAGTAACGCCGCCGTTTGACATTTAGCTTGACATTTGCGTCAACAAAAAGCTGGTGATGCAGTGACGAGATTGAGCAACAGCACGCGCTCTGTGTTGTTCGCGGAACGAGTGATTGATCTTTCAGTCGTCACTGACTGACATGGAAGCAGAGGACGGGTTAGATTGATTACGACGGGCGCTGGCCAGGCGAAGTGAAGGAGCTCATTAGCGGTTGACATGGGCATGACGTGATTAGGACGCTGCTCGATAGGAAGGGCACTCGCACACTTACCGGTTGACTAATCTTGAATTCTGGGGAACGAAGAATCCTCTTTGCTTTAGTAATCCAATTCGGAGGGCATACAATATCGGCGTCCCTACTTGCCATCAGACTGCCTCCGTCAGTCCCCAGATCTCTAATAGAGGTTCATCACCACGCCAAGGTAGGTAGTCTCGACGAAGTTCCGCTGAAGGTCCGCTAAGGGGCCGCTGAGGGTTCCCTGAGGGTAGCTCACCGTCCGTTTTATTTAAGGCGATACAAGTCGGAAACAAGTCCCAAAAGTTACTGTCTTCTTTGAGTAGCACAATAGTCCTGACAGGACTTGAGCCACCGTTAGCCAGCAATCTCAAAATTACAACACTGCCTGTAGTAGCTTCATTTCTTTACCCACTTAAGTTGAAAAAAATGAACGAAACTTAACGAAACTCTGCGAAGTAGTTACTATGGCCACAGTTTACCCTGTCTGCGTACTCGCCCGATTGGTTAAGTTCCATCAAATATCCTTACGTGCATTATGGTTGAACCTTAAGTAAGTCAAACTGAATGAAACTCAACGAAATTGAGAAAAGTGGTTATTACGGTAACAGACGTTATAGTAACAGTTGCATCAAGTCTTCGTACGTCTACATGGTTAAACCTTAAGTAAGTCAAACTGAACGAAACTCAACGAAACTAAGAAAAGTGGTTAACTTATTGTCATTCGCGTATTCGCTCGATTTCTTGTGTTTCATCAAGTCTCATACGTCTATTATAGTTGGGTCTTAATGAAAGAGAAGTGAACGAAACTCAACGAAATTAATTATGGTAGTAGATTGTCATTTGTGTATTCGCTAGGTTTCATCAAGTATTCTAAACTCTATTATAGTAACCAAACAAAAGTAAACTAAAGTCAACGAAACCGATAAAAGTTAACTGATTGTCATTTGCGTATTCGCTCGATTGCTTAGGTTTCCATCAACGTTTATTATAGTCGTGCCTTAAATAAACAGAAGTGAACGAAACTTAACGACGTTATTATACTAGGCACATTACCACTCCCGATTTTGCGGATGATTTCTTAATCCTCAAGCCATATCTTGACAGATTCCAACCCCACAATAATTCCCAAATATACCCTCCCATTCGATGTCGATGTCTATCAGCACTGGAAACCAAGCGCAACCAATTAGGGGCCTCAAATGATGTTTCAAATGTTCAACTGTTCAACTGTCGCATTGATAATAGCCCGCCAGAACAGAATCCCATTACTTATGCAGAACATGTCACCAGACACGACCAGCAAAAGTCAAGGTCTCATCATCTAAGTGCAGTCATTGAACACAATGCAACTGTGTTTGTCGGCGGCGTGTTGCTAAAACCGACGTATCTCCTGTTTAATGCAACAACAACAGCAAGACAAGGTAGCGAAATACACAAACAACCACACACAAGCATCCGTGACATCCCAGGACGGATGTAATCTTTGTGTTGCTACACGCCGGCATGGTTTTCCCATTTGGGGTGGTTGAGAGCATGCGCCGTTCCAGTTCGACTCAGCCTCAGATGGCGGGCTACGATGCTATGCGATGGGGGAGAGTGAGTGCGTGTGCGAGTGAGCGAGGGATTTGAGTGGAGTATTCTGAAGCAGAGTGGAAGTTGACTGTGGCTGTGCTCTTAGACAGGAGGTGGTGAATGGTGGATGAGTGGCAGTCCATAGGTAAGTCGAGGGGTTTTTTTTGTTGATGAAGGTTGTTGAGCGGCTTTTTTTGGATAAAAGGGTTTGGATTAATTGATTGGTAACAAAACCAAAAAAACATTCTCGACAGAGGTATACGAGCTTTAAGAACCCGACCCTCCCTCTGAAAGGCATCCACTCCAATACACTGCCTGCCAGCCTGGGACTTGTGAGAATACCCACTCCGCCGCTTCTGGAGACATTTGTAGTGAAGCTTCCGACAGGAAGAGCTTCCACTCTGTGCACAGTTCTAGATCCGTCGAAGAGAAAGCCACGATACCTGGCAGCTTCCTCAACTAGCTCGAGATCCTTTCCGCTGAGCGACGACAAGTTTCATGTGCCGCCTATCCTAAGTCGATGCCGCTGTCCGTTGCCCTTCGATCGTCGTACGTAAGTGCATGGCGTGACATGGAGGCCACTGTCGGATTGCTCGTACCTTTTTCGAACCAAGCCCGACCAGGTGCCGAGAGGGAAAGGCCGGCTGCCAGACGTTCGCACACTGCCACCATTCAGGCCTAGCTTCAAATGGGGCCCTGGCGCACCAGAATCCGAGGCAAATTTGTGTATTCTTGCCAAAAGTCTTGGGTTGGAGTGCTTGCCCGCCCCCCACCACGAGAAGGCCAGCTGCCGGGGGAGCAGATAGATGCTCCAAAAACTCACGTCACTTGAGTCTAGACGGACTTTTTAATTTTTTGTGTGTTTTTTGATTTCAGTTTTGGGCAACAACGAGACATCTAGGTTAGTTCCACGCTTTAACCAGACAACTCACAAATTCCCTGTGACTTCCTGCGTCCTTCACTTCCACCAATCCAGAGTCCCCACCACAAACCGACAGCGGCTTTTTTACCTGCTTCGTCCCACAGATCGTCGCTCAGATCTTTCATCTGAACAAAATTTGCTTACGCACAGTTTTCCCATTCTGCCTGGGAGTGTCTAATTTCGGTTCATGTTCGCTACCGATTCGAATCTAAAAATGATACATTAGCAGATTCGGAGACCCCCGCACTGACGATGCCTGAGTGGGAAGAGAGAAAGCCCCTCGACCGTGGCCTTGAGACTCTGTCGGCGATTGATTCATCAGACTTCTCAGAATCTCGCCGACAAGCTCGAACTTGCTCTTGGCCTAGCCACAGACAGGCCTCTGTCAGGTATTCGTGCGGGACTCAACCCCACTCAAAGGCTGGCCGAAGAAGAGTTCACACTTCTCTTGAGTCCATTCGTTGCCTCCTCTCTTAAGCAACAACTCCACTCGACGACCGAGTCACCGCTCACCGAAGACCTAGGCCAACGCTCTACTCTACATTCGACCGGCAAGTGCACCGTCTTGTAAATGCATCCGACTCCGAGTGGATTTCGTTACCCCGCCACACACGCACACATCCAAATGCCACTCAATCCGATGGCATTCCCGAGGGAATCACAAGCGAAAACCTGAACCACCACCAACCAACACAGAAAAGGGAAACGAAACCGAACTCAAAGTGTATCTCTTCCCGGTTTCCAGGCGTCCGAACACCGAGCCGAGTCTCAGTTGTTTTGAGTCGGTTCACGGACACGGTTGTTGGTTACTTGGTGCGAGCTAGTGCGTGCTGACGCAATGCGTATGAAGTGTGTTACTTTTTTTTCCTGATTTACCTTGAAACAGAAACTCGTCGGCTCATTTTGTGTGCCTGCCATCAACCGGTTATCTGAAGAGGAGCTGCTCTGCCCTTTCTCCTCCACGCACTCGTAATTAACTCTGGCCAACACGTTCTACGGAGTTAATGCGATAAACAATCTCTCTCTCTCGCGGCATTTCAATCGTTTGTATCGAGAATAGCCGGCAAATTGATATCGCAGCTAGTCATCGCATCGCGGTACACCATCATTCGTCAGATCTTTCTTGTCCCGTCTGCCTGCGTCTGGTCTGCATTTGGCTCGCGAACGCGTTCGGCACTTGTGTCGCTGCTCTTTGTTGTGTCGCGCATTTGGATTTGAATTTGTGTGTGAGTTTCTTTTGATTTATTCTTCGCGGTGCCCTCCGATTGGCAAGTGCTGAGGTTGACCCCCAGGAGATATACATTCGCTCCGAGTTCAGTGTGTAGCTGCATATGTGCTACTCTAGAACATCAAAGTATCGTGTCTAGCTTCAGTTCATCGTCGTCATCGTGTCCATCCGGGTAAAAAATACAAAAAAAATAATATGTATCTCGACTGCCGAAACAAAGGTAATTGAACCGCCGCCGCTGCACAGTTACACGCGAGGTGATGAGTGAGGAAATTCATTTTCGGTTATCGCCGCCTCACTAGCCGCCCATGCCCCCTCCACCTCCGCCACACGAACTCACGAACGAGCTGTGCGCAAAGTAAATAAACAAAACCGCCGCGCGTCTGCTGCCAGGATAGAGACCCACACACGCACACACACTCGCTCACGAAGCAGAGGAGTCCGGAGAAGACGAAGAAGATATCGCTCTTCGAAATTGAATTAATGTGTTCCTTTATCTATCTGGGGATGTTTATCACGTATTGAAGGTGTGTGCTCGCGTCGTATCGCGTCGAATATCGGGGGCCTATCAGCCGGCCGACTAAGTGCATCCGTCAATCGGTGCGTTTGCGTTGAGTTCTTCATCTCTTTGAATTTTTGTTTCTTCGGCTGTTTTTTTTTTTTTTTTTCTCGTGTCATTGCTGGCCGTGTTGTCGGCGTTGTTGTTGTTGTTGTTGACAGCAGTTGTGGTGTTGTTGTGTGTATTCACTTGAAGTGTGTTTACAATTCTATTGTGTATCCAATTCATCCATCTCGTCTGCCCGGAGAGTGTGAGGTGTGGATTGAATTGAACTTTTATGTTCTTGCACATCTAGTCGTCGCTGGTGTGAAGTGGTAGTACATTTCCGTGAAAGGGTGGGAGTCTCCTCCTTTCAATCGAGGGATCGTTTTTTTTTTCTTCTTCTTCGAAATGGATTCGATAATTGCTCGGAGAATGTTTAACGGATACAGCAGCGTCGTGGCGGGCGTGCTCATGGGATTCCTCTGTCTGAATGGTGAGTACGAAATATTTCTAGTTTTAGCATTGTCTTTTGGAAATGCCTTGGTTTTTTATTGGAGATACGATCGGGGACTGGAACGTGCTTTCCTATCGCCTGGTTGGGTCTTCTCTTGACTCTCAGTGGAGATCGCTGCTTGAGATCGGTTGGCTGATGTCACAAACGAAGTCGTTTATTGCCTCGAAGTTGAAACGGCTGCCGGTTGGGGATGTTGACGTGCACAAGGCTTAGAGCACGTATGCAGCTCCAAGAAGCCGGCTTGGAATGGTATTCGGTCGGAAGAAGTGTGAGTCTGACTTTGTCTCATATCTCGAGTGGAGACTGCTGGACGTGTGCGCCTACCTGACGACTGGGCTCATAATCGCCGCGAATCGTGGAGCGACTAGTGCAAAGTTCGTTCGGTTCACAGTCACATGTCTAATTCTGCGAAACGATTCTAGTCGTAGTCTGCCTTGCGACTGAACGACAATCGTTTGACAAGTGAGGGACATTTTTCGGTTTTATTTCCCAACAGTAGCTGCAAGTTTTAGTCCACCGATCGGAAATGACATCTTCTTTCGACTCCAATCCCTTACCGTCCAGCAAATATTTTGAGGCTCGGAAACAGGATACAGTCGTGGGCGTCAAAATCTAGAGAATATGCAATCGTGGCGGCTATCGTGCTGATAGCTATGTGATCCATGCACACTCCACAGAGCTTGATGACTTATAGCATTTCTCTAGAGTCATCCCGTCTCATTCTTCTTCTTCTCCGTCTTCTTAGTGCGCTACAGTCCGAGGTGGACTTGGGCCTAACCCAACATGCCTCTCTAGCCAGCACGACCCCTTGCCAGCTGTCTCCAGTTTCGCGTGTTTGTGATGGCATCTGCTAGTAATAAGCTTTAAGACGCGGGTGGGGTGTTTCAGGGGTAGCCAGGTCCCCTTTCGGCTCTATCGTGTTGCCTGGAATAGCAAGATCGCATCTGACCCATATCTCCTATAGAGATGTACGCCAATGTTTGAGTTCGTGGACGGGTTCGCCATTTAGTACAACCACAATGAAACCCATCAAACCTTGACCATTGGAGTCGATAGAATAGATGGCGTAGAGTGTGTGGTGTGGTTTTTATAAAGCCTTTCCTCGGCCTCGGTGATGGTTTTTTGAATGCTTAATCAAAACAGCGAGACTTGCTGCTTTCAATTGACATCTAAACGCGCACCAAATGACACATCTTGTCTGCCAATAGATGGCAGTGGACGGGAGCACGGGAAATTCAAAAAGTAACTGACTTATAATGGCCAGTGGCGTTGTGGGTATGTGCATCGACTCCTATGCACTTGGGTCTTTCTAGGTTCGATTCCTGGTACGACAAGGAATACTTTTCACGGCCCCACTTCTTTCGAGTCACTGACAATGCTCAAAGAGTATAACTGTCTTCTCAAACTTGGCCGTTCGGAGTCGGCATAAAACTGTCGGTGCCTTCCACTCGTGATAGAACAGTAGAATGCGCAACTCTAGTGGTTGCTGAGAAGCTAGGCTCTAGCCCTCTACGGACTGTAGCGCCACCAATATTGGTCGACTTGTAAAACTATCCTCGTATCAAGCGGAGAATGGTGGAGAAGAGTCTTCACTACAGCCGGTTGTGTACTTCGCACCAACAATATGCCTTTCTGAGATTTCAGGGCTATTTCTTGGCCTTGGCCTATTACCACGTCCGCTCCTACTTTAATTCTCGACTCGAGCAAGTTTGGCATGGCTTCAATGAAAAGCTTCTCAAACTTCACAGTTTGCAGTCGGCATAGGACTGCCATTGCGAGTGAACAGTAAACACGCACAAAACGTGTAGAAGCTGCACCCAGGTCCACCATGGGTTGTAGCGAATGCGACGCCCCAAACTCTACCATTCTTGCTGTGAAATCAGTGCTAAAACACTTCATCAGGACCAGAAATCAACTACAATAGAGCAACAGTGGTCTTCTACCTCCCTTCCCCCTTCAAATTTGTGTGACATCGTTAGAGAATGACAATTATGTGATTTCGTCATTAGCTGTCAGCTGCAGAGGGACAATCGACTGTGAAATGGTTGATTTCTGATCAGGACGCTACATCTATCAACCCTCCAGAGACTTGGAAAACAAATATCTGTGCTTGGCTAAGGAATGATGATGGTTTTCTGCGTTACAGCTCGCATTTTATTGCTTCCTTCGGGGCCTCCACTTGCTTACTTATTAGGTCTGCGGCCGGTAGAGGATCTGAGGCTGTCTACCCTCGTTGACAGTATTCAAAATGAAGTTGTTGTTGCTTCGTCTTCTTTCGAGCCAGGAGTATAGAAATCGAAGACCCTCTTGGGTATAGCCTTGGTCCATGCACTCGATGTGGGCGATCCTTTTTGTTCGACAGACTCTTGCCTTTCTGCTCGTAGAGTTCGGCTGTGTCTTCTTCCCGGGACGACCATATATCCGATATCGTGTCCTTCAACAGCTTCTGGGAATGAAGAGGAGCTCGAGGTGACCAGAGGCAGTAAAGTAAGCACCACTTGTTGTCTAGAAAATGAGGACTAGAACGTGAGTCAGTTCGAAGTCTGGTGCAATGCCTCCTTGATGTGGACTCTTGCTATGGAATCACTCACTCAAGGCTCGATCAGCAACTGCATTCCAAAGTGACTACGTGACATTTAGCTCATCACGTGGACTAAGGAATGATGCCATACTGCTGGATGGTGCCGTTGGTTGAGTGCCTGCCTCTGGTTAGAGGGGTTCCCGGTTCGAAGCCCATTGAAAGCAACGTTAATACGCTTTTATGGGGTTTTCAAATCTGGTCCAGTCACCATTTGCCGTTGGGATCAAATTAACGGCACTAACACTGGAGTTGTCGATCAGTGGTAGTAGTCTGACTATGGGTATCACAATGGACCAACATAGTCTAAGTGTGCTGGCGATTTCGCTGGCAGCCCAACTACTTAACCTAACCTAAGGAATGATGCCACACTTTGTTGGCTTCTTTCACCAGTTCGAAGTGTCAAGAAGTCAGCACTTTTTGTCTAGAAAATGTAGACCTTCACACTCCTTCATCAGCACAGCACATCATATCAAAGTGACATCGTTCCATTTAACTCGAAAACGAGAATCTGATGCATTGTCGCACTCTGTTGACTGCCTTTCAAAAGCTCCAACAAATGAAGACCAGTTCGAAGTTGTCAAGAAGCAGTAAACTACGCTATTTTTGTCTACAAAATGAGGACCATAACGTGGCTGCGCTCGATGCTGAAAGCTCACATTAGACACTTCATCAGCACTCCACATTCCGAAAGTCACTTTCAACTCAATCAAGATCCTGAACCTCCTTGAAACTTCCAAAAAGGAAAACACAAACACACCCTCCATCCTTCACCAGCTCCTCGGTTCAGTTTTCATGAAGATTAGAAGTCCCTCCCGTCAAACCATCGGGTGGTGTGCATATTGAATTTCATCATCATCACCCTCAAGAGTGCCCCACGCTGCGACGCCTCAAGTGCTTGCAAAATATTGCGAATCCTTCAAGTGCCATTGATACTCAAAATTTTCCGCGAAATTTCCATTCCCCCATGGCGGCGCAAAACACGACGAGGATGAGGCGTCAGAGCAGCGGATTAACTCAGGTGCAAGTATCAAAGGAAATCGAATTGATCTAAAGGATATCCTAAAGGCACACACGCCCACACTCTCTTATCTCTCGGCAGTCGTCCTATATTTCCGGGAAAATTGCGTGCGTGCGATACGCGGGAATGAGGTCGACGCCACTGTCGTTATTCGAGCACACAAGGATAATTACCGTCACTTTTGTGTGCAAAAATCGGACAAAAAGGACAATAATCACCACTCAGCCTGAAAGGGGATGTGGGTGCGAGTGTGTGCCGGTAGAGAGAGAGAGAACGGCAAGAGAGATTGCAAATTAATTGCACACTCAACAGTGACTGCGGGGGCTGCCCGGACTCAGGCATAGCGATGATTTTGGTCACATTTACCTGATAATGAATTTTGTATACACACTCGCATCAAACCACCGACCGAGTGGCAAAGAGAGAGAGAGCGGGAGAGGGTATGGATGAGTGTAGAATGCGGTTGAGGGAGTTCAAAGGGATATCGTACCGGTTTTGTGTTCGATTCGGTAGCATAATGTGATTTGCGGCTACGTTAGAGATGTCTTTATGGCTTTTCCCTTGGATTTGGACGAGGTTACTGAACTACTGACGGACGAGAGGGTCATTCTGAGTAACACTAGTTGATGCAGATGTGCTCAGGAGGGTACCTACCTGGGAGGAATGTGAAATCGCTTTACAATGAGGACTGTAATCCCATAGGCGCTCTCGGAAAGGTCTAAAATTCCATTTAATTGAAGATCTTGCACTTCATCCGAGTTTCGTTCAGTTTATGAGCTCATTCAGGTTCGAAGAGAAGGCTTCAGTCTCTTCTCAGCACGCTCTCCAACAGCTGAAACACAAACATCGACATGCCCGAACAGACAGAGAGACAAAAAGGTCACCACTGAACAGAACCCGTGCTCGTGCCGAAACAAGGGACATCAGATGTGTCCGCCCAAAGACGTTCACTAATCTCATTCACAGTCCCGGGGTCAGACCAGAGAGAAGGAACACCGAATTCCCCCTCCCCCCCTCCCTTTCCACCGTTTCTCATGATTTATGACGATTTTCTGTTCCTTTTCAACTCGAACTGCGAATCATTTTGCATTCATCACGTCATCCTTCGGAATGTGCTCCGCAGCGCGTTTACACGTTGTCGTCTCCGTGCGCTCGATTAAGACCATCCAGACTGACATCGCCGGCCAAGGACCGGGCAACGATGGGAATCCTTTTTTAGGGAACTTCCACAAATCCATAAAAATACGAAAGTTTTCCTTTTCAATTCCAATTAATCCCAGAGTCATCTGTGATCAACTTGAACCGCTTGCTCGGCGGCACACAGACGGCCACACATTCCGGCGGAGGACTCGTCGAAAAAGGTTTCTTTTTTCGCTCGCCCCTTCTGCTGGCCCCCTTTTTTGATTATTTGATTTTCTTTCGCACAGAACTGTCGTCTGCGATGTGGTTGCTGGCAAAGAGGGTCTTCTCCTCCAGTCGATTGCAGCTTAGTTGCACAGTTCGCCAGTGATTCCCATTGTGCTTGGCTGTCACCAGTTCACCTCCTCATCCTCGCGCTAACCAGAATACAAAGGCACAGTCACAGCTGCAGAGGACTCGCCAAGGAGCTTGCTTCTCGTAGACTCTGCGTGTGTGTGTGTGGTGTGTTGGCAAAAAGCACGAGGAATTACAAGTTTTTCTTATTCCCGCTTTCGCTTCGCTTGGAACGACAACGCCGACGACGACACGGTGGCGTTGTGTTGCGTTGAGTTGTTTTAGTTTTACATTCCCTCTTCCGCCGCAGTTTGGCGCTGTTGTCCCCCCTCCCATCGTGTTGCCATAAATTTTCGACTCACAGTCCCCACGTTGGCTGGGCTGTTTTGGCTTTAATGCACACGGCGTAATGCACTCAAGAGTGTGTGGTATTGTTCCTTCGACTTCGTTTTTTTCTTCTGTGTTTCTGTTTGCTTCTCTCTGTGTGTGAGTGCCGGCCTTTTCTGTTGTTTCGGGAAGTGGAAGTGAAATACATTGTCTTCTTTTGGATATCCACTTCAGAGAATTATCGATAAACAAGAGTTCTTCTCTGCGAATGTGGTCTTTTTTCCTGCCCCCTGGTAGAGGAAATTTGCATGATGCCATGTAAATGTTTCCTTCGAGCTCTGTGTTCCGTGTTTCTTTTCGTTTCAATTATCCTCGTGTGGGGCATGCGTTTGGGTTGGTTTTTTCATCTTGCTCCGCTCTGTGCCTCTGGCGATGGGAGCGGGAACTTTTCTGCTGAGTTCCTGAAAATTCAAAATGACCCCTGGTCGGTTACTTTAAGTAATGGAAAAGTGGGGAAAAGTTTTTCGCCTCAAAGGGGCGGCTGTGGCACTTTGAAGTGGCGTTCATCAAACTGAAACCATTAAGCGGTCGTTCGTGGAAGAAATGTCATCTCATTTGGTCTTCAAATCGAACGAATGGACAGTCTTGGGTGGACGCGAGCGAATCCACGAGTCGAGCTTCATGAACTGGGTTATTTTAGGCACACGAGGGTAGCCGAGCACTTGCCACTTCTCACTCATAGCCTGGCCCGGGAGAAAGGAAGTCCTCTTACTCTTGTGCGATCTATCCTCGAGCGATGGTCAGCCATCCTGATGTTCTACCAACAAAGGCGGAGTAAAGGAATACGCGGCATGTCTTGAAGGTTACGCAAGCAGTGTATATGCTTCAAATGGCATAGACTGGGGCAATGGCAGGCGGGTGTAGGTTTGATTGGTGGATAGCTAGGATCTGTGGTTATAAAGTCCCTCATTATAACCACAGATCCTAGGTATCCACCAATCAAAATCGACTCATTGGTGGACATCCTAATCCATGAAGGCCTTCTAATCAAGTCCATGCTTCGAGTCGATTCAAAATCAAGGTTCTAGTGACTTTACTTCTTCCTCGGATAGCAGTTGCTTGCCCCGGTATCTTTGTCTTCTGTGAACTAGTGCTTCACAAAATCGCAGGACGTGTTCTGGAATTTCATTTGGTTCTCCACAGAGTGTGCAGAGATCTTCTTCGGCTAATCCTAAGCTCCCTGTGTCTACAGTGCCATTTAAAGAAGCTCGGTAGTTGCTCAAAGCTCTTTCGGTTACACTGACCTGTGGAGTTTCTTGGCTTGATTCCTTCTTTGGTGGTTAATGTGGTGGTTAAATTTTAGGGGCCGATGTTGATTTTGAATAAAACACAAACTATTTAGGAAATTATTATCATTTCTTTATTATGATAATATTGGTATGGTTCAATTATGTATGGAAAAAAATATCGGCCAAATGGCCGCCACGACCTCGGCGGCACACCTCCATCCGATGGTCCAAATTTTCGATCACGCTGAAGCATAATTGAGGTTCTATGCCGTTAATGTGCCGAATTTTCTCATCCTTTAGCCCTTGAATTGTTGCTGGCTTATCGACGTACACCTTTTCTTTCAAATAACCCCAAAGAAAAAAATCCAACGGTGTCAAATCACATGATCTTGGCGGCCAATTGACATCGCCACCACGTGAGATAACACGGCCATTGAATTTGTCGCGCAAAAGAGCCATTGTTTCGTTAGCTGTGTGGCAAGTGGCACCGTCCTGTTGAAACCACATATCGTCCACATTCATATCTTCCAATTCGGGCCATAAAAAGTTCGTTATAATTTCACGATAGCGAACACCATTCACAGTAACTGCCTGACCGGCCTCATTTTGGAAAAAATACGGCTCGATGATGCCGCCAGCCCATAAACCGCACCAAACAGTCACTCTTTGTGGGTGCATTGGTTTTTCGACAGTCACTCTTGGATTATCATTCGCCCAAATGCGGCAATTCTGCTTATTCACGGATCCACTGAGGTGAAAATGTGCCTGAAGATCACTGAAGATGATTGTCTTCGAAAATTGATCATCCACTGTTGCCATTTCTTGCCACCATTCTGACCATTGACGACGCTTAAAATGGTCAAGAGACTTTAGTTCTTGAATCAATTGCACCTTGTAAGCGTGTAAATGCAAGTCTTTATGCATAATGTTCATCAACGACGAGCGTGAGAGGTGCAATTGTTGCCACAGTTCACTTCACTCTTCAGCCACACTATCGCGAAAAGCAGCAATATTTCCTACAGTACGAGCTGGTGCTGGTACGAGCACTGATGTTTTCACATCTCCTACAGACCCGGTTTGCTCAAATTTTTGCACGATTTTTCCGATTATACGCACATTTGGACGATTAAATTGACCGAAAAAATCACGAAGTGCACGATATGCACTTTGATTTGAACGCCCATTTTCATAATAAGCCTGAATAACTTTAGCGCGTTGATCGATTGTGTATCTTTCCATGGTTCAAATTGAGTTAGTCTGAAATTGAGAAATGTCAAATGAAATGCAAAAAAAAGCTTGACGTTTAGGTGTGGTTCACATTCAACATCGGCCCTGAAAATTTAACCACCCATTACTTCCCTGAATTCTTCTCTGATGACATAGTCTCCTACAGCGCAGAATGGTTCGGGGCCTGTGAAGGTATCAAGCCACTTTCCTTGCCTCTGTGCCCAGGTATCCATAAGAGTTTTACTTTGTTTCTCCTACTCAGCTCTTTAAGCTTCTGTAGGCATACCCACGCGAGCTTGGACTGCAGCTTGACTGTCTTAGGAAATTTTTCACTGCAACACCGCTTATGTCCTCTACCTCAGACAGACACTCTGACATCGAAGCTGGTTAGGTTATGCAGACAGAGCATCAGTCTAGATACTTGGTGAACTCGATTACCCTCTGCTGGGTACCGGAGCATACTGGCATCCAAAGAAATGAACAGGCGGACTGTCTAGCGAAATGACGAAGCCCAGGGCTTAATCTGATTATTGGAGCAACGGAAAGAAGGGCTCTATGGCCGACAGGTCATTCATCCTCCATAGGATTCGCAAGGATGATGCGTACATCCTGAGCGACGTATAGGACTCACTGTGCCAGAGGTGCACATGCAACGCGTCTGAACATACCGCACAATGAGACTTTCGCGGCAGCTCCAGAGATGAGGTAGACATTGAATCGATCCGACATCTGCTCTGCGAATGCTCAGTCCTAGCCAGGCAAAGAAGCCAGTTCCTAGGAAAGCGTTTCTTCGCAGAGCTGGATGACTTAAGCGGCGTTGGAGTGAAGATTCATGTGTGCATCTGGCTGGTTTTAGGAGCCACGGTCACACGGCCGTCAGGGTACCCAATTACTTGCCTACCATGGGAATTCGAGAACAATGTTCTGGTCTCTTGGCATCCTGCCTCGAAGTCGGGGACGATGGAGAGCTGACCGTGGGATGAGGCCCCCATTTTCGAATCTTTGCACTCACTGGAGGGTTGAAAGAGACAAAATATGTTGCCAGTCCCACCAGGAGACAGTGTACTCTGTTGCTCCCTGTTCAAAGACAACAGTCGATTAATTCGGTGTTCCTTGAACGATGCGCACAACTAAGAGCATTTCCTCTATTGTAAGTCATTAAAGCGCTCCCTCTGGACGTAACTGAACTGCAGAGTACGGAGTTAGTTTATTAAGCAGTTCATTGCTGGCTTCAACTCATTTTCTTTGTGGCATGAGGTCATTGCTGTACCCTGCACTGCGTCCATCCTGAAATGAACCACAATGAGCGTTTTGTTGGAACCCTATGCAACCATTTGTTTTGATTAGGTTACAGTGTGTATCAAAAGTTTTCCGACGCGAAGAAGGATGAGTCTTGGTGGGATTCAGGTTCCATTTGTCAAGCGTCTATTGGTGAGGGGTTCAATTTGGCTCATGACGAGGTGAAGCCTTGTGACTGTGAACTGGCACTTCTGTACAATCAATGCGAGTCCTCCGTTTTCTTCTTCTTCTGGTGTGGCACTGCATGTCGGCCCTGGGTATCAACCAAGAAGTCGCTTGATCGAGCTGCTTACAGTTGGGCACACTTGAGTTGTTTGAGGTCCTTCTCCGCTTGGTGGAGGACTCACACCTTAGATGTGAGTGTCCTCTGCTGCCTTGCACAGAGGCGGACAGTCTTCGGATCAGCGTCTAGTTGGTTCTTTGGCGCTGGAGCCGTTCATGGTTGCATCTTCACTTCCAGACGTCCTCAACGCAAACAAGGCAAAAAAGCCTTTTCTCTTGCAAAGACCAAAGCTTCTCTGTCTCGGCAAGTTCGTTGTCAACCTTGATAGAGCAGCGAGAGTTCTTCTTCGTCCTCCTGCACAATCTGACGTATTTGCCAATGCCTCTGATTTGCGTTTAAGGCTGTTCCTAGACTATCTGTAGTCTGTTGCCCCTTGTCCAGTGTCTCTTGACTGGATGCCTTCATTCACTATCGTCTTCACGATCAATCCAAGGCAACGACGATCATGTATAGACTCTGAGAAGGGGAATCACATCATCCTCTGCAAAAATGGATCACAGGAAAGGACGCCCATTTCTAAGAAGGTCTCGAAAGTGTACCGCTCGCCGCTTGCCTGATGCTGACGTTCTGGAGTCATCCCGGGACACATCTGCTCGTTGGTCTGTGACGCAAATTAGAGCTCAGACTCCTGCCCATCAGAAGTTTACTCGAAATGTCCTTCCAAATGATTACTTATCCATTGGCTCTCGTGTTTCCATCAAGGGCACCTTCCGTCGTCACTGTAGAGTTCACAAGAGCCCACAAGAGTTCGCAGAGAGTTCACAAAAAAGAAACTATCATTAACCACTACCCACGAGCACAAGCAACACCACCCCGCGTGCGTCCTGCACCAGCACTTCAGCCACTTGACTCTGGGTTCTTTACAGACGACAAGACGACCTCATTGTACCTGCTATGTAATTGGATATCCTCCAGTGTGTGGTGTGCGAGGACGAGGGGAGAGGAGATGTATAAACATGTGTCACAGGAGAACTAAATCCGAGCAGAAAGCAAAACATTTTGAAGAAACCATCGTGACGCTCTTTTGGCTGCTCTGTTAATCTGGATTTACAAGTGCGTGTCCTTTGCTCCTTTCGACATCCTTTCCGTGAACCCGTGAAGTATTTCACAGTCTTGCTACTTCTCTTTCCTCCCCCCGCACTCTCTCTCTCTCTCTCTCTCACTGACGTCTCCGCTCCAGCAAGCGGGTGTCAGAAGAGAAAAGGACCAAAAATCAAAAGCAACCAAGCTGTTGACAAGCAGTAGCTCATCTCGTTAATATGTTTTCATTACGGCTGATGACAGTAGCAGTGACAGGCGATCAATATTCGGGTGACACTCACAAGGGGGATTGTGATATGGGGTTGTTGCGGGGGGTACGGTGCGGTGCGAGAGCGCAAGCCACTTGAGAGTTTGTTTTTTTTGGTTTATTTTTGAAACTGCTTTGATTCAGTTTGAGGTGGCGATTGGTGGAGGGGGTTCTCTTGCGGATGGATGGATGGTGGGGCCCGCGACGGGCTTCGACGGGAACCACTCATGTAATGCGTCTTCTCTACAGTCTTATGCCGACTCCGAACGGCAGGTACCCCTTAAGCCTTGTCCGTGACTCCAAAAAGGTGCCGCCGGGGATTATGAAAGTTTCGCGACACTCCCAAGTGTCGACGGAACCACCCACTACATCCGGGCGTTCACTTTTTCTTCATTCTTGTTACTTGCCACCTTCGGCTGATCTATAGTCGCGAGTTTGACTCAAGTCTGACTTCTACAGCAACCAAGGCGCCAGCCCGGCTTCTGCAGTGAGTCCAAAATGAGTGTCGTTATTCCGGCAATAGTGCCTCGAGCTTGTCCTTGTTAGCTTGGACTGAGGATTTGACGTATGTATCCCTAAGTTGCATGATTATGAGACGAACCGGTTGCCAAATTTAGGAGCGTTGCGTCGAAGTATGGCATGTAGCCTTCTAGTCAGCTTGGAACAACAAACGTCTTGCGCACTCTGACAACAGAAATGAAGTCTTCTTCTTCATTTCACAAGAAGTAGGGCCCGATGGTGCCGCCGTGTCGTAATCCACACCAAACAGTCAGTCTCTGTGAATGCATTGATGCTTGGTCGCACACTTGTGGTGTTAGCCGCTGAGTCACAAATGGATCCCGTTTTCGTCAGAATCCGCACCTCCGTCATCCAATTAACGAACTCACAACGGTTGTCTATGGTCGCCCGTCTTCAAGGCTTGCGCCAGCACAGATCTAGGCCCAAATCCACCGTCTTGACTCTCAGCTAATCACCACCAAATCGACATTTCTAGGTCTTCTTCGATACTGGCCGCCACGGCGTCTAAATTTCCTTGATTTCTCTACTATGTCTGTCCGGTTGGTGGCTTAAGGTCCAAAGGAGTGTACTCTTGTTCAATCTTTTCCATCGTGCGACGAATTGCCAGCACATTGAAGACCGCACAACGAAATTCACTTATTTAGTACAACTGGGCCGGAAATGAGACTTTTTTTTTATAATAATTTCCACACGTTGGCCAAGCGTGAAACGATGCATGATGAAATGCCGAACCTTACTAAATATCCTGACAGCTGGATGTCATTGGTAGCTTTGACAGCGAATGAAACATAGCAATTGGAAGAGTTATCATTGCTATGTGGTCACTCTTTATGTTACAGTCATCACGTGACGCAAAGCTGTGACTCGGTTAAAGTCTATGTGAGGGAACTTCGTCAACGTTCCTCCTTACGACAACTACGATCGCACTGTGTCGTCCGCATGAGACCCGTACTTTTTACGCCTTTGATGTGTGTACTAAAAAGTAGGGGACCCAAGTCTCATCCCTGAGGGACATCGTCCAATCTGGCATCCTTCTCCTATCTGATCCGACTGTCTCAGGATTTGCTTCTGGCTCAAAGGGAGGTGTACTGCACAACTGTCTCAAATAAGTCCACAATTCATGATCTCACATGATACGCAGATCATCATCTTTCCCCACACAACGTGGCGTCCAAAACAAAATCCCTTAAGTCCTCAGCCAGTCTCACTCATTGTTCCCTTCATTCCCCGGCCGTACGTGTGAAAGTGTGACCCACGTCGGGACGGCATGCGAAAACAAAAAGGAATCACCACTGTTCCCTGAATGAAGGCTGTCGGTGGGCACACAATGCCGGCGCTCACCTTTCATTGTCAAACAGATAAGCATCCCCGTGGAGTTTTCGCAAACAATCTCCGGCAACTGTTTACAAAAGCCGCCAACCTCGCCAACCCCCTCAGTTGAACAATTTTTCTGCAATTCGCAGCAATTTTCGCGGAAAAACCCCAACGTTTCGCTATTTATTTTCGCTTTCCCCCAAGTGTATGCCCGCCAGTCCGTGTGTGTGTGTTTTCCTTTTTAACGATCATTAATCTTTTGAGCAGACAAAAATTGAGCTGTCAGATTAATTAAGGCAGAGCTGTGGCTGCTGGTGCTGTTGGCGGCAACGTCTCCCGCCCGCAGAGGGACCAAAGCGCGCTCCGGTGTCGTATTGAAAAATTGAATTTCACAATTGACTGCGTCCTGACGGAACGTGGTTGCTATCCGTGATGTATGCTGATGGTCATGTGTGCCGGGCCGCTGTCTGAAAGGGAGGCGCGCATTCAAAGCAAGCGAGCGCGAACAGGGATTATTATTATTATCGAAACGAACGTAACTGCGGTTACCTCTGGACTTTGGAATCCTCTTTTATTTTTTTCTTTTGGTTTGTTTTTTTTCCCCGCCAGGAGTGCATTAATTTGCGTATCCTCCCGCGCCGTGCCATTAAGAATGCAAATGATTCGTTTTACTCGCGAATGTTTACGGTGATTGGCTGGCTTTGGCGCTCCGTCTATGGGAAGTGTTTGCTTTTTTTTGATTGATTTGTTCAGTTGCTGGTGGATTGGGGGGGTTCGCTTCAGCGATTGGGTGGCAATTCCGAAGAATTTCCGATGATGTTTGCTTTTAATTTAAATTGCGTGTTGTTTTCCTCCGATTGCGTCTTATCCAAGAGAGAGAGACTCATCCCGCTCCCACTCGTAATTAGGTCATGTATCATTGCCGCAGATAGCGGGCGAACACTAGTGTTAACAACTTCTAATCAGTCCGCAGTTCGTGGGCGCCCTCTGTGCGTATAAAAGAGCCGCGTCGAAACGCATTCTCCAACAGTTTCCGCGATGACAACTCTCCAAGCGATTTGCGTAATTTTCGCGACATTTTTCGCCGCTGTCCATGGTGACCCAGCGAACCGCCTTGCGGGCGGACAAAACGTGGATACCCTGCGACAGTTCTCGTACCACGTCACCATCGTTCCCTTCCAGTCGAAGCAGAGGTGTGGCGGCTCCATTCTGAACGCCCAATGGGTGATCACGTCCGCTGCCTGCGTGCGCGACAGCAACCGTCTCGATCTGTACTTCGGCAAGATGTACCTGTCCTACAGTCGAGGCGATTACTTCAGCATCTCAGTGAACAGCGACCGGGTGTTTGTGTATCCGACGAACTACGATGACCTCGCTCTGATCAAGATCCCCGTGCAGCTGGTCTTCTCCGAGAACATCGCGCCGGTGAACATCTCGAGTCTGGCGATTAGCGGCCTAAACAATCGGTTCGCCGTGATGCCTGGATTCTCTGACGACGCCAGTGAGGACGACATCGAGGCCAGCCTGAGGTACGGAATGTTCAAAGTCATCGATTCCGGCGTGTGCCTGGAGGCGCTTGGCAGCGGCAACTTCAACGAGTACAATCAGTTGTGCATCCAGACGTGGGGTGACAATCCGGACACACCGTGCGACAGGGACTTCGGAAGCGGCCTGATTGTTGGCTGGCCCGCGAGGAGTGAGCTCGTCGGTCTCTTCTCGATGTACTCGCCGAGCTGCGACAAAAGTCTGCCGACAGTTTTCACGTTTTTGGGCAAGTACTTGCCGTGGATTCAGAGCATGATCCGGGGTTAGTGAGAAAGAGAGAGAGAGAGCGGGCGTCTTTGCCTTGAAATAAACGGAAAGTTGAGACGGTAAAGTTTGTGGTGTGTTCTTTTGAAATTCTGATAAGACTGCGTCCCTCTCGAGTGCGTCCGGTGACAGGCATCGATTGTGGATCGTGTCCTGCCACCAGAGTCGATTCGCAATCGACGCATCTACTCTGACCACGAACATGGAGAATCAATTAACTACATCGACTGGTTTGTGAGTGGATGTGAGAGTGCGGAACGTGTTTCGGAAGAGTTCATGTGGTCCAGAGGAGCGGGCTGTTCGATCACGATTGCCGAGGAATTGGCTGTGGAATGTAATCAATTGTCGAAGAAGGAACTCGTGTCAGTGGTCGTGGGGGAATGGAGAAAATGTGGTGCTTTGGGGTGCTTTGATTGCTCTTTCGTCTCACCTTAAGACATCCTCGATAGCTTGCATGAATGTCCCCCGGTCTTGCAGAGCACACATGTGAGACTGCTCGCATGGCGACGGTGGTCTGCTAAGGCGTTTCAACGGAGGTGTCACTTGCTAGTCTGTTCTTCATTCAGAGGCTATCGTCTGACAGTTGCTCCAACTTAAAGTCTGCATCGAGCATTAAAACTAGTTGATGCCTGGCATGTAGCTTTAAACAGAAACCAGAGCAGAGGAGTGCACAAGTTCATAAGCGGATGAAGAAGTCCTCGGACTCTTCAAGAGAAAAGTTGTGCCTCCTTGCCATTTTTGTTCCTCTGCGTCCGGCACCATCGAGAAAAGAGGATTCAACCACGAACGTCAGCATAAACTGGTGTCTTCAAGGTCTAGAGCGCATGAGCAACTATCTGAAGAGTCTCCGAGCTCCTGTCCCATTCCACATCGCGTGTAAGAGAATGGCTTGTCCAACTGGAGGCGACCAGCTGAAGAGGCTTCTTGACCCTCCTGACCTGTAACGCCACACGAAGACGGACAACTTCACTCCATTGACTGTACAGTAGTGTCGTTCACTGAGCGTCAAGCCTTAGCCTCCTCGTGAATGAAAGGAAACTGCTCGGAATCGTGCTTGGTTGCCGGCATAATTGAGATGGCCATCGTCTGTAGGGTCCTTGCTTCTAGGCAAGCTCCTCTAGAAACTCTAGGCGACATGCCCGAGAAGTGACTTCCTGAAGTCCACCAACTTCTCCTAGATCTTCCACTCCTCCGCTGTCACTGAAATTCCCTTCGATTTCTCATCATTCCCTCAAAAGGAATAACCGCCAAAGCAATGAATCGGCATTTTTTTTATAGATCCCCCTAGAGAGAGCGGAACGCCTCCTAGACTCGCCTCGAAAAGGCTGCGGTATGTGTCCCCCCACCCTTCAGCCAATTGAAGCATCTCATGACCAGGTTCTGCATTGTTTTTCTTCTGTTCTCATTCCTTATTCCGCTTAATTGACTTCCAAGCACACACGTCGTTGCTTCCAGGATTAATTAGGTTGCCCACTGAATCTCTGCACCCAGTGCTGCTTGCCTCTATCTCCCCCTCCCTCTCCCTCTCTCTCTCTCTCGTCATGTCTTCTCACAAGGATGATTCTCAAGAAGCCGTCTCCCGTTGACTCTGTGCGTGTGTAGTACGCGCTTCCTTTGAGCCCATCATTCGGACGAAGTGGGCATCCCATTACGTTCAGTTGGACTTAATTGAATTTCGCTGTTCTTCTTCGACGTCGCGCAGTTGCGTCTCAAGTGAAGCATGCCAAGCCCACTTCAAAATGTGCAGACGATGTTCATCAGGAGGAGGAAGTATTCACTCTTCGATCGGTGAACTGGATTTGCAATCGAATGCTAAAGCGGAACGAGTTTGCGACTGTGACTGCTGAGGAATTAGATGATGGTGCACAAAGCCGTTCGTGGCAGGGATCTCAAGCCAGATGTGATGCTGCATGGGATTCGACAAAACGATGATCGAGTGGATGTAAGATCAAGGGAGATTCAAAAAGCTGGGGAGGATCACTAGGCAAGCAAATCTCGAGAAGAAGACGAAAATGGACGCAGCTTTTGTGAAAGGCTGACACAAGGAATTGAGTGGGATTCTATCATCAGATGAAGGAGTTGCAAGACGATGGTGTCGTGACCAGGTCGACTAAGTCGTCAACGATCTCTTGGCGGCCACTACTTCCTATTTTGCTTAGGATGGACAGACTGAAGGAGAACCTAAGAATTCTGAGGCGATGAGGCTGTAATACATTTTTAAGATTCTTCTGGCAGAATTCTGAGTCAGGTATTGAGTGGACAAGGTTGTTCACCATCCCTTGGCGGTCTCTACATTTTGTTGTTCTTTTAGGATGAACGATGAGACTGTGATACATTATGTCCTTCTGTCGCAATTCTGAGTCGACGCACTTGTCCACAATGCCGCAACGGCCACTAGATAGCGTCAGAAGGCCAGTAAATGGGAACAGGGGTCAACTTTGGATCTGTCTGTTGCGTCGATCTTCATTCTGGAGCCATTTTTGGCAAATGAGACTGCTCGGGTAGCCGAAAGACGAGGCACTGATCTCACTTCTTTCTCTTTCGCTTCATCTTAAGACATCCCCGATAGCTAGCAGGGATGGGCCCCTGATCTTGGAGAGCATGCATATGTGCCTTCCTATACGATGCACAAATTTCACGGCTCATATATGGCAACGGAGTTGAGACTTGCTGCGTTCAACGCATGTGCACTTGCGTGCTCTGCTAAGGCGTCTCACTTCAGATTTCCCTTGTCTCCGCAACATCATGTAGAAATATACGAGACCTCTGAAGAACACTCGCCGATTCTGTGGGTTTTTGGCACATTTGCCGCAGCGTTTCCTTGGCACCTTGTTGCAACCGATTGGGCCTTAAAATCCATCAAAGCTTGTGGCTCTCTTCTAGATCAGCTGCGTCCACTTATTTTTCAACGACAACGACTACATTTTGACTGGTCAATACGGAGAGTCCAATTTTGAGTAAATTTTGCGATCGTATTGGCTTGCAGGATCCATCTCGCTAACAACACGTGTAACGCTGTCCTCCTAGGTTGCAATTGACTCTGCCTTAGATGCATAGACGCCTTCAAAAATATATCGAATGGCGTCAAATCGCACGGCTAGAGCCGGCCAATTACCGAACTCATTTGCCAATTGGTCCGACGATTGGTGTGCCCTGTGGCATGTAGCGCCGTCGTCTCGCTGGAGGCTCATATCGACCAGGTTCTCAGTAATCATTAAACAAGATCGTAAAGTGCTTTTTCCCACGGTCATCCGTCATCGCTCCCTTCTGCAGGTCGACTGTATCAACGATCATTGCCTGGTACCCCGTCTAATCGGCAGCTCTGCCACAACTGCATAAAAGTTCCCTCCTTGAACAGTCTTGAAAAGCGCAAAATTCCCTCCTTCTTCTTTGAATTGAACCGTCTTTGAGT
This sequence comes from Eristalis pertinax, assembly GCA_907269125.1. Taxonomy (NCBI): domain Eukaryota; kingdom Metazoa; phylum Arthropoda; class Insecta; order Diptera; family Syrphidae; genus Eristalis; species Eristalis pertinax. The sequence goes on from OU026146.1 coordinate 3,178,568, forward strand.
GACTCAGGCATCATCAGGAATCTTTCCCGATTTCCACTGCTTCTTGATGTGACTGCGATTTGCGATTTCCAAAGAAATCCAATCAATTCCATCCGTTCAGCCACAGCGATAAGATCCCCTCGGCCGATAGCACTTCCGGAAATCGCCCATCACACGCTGCCTCGGTGCATTTGCCAATCGCACCTCGATAAGGCCGATCGAACTTTCCAAACCCCCACCGGATAGGGGCTTATCTTTGCCGGCAAAAAATAAAGAAAACACACCCACTGGACGTCGCAGAGCCCATCGATGATTACGCTTGATTACAATCATTTCACGTCGGCTCTCGAGTCCGCATCGCGCGGCTATTACGATCTAATAAACCATTCCCACCGAAAGCACTCCGAATTGAACGCCATTCCTTGGGTCTATTAAGTGTATCTGCATGTCACATAAATCTCGATGCGAAGACCGATGGCCCGTAATTAAACGTTCTCATCGCCGCTACACGCAGGTAGGGACTAGAGAGTGGTGTAGTCAACTGACCAAGAGCGGAACCACGCCGCAGCCACCGTCAAAGCCGCACTCCGCCCACCGCATTCAACGCTTAATTTCGTAATTGCCTCACTCTTCGTTCCTGGCGGTGTGTGTTGTTGTACGTGAACATCGCCTCGTCCTCTCTTCGTGTGCTCGCCGAGACGTACCGACAGAAAACCTTGATTATGACTTTGGTGCCGGCAGAATCATAATCTTCGTCAGCAGTCAGCCTAATTACCTACCTGGTGCCTGCTCCTCTGGCTATATGCTGGATCTCTCCTCCACTCCACTCATGTGTATCCACATCTCTGCGTACGTTCTGCCGAGTCTAAGGCTATCATCATCGTAATTTTCATGGCTGCGCTCCTCTCTGTCTCCGTGCCATTCTTTTGAAAAGCAAACTCGTCTGCTAAACTTCTACATCATCATCATCATCATCACCATCGCCGTCGTCGTCGACGTCGTCATCACGAAGCCACCAGACATTCCTTCTTCGGATGAAATCGATTTGCCATGCCCCTTCAGAGCCAGGAGACCTTCTCCACGAGGCGGGAGTAATAATAATGAAAAAAAAAAGGGAAAACAAAAAAGAACGCTTTTCATATGTGTCGGCCGATTGTGTGTGCTCGGAATACGAAATCCGCATCGAATGCGACCGTGGCCCGAGGATGTGGCAAAAAGCGAGGACAAGAGATGTACGAGGACGTTGTGCCGCCAATGCTGCCACTACTGCTTCTGCTTGGCACCGTTCACACTCTGTAGGCATTCACGAGAGGGCCGGGCTTTTTGTTTATTGATGGACACTGGCGTCTTGCTGAATCGGAAGAAAAATTAATTAGCGACAGTCGGGGTGGGGAAAGATTTTCTCTGTGTGCGAATTCGAGGGAATGCACAGTTGATGTGGTGAATTTTAATAGTGTCCCTGGGATGGTCGGTTGCCGAACGCCGCACAAGATGTTTATTCAATTGTTGTGTACTCAGTTCTGGAAACGTGGCAGTTCACACTTGGCACCCTGTCTTAGTTTTTGGTCCTTTTGAAAGGCAATTGAAAGTTTGACGTTAATTGTTGCGGCAAGAGGTGGGTTTGATTTTGCCTTGAAAAAAAAAACAATCATTGATGGCAGCTCTAGAATTGAGTTGATTGATCTTTAGCTCTCGGTTTTTGTTTTTACAATTGCGGGGAAAAGAGAATATTGACTGGTTACAAGCGACACTTTGGCGGGATTAAGACGAGATTATTGGATGAAATGTCTTGTAAAGATAGTGGACGCAAGGAGACGTCTAAAAAACACCACAATAACCACTTTAATGAGTTTCGTTAAGTTTCGTTCACTTTTACTTACTTTACAAAGAGAACATTGACTGCTAACAAGCGATACTTGGCGGGATTAAGACGAGATTATTGGATGAAATGTCTTGTAAAATTAGTGGACGCAAGGAGACGTCTAAAAAACACCACAATAACCACTTTAATGAGTTTCGTTCACTTTTGCTTACTTTATTCACAATCATAATAGATATGAGGAGGCTTAAGATTGACTGAGTAATCGAGCTAATGCCATAATAACCACTTCGTTCAGTTTCGTTAACTTTTGATTACTTGAGTAGGAGCGAAAACAATCGATCTCTCACACCGATCGCGGTCATATTGACAATTTTCGGTTCGGACAAGCCTACAATTACTAAATCCGATTGTATAAGGGCCCTATGTGTGTGTTAATCCATAAATTCTTTGTTGCAAACTGTCTTCCCAATTCAACTGGTCTAAGTCCACGCATTAGTTAATATCGAACTTCACTAACTGTATCAAATCCATCTCCGTTTAGCGATGTTCGCAATTGGGTACCCCAAGGTTCAGTACTAGTTCCGCTATTGTTCTCAATGTCCATTAATGATCTTCAAACCGATGTAGCAACGGTTGCCAAGGGGGATTCTACATCGGATCCCCACTAAGATGTCATTTTTGTGAGTTCACCACAAATCTACTTCATGGCAAAAAAAAACCCAAGACCCTCCCTGCAGAAATTCAGTTAAAAATCCGCAATCATCCATCAGTCAAGCAACATTCGAGAAATGTAGGCTACCCCAATCATCCACACATTCACCGCACGTCGTCGTCAGTCACACTCAACCGTAATAATACGTTCCACACGAAAAACACATTTTCCCATCAATTTGAAGCATCGACTAAAAATTTGCAAAGATACAAAAAAAGCACTGAAAACGAGTTGAAAAAAAAAAAAACATCAACCAACTTCCCGAACAAAGCCTCGAAAAAGAACAAAAAGAAAACCGGAGTCTGACAGGCCGTGTGTGCGTGTATATAGGATTTGCCGCATCTCTGCTCAATGTATCGCGCTTCCAGGTACAAATCCATTTCATAAAAATGACCGATTGGAGCACACAGCCCAAGCTGAGCAAAAAAAAAAAGATATATAAATCCCTGCATTGTTGTGTCGGCGATGAAACAAAGACTGGACGGATAGCCCGCGAGATGAATTAAAAAACTGGACCCCGTTCGGGGTATCTCTTTTCGCATGGCGGTCGATATGGTGGATTTCTTGCGGCTTGACATAGATAATGCCGACGGATTTGAGAACAGTTGTCAAGTGGACGAGTATGATCAGATGTGGGACAGGGGAGAACATGAAGTGGATGGGTATGGAGTTTTGAGAACTATCGTGTGTTTTGATTCCGAACAAGGCTGATCTACGGATGTTGCAGCCCAGTTGCCTCACTTTGGAGTCATTTTGGATACAGTCATCCAACTTGTTGTTCCAAAAGTTAATGTCCTCCATGGGAGTTCTTTCCAGGCACGACTCCCAAGGATTTACCAGGCTAATGGGTGTAAAATAAAAAATAATATGACGACCAAACATGGATGGAACTCATAAATCTTCATTTTTAAAAATCCAATTGATTAAGTTTTGTTCACTTCTGGTTACTTAAGGCCCAACCATAGTGAAAGTAAGAAGATACCGCAGCTGTATTAAATGTTTGTGACTTTATTATCGAGGCTAGAAGAAACATTGCGGTTGAGGAACTTATTAGTGTCCTCTTCAAGAACTCGTTAAGAGAATCGAGGAATGGTTTGCTTAGTCCTCGTTTCCTAGTTTTCTAGCAAAAACGTGTAGAATATTTTTCAGTTGCAGCATCTGAGTTTGCGTAGTAGAGAAAATCCACCTAGCATCCATATAGAAACTATTTCCTCAGTCCTTCAGTATCATCTTTATGCGACTTAGGCGTAATCTGTGATCGTGAGCTCAACTTTCGTTCCCATATTGACAAATTCTGCGCATGGCTTTATCAAACGCTGGTCAAAAGAATTTTCGTATCTCTGTCACAAAATCTCTATACATCACCTTCGTCAGAGCCATTATCGAATATGCCAGCCAAGTATGGGCACCGCATTACGCGGCGCATTCAACCCCCGTGAGAGATCTCTGGTGGCTGCAGACGTGAGAGAGTAATGCCCGAAACACAATGCTGGGTGTCTGCTGCCGTCGTCTTTTTACACAAGCAATACAAGGACAATGAACAGAATGAGTGAAATCAGAGGAACGTAATAAAACGTCAAACGTAAAACTAACGCAGTCTTTTTCCAATCTGGTTTGACTATTTGCGAGAGAGCTGCATGCAAAATACACTCGCCAAAATAAGAGGCACAATATTTCAAAAGTACATACAATTGCTGGCATACTCGGACGACCGGCAGACCGTTTGCTGTCATTCAGACGGTGAACCAGAGGAGAACGAAGAACTATAATTCGAAGTAGTCCGCGAAAAGGAAATAAAGAACTCACCAAAAGGGTATTTTAGATGTTGGCTAGTTGTTTAATATGATCACAAAGTTATGTAGTTTTCGTTCACATTTGCTTACTTAAGGGGCAACCATATTGAAAGTAAGACAACTCTAGCTATCGAACGATTGCACCGAAGTACTGTACTGTGACTAAATCACTTCGTCCAGTTTGTTTCGTTCACTTTTGCTTACATATACTAGACATACTAAGTAACAAGCAACGGAGCGAATACAAATAACCATTACAAACATGTAATAACTCTTCGTTCAGTTTCGTTCAGTTCACCTGTGGTTGACATATTTCTGTTTTAGTTCGGTTGGGACAAGATCTTTTAAAAAGTCGTTCAGCCAACTACTGCCTATCTGCGACGATTGAGTCTAGCCGTACGTCTCGTACGCCCACCGATTCATAAATCAATCCTTTATTTTGATAAAAAAAAAAAAACACTTCAGAAGTTCACCAATTCAAATCTCGCCAATCGTAACCAAAAACAGTTTGGTTCAAAAATGAAAATCCTCATCAAAGGATAACATATTTGATGCGCGACATTTGACCAAAATGCAAATTGCGTCTGATGGCATCCAACGTCCAGTCCGGGACACATGCCTCTGGTCTCCAACTCCACAGCCACGTCCACATGGGTGTGCATGCATGCTGTATGCAGAATAGCTCTAAAACTCATAATGTCCAGTTTATGTCTGATTCTGTGTATCCTCTTCTTCATTCAGGACAGACAGACGCATAAAGGACACACACAGGCACCGGTGTGTGCATGCAAAAATGTGCACACTTGAAAGTCATAAAAGCAAATATTGGCATTGTGCAAATAAATGGAAAAGGATCACACACACACAAGGATAATAAAAACAACAAAATCTAAAATGTCCAGATGAATGGAAAATGCATACTTATGTCCTTTGACATTCGCTATGGGTACTCGTGTCGTTCATATTGCATGTGTTCTATCGACAAAACAACAACAAAAAAAAAAAAAAAATACAGAAATCGCCTTCCACCGAGGACTGAGTATGTGCAGTCCACGCGATGAGGAAGGCCTGGCAGAAAGAGAGAGAGAGATGGAGCGGCAGTCATTCATATTCAGGATTTAATAATATATTATGCAAAAAAAAAAAACGAATATTTTATTTATCCGTTCATTTCGCAAAAAGCTTTTAAAATCGAGAGACGACCACGAAAATACGCTCACATATGCGAGGGTGGTATCCTTGACCATTAATTCAGCAATATATCTGCGCTTTTTTTCTGCGAATTGTTGCTGGAATATGAATGACTTGCACGTGGATTCTTAATGCTAGCAGATGTGTGGTGTGTCCGTTGGAGGAGAGAGGAAGACTCCGGAATAGGCGCTGTAGAATCGGAATGAATGGGGGCAGCAGACCAAACCACTTTCCTCGTTTTCCTTAAGTTTCGTTAAGTTTCATTAAGTTTCGTTAAGTTTTTTTTAATTTTGCTTACTTATGCCGCAATCATAATGGACGTAAACAAGTTGGAGACAGTACACTGTTCTGAGAATCTTTCCCTTAGCCTTGAGCGACGTCATCAAAAGCAAAAATCAAAACAATGTTTAATGCTCAACAGAATATTTATTACTTGTTAATGCTACATCTCGACTTGACTCGTTTCGGTGGGAAGCGTGAGCAAATTTCATTAGTTAATTACGCTTTTAATCCACGTAGTGTACTTGTAGACATCTATAAAGACCGCTGGATCCTTAGCGCAATCTCCAGTATTAGAATAAATTCCAACCAACTTCGAATTTGCAGGCCATCCAATAATCAAGCCACTACCTTGATTGGTGGGGCAAAGACCATTGGCATTGTTGGGCCATGGTACGGCGCACATCTGCATGAAGTCATCGAAGTCACCGCCTGGGTAAGACGTCAAACATTGACTGTTTGGAATGACATTGAACATTCCATATGTCAGTTGAGGTGTTGCAGGGTCCTTTGGGAGTCCTGGCAGCACGGTAAACGGGTTCGGTAGCGAAGTCACAGAGACGTCATTGAGTTGCACCGCCTTAAGGACATCCGAAAATACCAATTTGAAGGGGATCTTCACCAGAGCTATGTCATCGTTGAATGGGTATGTGAAGACGGCATCGTTGTTCACAACAGCTGTATACGATCCGGTGGTATCATTGATGGAGAACCTTTGGAAGTGCAACTGAATACGACTGCTGCCATCCAAACAGTGTGCAGATGTTATAATCCATTGCTCACTCAGAATCGATCCTCCACACACTGAGCTGCTACTGCCGCTTACAATCGGTTCAATGATGACATGATGGGGAAAACGCCTCAATGCAGTACTCGTACTCGAAGGGCTATTGGCTGCTCGTACCATCAAACTTTTGGTATCAGCTGCTGCGACGACCACAACAACCAACAGGACAAGAATACTTAAACTTTTATTCGCCATTTCACCTAGGTTCGCTGACGAATCGATTGTGACACGTCTCGATGCGGTTGATGCGGCCGTATTTATATCGGAGCTCTGATCGATACTCAAGACAAGCAAACAAACGAGAAGGTCATCTCTGAGTTCTTAACGAAAATAGATCACAGCTCACAGCATTTGAACAGCACTTATTCCGCAAATTGATAGCAAGTGCTGATTGTATGTTTCAATTAAGTGAAAGGTCTATCTTAACTTTCGAGTAGTTGCCCCTACTTGAGGCTCGGGGGTTGTTCGTAATATTTAGAAGGGCGAATGGAGAAGCCATTTTCTGTCAATAATCAAGAGTGGCTTGATAGACTTGAACACACAACAATCCTTCTTCCTCGTCAAGACGTCGAAATTTTGCAATTTTCAGCTTTTTCCAACTTCGTCTTCCAACTACCACAGTGGCCCAATTATGACTTCTGAGGTCCTACCATTATAGAAATGAGGAGATTTAAAACAACTTAAGTATACACAGAAATGATGCACTGTGACCAGACCCACTTCAGGCACTTTCGTTCAGTTTCGTTCACTTTTGCTGACTACCATAATTGAAGTGAGGAGATTACTTTAGCAATCGGGCGAATACACAGAAATGATTCACTTGTGACCAGACCCACTTCAGGCACTTTCGTTAAGTTTCGTTCACTTTTGCTGACTACCATAATTGAAGTGAGGAGATTACTTTAGCAATCGGTCGAGTACACAGAAGTGATGCACTGTGGCCAGACCCACTTCAGGCACTTTCGTTAAGTATCGTCCACGTTCCGACGAGAAAAAAAAATAAAGCTCACAACACCAAACATGTTTAAATGCACATAAAAACATTTATTACTCAAAATGTTACAATTTTTCAATTTCAAAGTGAATGAACTTAAGATACAATCAAGCTGTTGATCCACGAAGCGTACTTGGCGACATTCGTGTAAATCGCCGGATATCCGCTGCCGCACTTGCTTCCTCCCGAATAAATGCCAACCAGCTCAGACTTTGCCGGCCAGCCAACTATCAAGCCACTACCTTGGTCCTCTAAGCACGGTGTATTGGGATTGTTGCTCCAGCCCAGGGTGCACAGCTGCAGGTACTCATCGAAGGTATAGGCATCATAGTAATTCGTGCAGTTGGAGATGATGTTAAACATTCCGTATGTCAGTTGAGATGACCTGTAGTTGACTGTATCGAAGCCTGGCAAGACCATCAGCTTATTCTGCAGCGAAGCCGGAGCCACTGAGTTAAGGCCCACCGGCTTGATCAGATCCGAAAACACCAATTTGAAGGGGATCTTCACCAGGGCAATGTCGTCGTAGTAGGTCGGGTAGATATGGATGGCGTCACTGTTCACAATTGCCGTATACGATCCGGTCGTATCGTTGAGGTACAACCTTTCGAAGTGCAACTGCAGACGGCTGCTGCTATCGACGCAACGTGCCGATGTTAGGATCCATTGCTCATTCAGAATTGATCCTCCACACTGTGGACTGGTTTCGTCAATTGCGTAGGTGCGAGTCGGTTCAATGGTGACATGATGGGGAAATCGTCTCAACGTGTCAATCGGAACACCGCCGATTAACCGCGGTGCCACTAGAGATTTAGTTTCAGCTGCCACAGCGGCCACTCCAACCAACAGAAGAAAGAGTCTTGCACTTGGATTAGTCATTTCACTTTGCTTCTTAGACGGACTGATTGCGACATGACTCGATACAGTTGACGGGGCCGTATTTATATGCGAATTTTGTTTCCTAAGGCGGGCTATCGCTTAATTAGATTCCATGCCTTATCGGATACCGCTAAGCTTTAGACCAATAAACTATTCTATGAATTTCCAGTGACTTTTTCTTTATCAGACCAACATTTGAGTGATCCGCAATAAAATTCCCCAAGGGAGGGGTTTGGCGGTTTGACGGCTTGACGGTTTTTGACAAAACTAGGGGCTTTTGCGAACGTCTTGTTTTCGTGATCTGATTGCATCTTTATGGCGGATGTGGGCTTAGTTAGAGAGACGACACTTGTTTGGGAAATATGTACATATGCTCTATTTAGCAAATGTGAATCAGTTTATTGGGAACAACAATTTGCCAGTGGGAGTGTTTAGCTAGAGCACTGCGTCTTGGCATCCCTCGTAGAGGGGACGAATGAGTAGACTCGCTGCGATTTGGTACCCGGGTTCTGGTCTGGTCGTGTTGTTCTCGAACGATGAAGTCTGAGAAGCTACGCTAATTTTTTGGGTCTACTTTAGAAGCTGACGCCATTTTGTTGCCACAGTGGTGTGAGGTTCAAAGTGGAGTTCCTCAGGGGTGCATACAATCACCACAATACATTACGGCGGTCTTTAGTGACGCCGGTCAGTGCACATTCACATCGAATAATGGACATTCATCCGATGGCCCACAATATAGAAGCTGAACCGAAAAGAGCGGGACAAAAGTTAGAGCCCTGAGCACTTCCAACAGTTCCTGGCCTATGCGCAGAAGAGTCAAAGATGAATCGAGCTCATTAGAAATGGAGCTCAAATGCGTTGCAGAACTCCGGCGCGCCATTAGTGGGACGTTAATCCACAAGCAGACACCAGACCTTCGCGTCGTTCTTGCAGGACTTGATGCCGTGAAGGCCATTTCCAATGAGTCTTCGGGACATATCAGACAAATTGCGTTTTCGTGGATTGTGGGCATAAGTTCTTTGGCATGACTGCATAAGAAGAAGCACAAGCACAAGCACGGCGTGTGCTCTACGCATTCGGTGGTCTGCTGGTCATTTGTCAATTGGGTGTAGCTGCAAATCCAAATGCAAACTACATCAGTTCTCAATCCAATCTACATCCGTGTCCTTGACGACTGCCATATTATCTGCAGATCGTGCATACACTCCGACAAAAGTCCCCGAATCTGCGAGAAAAGATTCACCCCCAATGACAAACGCAACCCTATCGGAGGAAAAAATAATCCACACTTCGCTTCTAGATAAGACCGCCTAATCGCAACCATTTGGCAAACAATGAACACGTTCCCCGTATAAATAGCCAAGAGTGTAGTCGATAGACATTAGTTATACGAACCCCCTCCGTTCGGAAATAACATGGCCGGAGTTAGAAGCATATTCATCGTCCTCATTGCAGCCGCTGCCTGGATGCCGGCTGCGGTCCAATCGGCCGTTGCGCCAAGACTCATCGGAGGCGTGCCGGTGGACACACTGCGGCGATTCCCTCATAACGTTGTCATCGAGCCCGTGCACTACCTGTACGGACGGTACAGGCTCTGTGCGGGTTCAATCCTCAACGAGCGCTGGATACTGACGTCTGCACTCTGTGTCGACGGCAGCAACCGGCTGATGGTGCACTTCGAGAAGCTCTACTACAAGTCCAACGATGGATCGTACACGGCGATCGTTAATAGCGACGCGATACACATCTACCCGACCTACTATGACGACATTGCTCTCGTACAGATCCCCTTCCGGCTGGTCTTCTCCGACACCATCCGGCCCGTGAACATTTCGACCACTAACCTCAATCTGGACGGCAAGCTCGCGGTGCTTCCTGGATTCGACATTCAAACGGAAGAGGAAGTCAGGTCAACCACTTCACAATACATGACAGAGACGACAATGACGGAGGATACCACTTGGGCTGATTATTCGAGTCCACCGGCTCGGAACTCGAACGACAAGCAGCAGCTCAGCTACGGAATGTTCAGCGTCCTGCCGAGTGCCAAGTGCAAGGGTGTCTACGCCGAATTCGATGAGTACATGCAGCTTTGCACGGAGAGTTGGAGCAGCAGCTGGAGCACACCCTGCAGCTCGGACTATGGCGGCGGCCTAATCGTCGGCTGGCCTGCTAACTCGCTGCTGGTCGGCGTCTATTCTGTGGCCTGGAGTCCGTGCAACAGCAGTTCTCCCGCCATCTACACGAACGTGGCTAAGTACGCGATGTGGATCCAGACCGTCATCCAGAGTTAGGCTGCTAGCGGGCAGGTGAATTGATTTGAATAAAGTTTTCCCAGCATTTGTGTGGTTTTTCTGCATTGAATGTGTGTTCGTCTTCCAACTGCCACAGCGGCCCAACTAGACGTCCCTGATAAGGAGGGACATGGACGTGGACGTGCACCCCTTCGTCAGCATCAGTTTGTGTCGGGTGCCAGTGACGTTCCCGTTTGCCAAACTTATTTACAAGACCATTCCGTAGTCGAGATAAGATTGCAGCAGATTGCCGCCGAATTCTTGGCCAATCAAGCTGTCACTCAAGATAATCTCGCTGCCGGCAGCCATTAGCTGAGTTCTGATCCATGTTGTGTGCGTTTTATTGTTCGATCATGCCTCGAGTTGATGCCGAGCCATCGCTGATCTCTAGATCGTGGCAAATCATGTTAGGTTGGAGTGGTTGACTGCAAGTACACGGCTGCCCAGATAAGAACGATAGGAAAAGAATATTAAAATAAAACACGAATGGTGTGCGGTGTGACATTAATTGTGGCTTTACCTTGAAGCTGCGTTCATGCCATTTTGTATGGAATAGCACGCCATTCAAATGGCTGCCTCGGTGGCAAGTTGTCGATGCGATTTTGGATGACTCGCTGCAATAGCGTCTCAAATGTTGGCCTCTAATTCGTTGGCTTGGCTAAGGACCTGACGTAACCCCGGTGGAAATAATCGATGATGTGACGCGGTCGCCAAATTCCCTCCTTCACAACTTCGAGCGTTGCGTCGCTTGAGTGGCATGTAGCGCTGCCTTCTTGGAACAATAGCTCGGATGTGTCGATGGTCTGCGAGCTCTGGCTGCAGGAAGTCAAAGACCTTGGGTGGTAGTGGTGCATCCTTCCTCATTTCGAGAGACACAAAGGCCATGTCGAGCACCACCGAGACAAACAGTCAAACTTTGACTTGTGGTGTTAGCCGCTGAGGCCCTAAAATGGGCGTCGTCTGAGAAAACAGTTCCGGATCTTCAGCCAATATTTCCGCCGTCCAATTAGCGAACTCCCGACGTTGTCCACAGTGGGCGACCTCACATTCCACCCGCAGATCCGAAATCGTCGGTCAGTCGTCAGAGGAAAGTCCATCCGAATGCGAGGCTGTTGACAGTCTCTGAAAGTTCCACATACCTTCGGCGTCAGTAACCTCGCTTGGACTGGGAGAACCGGCGCGCCGATTTATTTTTGAACGCGGCCTGTCCCAAATGGCCCCTCTGGCAGCCTTAGATCCGACAGGACAGCGTACCACCTGCTGACAGGAGAAAAAAGTGACCAGCTCTGCTTCCGGCTCACACCATCCTCTTGTCAATCGAATTTTGAGAACAAATCCCCCTCCAGCCACGCATCCATCAGTCGGACAGCAGGATCAAACTTATCCACTGATCCCCTCGCGTACTGCCTGATCAGCCTTCGATCCTCAGGCACTTTCTCTTCAATCGGCGAACCTTCGCCAGCAAAGTTCGGCGCTCAAATCTCCGACATTTCACCTTTTCTGGCCATCCTGCGTTTTTAATTGAATTTATAATTTCATAGAAGCCCGCCCGAAATCAAATTAACCACGTCACTAAAGCGTGAAATCATCATTAAGCCACCGCCGCATGGAAAAGAAAGTAATCGTAATGACTTCGCCGTCCCTGCCGCGGAGCGCACAGGCAGACGGCTGGATACATTTCTGCAGATTGCCACGAATGGAATGGCAGTCCGTTGCCGCCAAGTGGTGTGATGCCCCACGCCAGTGCGCGTCATCTGTGCTGACTGCACCCCTCATTCACGAGATGAATGCCATCCTGAAAGGCAGGCATTACATGAAATTATTTCCCGTCTCCCATTTGTTTTTCGTTTCGTTTTTTTTTTTTTCGTTCCGTCGTGTCCCTGTCGCCGCCGGTGGAGAGGACGGTGGCGTGTGTTTATACAGTTGGGCTGGTGTGTGCTCAGAGCCAAAATCTGATTTAGTTGCTGTGTGCGTGCTGCAAGTTGATGACGTCTATTTTATTGATTCTGGATTTTTGTTTCTTTTTGCAGTCATTGGAGCGACCCATGCGGAGACGTCCAGATTTGTCACGTTGCCCCAGAGTCAGACGGTGATCGAGGGCGACTCGATTGTGTTCAGTTGTCATGCAACACCGGCCGGTGGAATGGAGTACTGTTGGACGCATAATGGTGAGTTAATTTTGTTTGTAAATGCATAAGAGAGAGAGAGAGAGAGAGGGAGAGAGAGAAATAGAGATAGAGGGAGAGAGACAGAGAGAGAGAAATATAGATAGAGGGAGAGAGACAGAGAGAGAGAGAGAAAGAGAGAGAGAGAAAGAGAGAGAGAGAAAGAGAGAGAGAGAGAGAGAGAGAGGGAGAGATAGAGAGAGAAAAATAGAGAGAGATAGAGAGAGAGATGGATGGTTAAGAGACAGAGAGAGAGACAGATGGAGAGAGAGATAGAGAGAGAGCGAGATAGAAAAAGAAAGGTAGACAAGTTGCTTGCGCTCAGGACCTCGACTCTGTGCCTGTTGGACGACGCATCAGAGGATGACCGAGTATACAGAGGAGAAAGACCTCAACCAAGGGAGGCAGCTAGATGGGGAGTCTAGCTAGTCGGTTGAAGCCTAGGTCCGTCCCCGTGTCAGTGCCCAGTCCTCTTCCCTAGGAAATATGAACCATCCCACACGTAGAGGTCAGATGTATGCATCGGAATCTCAGGCCACCCATGACCCACTGGCTCTACGTTGCCATAGTCAAACGGGTGGCCACGTATCACTTAAGTCCTGCTGGAGTCTGCTCTTTACATTGTGTTGCACCGCCATCCTGGAATCCTTATGAATCTGAAAAGAGATGGGATTTTTGGCAGACCATGGAGGTCTTCCAAAAAATGTTCCATGTCTCAACGGACAGTGGCAGAGGTGATGAGTCTTCGTTGGCTAGTCGCATTTTGTGGTACTTCAGTTAGTCCTCCATCGGCACTTTAAACTTGGGCCACAGCATCCAAGTGCTCTCGCAGGTGATTAGAAAGTCACTTGTTTCTTGAGGTGATTTGATCCATCGCGTTACCTGGGATGGTGCAGTTTTCGGCGCCTTTCCTGGCAAGTTCAGCCGCTGCTTCATGGCTGATTATGGTCCGGTGCACAGCATAGAGTCATTGATTGCTGCGTGCTGAGAACCTAAAGCTTTTAGCGGTAGTATGCGATCAGCCGCTTGACTGTCAATTAGAATGGTGATGTCAGCCGGTGGTAGTTTCAAACATTGGCTGCGTCCTTGACTGACAGGATCTCCGTTTGAAAACCACTGCCATAGCCATCCTAATGGAGGAGATCATGTGCTCGCGCTTGTGCCTTTTAGCATCATCGATCCATCTGTGTATACGTGGATGGTTTCATCTGTAGTCCGCCCCTTCATTTCGAAGTCAAGGAACGGAGGAGTATGGTCGCTCTTGTCTTGCTCCATTTGCAGTCTATTCAGTAGAGCTTGGGAGCCAAGCCATTGGCTTGGATCATCCTTATAGCCCTCTTTGCAGCAGGCGAGTGGTGGTAGGTCTAAAATAACCTCTAAGTCCTCCGTTGGAGCAGTGGACATTGCTCCTGTGACACCTAGACGCTCGCAAGTCTCTGCATTCTTGTTAACAACTTGGAGTTGGTGGATTTTAGGGAAGCTACGTCGAGACCAGTAGCAGCCGTAGGAACTTGGGTACCAAACCCCAGAACAAACGAGTGGATGGACACAGCGATAGTCGATTGATTTACCGCAGTAGCAGCCATCAGGAAACTCCACGGGAGACCAAATTAATGCGCCAGTAGAGCGACCAGAGGCATAAATCGGGGTCACACCCTATCACACATGACAGTGGCGCCACACTGGCTCTACGTTGACATGGTCAAACAGATTGTAAGGCACGTTGCGGTGGCCCATACTGGAAAAAGCCACCTGCAGCAGCACTGTGGATTGAGTACGGGGTAAGCGATGCACGCGGTTTAAGTGACTTTCTAAGAACCGCCGTATCGGATGCACTAAACGTAATTTTAAATCCTGCTCCCCTTGATCTTTTGAGCTGAACGGCAAAACAGGCTTCTTTCTACATCACAAATGTCCATTACCTATGGTCGCTCCATTATTTTGAGTCGTTCAACTGGACGAGGCAGCCTGTCGGTACTTCCTTAAGAAGACCTTTAAGACCCGGTTAAGAGTTCGGGCTGTGCTCGCTTCTACTCTAAAGACTTAAATCTCTAAGGTGAATGCGAAGACCTTCCATGAACTTTACTCTATCTTTCAAGCGGAGATCACGGCGCTCGTTTCGCGATGCATTAAGATGTCTACAATGGACTGTACTATCAGCACGGCGTATTTGCATTCCAGGCTACCATCAAGGTCCTGGACATGAGCTTCAATGGTTTGGGGTTACATGGCACGAATGTCCCCATTATCACGACTTCCGAGGCGAGCCTTGAATGCAAGAGATGATGTGGTTGGGCGATCTACAATAACTCGCTTGATCATTGCTCCTGATGAGTTAGAGTCAATGTCGGAGGATCGAGTGGCCTCGAGACATCTCGTCCGTGCCTAGCCCCCACACTGAGAGTGCCAACAGTTTTCCAAATGATATCCTGGGTCTCAGAGCTCAATTGCGAAGATATTCGCGATCAAGTTGATTCGTGTTTATTGCCTTTTGTCAATTTCCTAATGGCCACTAATCTAATCATCCACTTCTAGTTCCTTAAAAACAATGCCTTGCGGATACAATTTAAAACCATATCTGAAAGATAAAAAATCAACTGGCATTTATTGTAGACACTTTTAGATTAGGACATCCCGCTGTCACCGCGGGAATCATTCAATTCCACGAAAACGAAATGTAATTCCCTCATTTCCTATCGCCTCTCCATTCACTCAAGACCCACATTATGATTTGCAAACAATTAACTTTATCTCCTGCCTCAAGTGACTAATTGAATGATTGTTTTTTGCTTTTTTTTTGCAAATGTTTACCTTTCGATTTGAAGAGGAAGGAAATCGATAAGAGGCAATCGGTTCTCGCAAATCTAGCCAACGCCGGTGGTCGACGGTCGGAAGTCATAATTAATTCGATTATCACTTGATTGATTGGTTCTTTTGATGAATTGATATGACTTGTGATACCTAATCGATTTGTGGTTGGTGCGATCTAGAGACGGAAGTTTAAATCAGATGTCATGCGACAGCAGAGTCGTGCGACTGATAGGCGGGCACTGGAGTTAAGTGAAATTCGAATGTGTTCGTTGATAAGGAAGGCTTTGGATTTAATTTGATTTTGATCAGCGCAACCTGCTGTGTATGGAGGTGAGTGTGATTTTTCACATGGAAGTGGGTAAGGTGCTAACAGCGGTCACACTGTGGCCAATAGAGGCACATTGACGTATTCCTACCCAGTTGGTGCTTGTGACGAAGGGGTAGAGATGGGCATATATTGACGGCATAAGAAAGCCCCTAGTTCCGAGTACGGGCAGAGGAGGTGATGTGTAGTTTGTACCTCCTCTTTATCCATGCAGCTCCTGCTGTCCTGTCCAGAACACCGATGAGGATCCTAAGTGCAGTTCTGTTTAGTCTGAGCACACGCAGTGATCGTTTGCTGGTAATTTTCCTTTTGTTCTAAGGCATGTCATGCGTTGCCTTCTAGACACTGGTGGTTGATGGCAATGCTATGTACCCCTTCGTCCGTCCTCTATCCATCTGTGTAGATACGCAGGGGATCGTCCAGCATCAAATGGTCAGACAGCCAGTTCAATCTGGAAGCCGACTTGGGGTACGCCTACGACGTGTACGTACGTCCACGTCGTCTCTTTGGAAAGGAAGTTGAATCCATTAGAATAGTGGTGAGTTCGGACCACAGTCGGAGTGTCTTGAGTGTAAGGGCTGAGCTGGCTGTTATTTGTTTGCCGAAAAGGTCCATCGGGGAAAGGTGAAGGAATATGTTGAGTGCAGCCGACGTTAGACTTTTCAATGCTCCACTGATAGACATGCAGGCGAGTGTCCTTCTAAATCATTCACAGGTCATATGTGACAGCAGGGGGGCTGAAATATGGCTGCCTGAACTGCCATCTGTCACTGGTAAGGAATCAACCGCAGCTGAGGATGAAGGAGGCTGATTAAGTGTTCCCCCAGGTCTTCAAATCTGGATGTCCCACATCGTCGCCGGGCGGGAGAAGAGAAGGTGTGGTATGCGCTCTATTTCCTCATCGATGCAGCTTCGGTAGAAGTCATTTGTGAACATGCCTGCGTGATCTCCCAAGATGCACGGTCTTATAATGACACCAACCACACGACTTACATGTAATCTGAGCCTACCTGGATCTACCCACTTCACAGAGGACTAAGGCATTCATTCTGCATCTTGCTTGTGCTATTGTTCTCGCACGAGTGGAAGGCGGCCACCGAACGGCCAAGTTTGAGAGGCAGTTGTTCTTCTTCAACATTGTCAGTAACTCGAAAGAGGGCCGGAATGTAGAAGGTAGACGCCACTGGTTCAAGTATATCGTAGTTGACGTCCATTTCCACAACGCCACTGCAAACAAACAGCCAAAAATAGTTTGTGTCGAGGGGCATCTTGGCGAGCTTAGAACATATCTGTGGCGTGGCACTCAGCACAGGCTCTTCTGTCATTGTCTCTAGAAACGGACGACAGTTTCATACACGTTTTGAATCAATTTCGAGTGCTTTAATGACTGCGCCTGGCTGTCTGTTAAAACGATCTCCGATCATGGAAAAGTTGTTTAGATTATGTGCCAATTCCATCTCCTGTTTACGTTGTCGAACCAATCGTACATTGAACCGAGTCGCTATACCTGAAGCAACAGCATGTGGCTGTTATCCCAAGGGACTGAAGCAGAAGAGTGAGGATAGCATTTATTTGTCGTTCAAGGGTGGTGGCCTCTTTATCATCCCTGCAACATTTGCAGAAGTCCCTTTAAGGTTTCTACGACCGATGAGAGTCCTAAGTGCTAGTCTGCTTAGTCTGATCGGACTCAGACCATAACTGTCTCGTACTGCTTGTGCCCTGTGATTAGTGGTAACGGTCTCGTTTCTAGATGGAACGGAGCACTGAATGACAGGTCCCCAATCGGAATGACTATGGGCTGTCCCAACAGCAGCCTGCCTCTGGGTTGTTTTGCCCAAGAGTGGACTAGGGAGATAGCACCTCCTCCTGGCGAACCTAGAAGTATTGACAGATCCCACTTTTGCTTGGCTATGCATGCTTGCAAGGAGTTGGGGAACCAGTGCTCCTAGTTCCTCTTCAACTCCGCAAATCATCAGATTTCCAGAACTGAAGACAATCTCCCTCAATGTCGATTCTAACAATATGTGTCTAAACCACCTTAAAACGCAGAGATTTTTCGATGAGGCGCTCTATTGACTGTAGAGTAGTCTCTACTAGTTTCGTTTTCCAGCGCCCGTGCTGAGAGCTGACAGCTTGGATTGCGCAATGCTTCGATGAAGATGGATCTTTGCGTCGTTTTCAAAAGACGATAACCTCTGATTGGTGGCCCGTGGCGTTGTGGGTATGTGCGTCGACTCCTACGCATTTGGACCTACTTGTCTAGGTTCGATTCCTGGTACGACAAGAAATACTTTTCACGGCCCCACCTCTTTCGAGTCACTGACAATGCTCAAAGAGTATAACTGTCTAGAAAAAGCTTCTCAAACTTGGCCGTTCGGAGTCGGCATAAAACTGTAGGTCCCTTCTACTCGTGCGAGAACAATAGCACGCACAACACGAGTGGTTGCTGAGAAGCTAGGCCCTGGCCCTCTACGGGCTGTAGCGCCACCCATATTATTATATTATTATTATAACCTCTGATTGGTCTGCGATCTTTTAGATGGCCATTGCGAACTGCCACCCACCTTCACACACGACGATCCACACCTCCATACTTCCAGACCTGCAGACCTCCTGACCTCCACACCTCCACACCTAAACACCTCCACACAAATCAGGGATCATCCTGGCATTGCCCGCAGTCCAAAGTAACGTTTAAAAGAGAGATACACACCACACCCCTCCAAAAAAACCCCTACATCGTCCCTCAAAAAAATTAAATTTAATTTTAAAAAAAACCCATTTAAGACATTCTCAACTCTCATCATCACTTTCTCCCACCTGGTAACACTTTCACCACCAACTGTCAAAATCCAGTGCAAATCAATCACATCATTGCCAGACTGACTGTGATAATCTCATTTTTACACTCTCGCGCCAATCGATTTGTGACGTCATCAAAATTGAAAAACTCCATTTCCAGCCGAAAAAAGCAAACAAATGACGAATCTGGGATGCAGATCGATCGTAATTAGTCCACCACACACAGCCGCACTTTATTTCAGTAATTTTGATGCGAAAATAGGAAAAAAATCGACTTTCAACAATTTGCCATCGCTCAGCGGAAAAAATGCATTAAAATGGGAAACGAAGTGAGTGGACTTTTTTTGGTATAAAGAAGTCGATTTTGGAATTTCGGATTTTAAGGACTTTTGATGGATTTCAATGAATTTGAAGGGTGAGGGCATGCTTAAACCAGACCAGAAGACGTAAAAAAGTCGAAAGTTGGTGGATTTTTGGTGGAAAATTACGGCAAATGGGAGATTTTCAGTCGAATCAGAACGAGGACTTTGTTTTGAATAGCTTCTCTGATTTTTTGATGTGGTTTGCAGATCTAAACAGTCTGTAGGGTGGATGAAAGGTGTGATAACAATGTGTCTTGGGATGCGCTGCACAAGATACAAGATAGGGTGGTATGGGGGGGAACCGTGGCTGTTGAGGAACTAAAACATGCTCCTGCTCGTAAGGAGTAGCCTTAGATCTAGTGTTGGCGACTAAACGCGGTTCTAAATCTATGGTTGTTTGCCAGTTTGGCACAGGGTGTTGTTAAAGAGACGCTTATGAGGCTAAAGAAGGTGAACAGCTGCACGTTTAGATCCTCCGAGGGGGAATTTATTCGAAAAGGGAAGAGTCTACGAGATTCTGGACAAATTGTGCTGATAATTGTAGCCACTGATGGGCACCAGCTCCAGGAGTTGCCACTGGCGCTGGAGTTTTAAATACAGTCGTCGCATTAGACAGCTTCTTAAAGAGTCCGCTAAGGCAGCTGCAAATGATGAAGAAAGGCCAGGAATGTGTAACATCTGAACGTACCCAGCAGAGCCTGGACAAATCTTGCTGATCGTCACAGCAGTAGATGGCCAGCATTGGCTTCTCAGCTCTAAAGGAGCCGTCATGCAGCCACATTCAGTGCCTTTGCCTGCTTGTTAAAGAGACGGCTCTAAGGCTAAAGAAGCCCAGGTTAGACTTTAACTGATCATCGTAGCCACAGCTGGTCAAACAGTTGGCTAAAGACGAACGCCAGACGTCGTAGCTGACGCTTTTTCAGCCACACATTCAGTGCCTTTCAAGTCGCTGCTATCACCATCAATACAACGCAACTGAAGCCTTCATGACTAGTACTGACAGCTCGCGGCAAAAGGTGGTTCTTAGGCAAGTCTTCAGTTCTAGTTCGTAGTCCACACGCTTGGACAACCCTTAAATTCCATCTCCAGTCATGGGGACAATCGCTGTGAGTTCTTCTGTAGTTCACCGGAGGAATTCCCTTCTGGGCCGAGGGACTTGAGTGTGAGGATTGAAGCGGCCGATGCGGCAAAAGAGTGTGCGTCTCCCTCGCCCCACTGCTGTGGTTCACGTGCCCTCTTTGATATGAAATCGTGTCAATTTGCACGAGAGACTGACGATGTCAAACTATCCCCCAAGTCGTTTAAAGCCTCAGTGCCCGTCACACGCGCAAAAAAAACGCAAACCTACTCAAAATCAAGATCCACAAGTATTTTGACAAAAAATTCACCACATTCCGAGCATATGTTCGACACGGCACGGCATCACTCGAGAGCCGCTTGCTTGCATTCGTGATTACTTGATTCGTTTGCTCATTGCGGGGTTGTGCTCTACTTCGTCGTGTGGTGTCGCGTGATAATGACAACACTTAGGCCCGAGTAGAGACACCTCTTGTTTGGGGGTGCGAACAACAAGACACTCGACGACGGATTTTTCCCTCCATTTGCGTGCACTTTGTCACTTCAGCTTTCTTTTGGATGGCATCTGAGCTGAAGCATGACAACAGAACAACTCCCCACCCCCCCCTTCGATGGTGGTCCCCCGAGGGTGGATTTGGATTCAAAATGAATATTTATAAAATTCAACAATTCACATGTGTACACTCGCTCCCTCTCACTCTCTCTCTCATTCTCCGTATCTGTCTATTTATCTATGCTTCCCGCCGATGCGCGACGATGTGATGTGTGTTCTCACTACGCGCTAACAATGGGACTTTTCTTTTCCATTTCAGGTCATGCCATTCAGAACGGCACTCGTGTACATCAAGTTGGCTCCAATCTGCATGTGAATAATGCTGTGAAGGATGTGGATGACGGGGACTATGCATGCATCGCGACGACTGGCTCAAGTGGAGCACGGCAGGCCTCACCGCCAGCTCGCCTAAATGTCATATGTAAGTAGACGAAAATTATTTTTTCCATATTTTCTCTGTGAGTGTGTGTGTGGGAGCATATTATATGCAAAATAAGTCGCAACTGCTGTGAATTTATTTCACGAGCGTGGAATGCGTGGAGATGTACTCGTCGAAATGGTTATGAATTCATCGTCGTCAGTCTCAAGGAATGCAGCTGTGACTTGCTATTTTGTCTGGGATGCTTCTTTGATTGGGTGGCAGGGTGTGGAGAATGTCAGGTCTACACAGAGACAGAGAAGGGGGATTTGTGTGGAATCTAATCAAGCCTGCACTCCATGTCGGGGTGTCAAAAGTAAGTTGAAATAAAACACATTTGTGACTTAGATTTCGATCGAGTCTTAATTTCAGTGTGTTGCTTGGGTAGTGCCGTTATATATGGAATGTAGCAGTATTTGAGTATCCTTCACGGGAGGTCTTGCCACGCTCGATTCTGATAAGGTCATTTTCTACGACTTTTATTCAATAATTCGGTGAAAACTTGACGATGATCGTTTTCGAAACGTCCAGAGTTTGTGGATTGTTCATGAAAGTGGTCTTCTTCATGAACGCCCCTGTTAATTGGTTCATTCTGTAAAATGGCAGACTTTAAGAAAACGTGTACTGTGTCAAATGACAGTTCGGCTTGACATTGGGCCATAACTTAACGAAAATTCGCTTTCGAAGTGTGGACAGTTAGCAGATTGTGTGCATAAACACGATCCTTTGCAAGAAATCCAACGCTAAGCCTTTTTGACGATCCACACTGTACAGTGGAAGACCTTTAAGAAGACGTGAACAGCCTCGGATGACAGCTCATTTTAACGTCTGAAACAGGGATGTCAAGTCCGAAACGCGAATTCGATTACCCTACAGTTCTCACAAGACGAGTACATTGCTGTAGTTGAGGATAGCATGCTGGCCGTGGGACGTGAGTTGTCTACCGTCCCCCAGTTTGATGAGTAGAAATGTCAAATCCCAAATGTCGTCTGGACAAGTTGGTTGTCAAAACCGAACAAATAGATGACCCCGTCGTTCCTTCAGATCAAACACCCATCGTTCCTTTTTAAAGTCGCTTGTTTGTCACGAAGTTTCATGTCGCACCGTCTTAATCCACTCAACCATTCATCCTTCATTCGAAACTAATTGACAAGATAAACCGTCCCGCGCCCCAGCACTGCTCTGATAATCCAATTAAAATATTCTCCATTAACCTAATGGATTTATCACCTTCTCCATCTGGATGACGGTGCACCCAGTGTCCCCGATGACCCCCAGATGTCAACCCAGGCGGCAAAGAGAAAACTCCAAAGATTCTTAAAGTCCCCCCCTGCCGACAATTAAGAGCTGCCAAGTGTCGCAGCACTCGCCCCTCTTTCCCGCCGCAGAATGCTGCCTGTGTTGCATCTCAATCGCAGACATCCTCGAACGAGCGCGCTCAGATCTAGTAATTATTTCCACTATCGCCCCACCAAAAGTGTGTGTGCGTCGTGGGTCGGTGCAGCGCACACGAGCACCCTCTCAACGCAGCCATATGGCGGGTGAGTGGAGAATTAATGCACGAATGCATACAGTGGGTGGCGATGGTGGCGTGCATCACCCTTCCAGATCGTTAATAAAATTTAATCAGATTTCCCTCCCTCCTCTGGGTGTTCTGTGTGGCTGCGTCATAAAATCACACACACTCACCCACAGAGAGAGGGGGAGAGCCGTGAAACCACCCCTCGTGAAGCCAGGCCAACGCCACCACCACCCCCTTCGAAGGCGGCTTTTGATGGCATTGCCATAAAAACGAGATTCACCCGTGGAATTGGATCTTTCTCTGAATGCGAATGTTACACTATATCCGACAAAAAAACAACCATCCGCACCCGCCAGAGACAAAAACAGAAAGAGTGTGTGTGCGAGAGAGAGGCATATAGAGAGTGACGGGAGGAGGAGAGAGCATTACTTGCTACCCGATGAGCGATGATGATGAGTTTCGTCCTGCTTCTGGGCTTCACATCGACGCACCACAATCAACACAAAAAAAAAAAAAAAAAAACTCATTTCACAGGATTTTTCGAGAAGAGTGTCATAAAGCAACGAGAAATCGTAAAATTCAAATGGAAAACAGTAAAACGGAAAAATATTTCTATACCCACCGTATTTTCGGGGGGTGGTGGTTGGGGGAGGCTTTTACGACTGCAATCTGTGTTGCATACAGTGTGAGCGAAAAGTATTCTCATGTTGATGCGATTTTATGGCGTTTCTTCTGAAACGCACTAAAATTTGAAAGGAAACAGCCATTAGGGGAGTTAATCAAATTTGGCATCACTTTGTCTGGGGAGAGTGAGTAAAAATGCTTTTAACAGCAACTGTTAAATTATTAGTGCGTACCTACCTTGTCTCGTGGGCAGGCTATAAAGTGTGAACTTACGGGGGGGGAAAAGGCGCTTTTTATGGTTCTTTTTGAGATCAACACTCGCCCTTTAGTGCGTTTGGCCATCAAATTTGGACACGATCCTTTTGGGATAAATCTAGTCGCGCTGTCCTAATGGTAATGGTCTTCGCTGAGGCGTTGTTTTCGGTCCTAAACGAGTGCTGAAAGGTGTACAGATTTGACTCTGAGTCAAGCTTCTCAATAAGCTGCCGTAGGTAGTGACTGACCCACTCACTCACCAGACATCCTGTGAAGCTTGACTTGAAGACTATTTCCCTCATATTTCAGAAGAAATTTAACTCAGACCATTTGCATTAACAATTCTCAAACTCTTGACGTTTCGTTTCGTTGAGTTATGGCCCGAATTGTCATCCGAGACTACAGGCTTTATTTAAGTTCTGTCATTTTACAGAGTGAACCGGTTAACAGTCGCTGAACGTTGGATTGCCTGAAGAAGACTATTTTCATGAACAATCTGCGAACTCTTGACGTTTCGAAAGCGAATATTCGTTGAGTTGTGGCCTAATGTCAAGCCGAACTGTCATTCGTGACAGTACATGTTTTCTTAAAGTCTACCATTTTACAGAATGAGCCGATTAACAATCGCTGAACGTTGAAGATCATTTGCATGAACAATCCACAAGCTCTCGACGTTTCGAAACCGAACATTCGTCAAGTTTTGGCTGAGTTATTGCCGAATGTGTGCCGAAAAGTCATCTAAAATGACTTTGTCTGAATCGAGTCTGGCAAGACGTCGTACGAAGTATACTCGAATGCTGCTATATTTCATTTATAATGGCATGATCCAAGCAATAGGTTCACGTACAATTTTGGTCGAATTCTATATCGTGGGCGTATTTTATTTCGCCTTACTTTTGACACCACAAAGTGGATGACACTGTAAAACTTAAACGACTTTGATTGTTGACAGCTCTTCTTACGCCTCTTTCTCGTCAGCCGGGATTGTTTCCCGGTAGTTTCATGAATTGGCCGTGACCCTCCACTGAGTCTAGGAACACACAAGCTTCCTCCAAGAACGTCGGTCGTATTTGACGACAGTCTGGCTCTGATTTTCTGCAGAGAGGCGCCTATAAAGGCAACCCCTCCGATCTGTCTTCGTCGTCGCTCCAATTCGCCTCAGTCAGCACCAGTTGCGAATTAACAAAACTGCTCCACCCCCGCTCCACACATCAAGCCAATCAATTCTCCCAGCGAAGCCTTCTTCCACTTCCCCCAATTTGCCACGGTTTTGTTTTCCCAATTCATCGTGGATTTCAAATCCTTATTGATTGGATGCCAAAGTATGACAAGTCATTGATACTCTCGCAAGTCATGCATCAAAACCCGAACGTCAGCCAATATCTCGCACGTTTCACATAGCCGCCGAAGAGTAACGCAATCGAATTAATCACCGCTCTCGACTCTGCGCCGCGCCGCGTCGGCAGGAATCCACTTGATCTTGTTTCCCTCTCGATATCCGCACATATTGCATATCAGCTGTCAATACATTCATCAAAGTTTGCCAACACCACGTTGGCGGCGCTGTTGATGGCCATTTATTTTCCACACTCGCCCCCTCCCCACCACCTCGGCCGCTGGTCGGACAGACGAATGGGATAGAAGCAACGACTGGTAGGGAATTCCACTTGAGATCGAAAGGCATATCGCATCACTTGAGCGCAACACCACTGCCATGCCATGCCATGCTATGCCGTCGTCGTCGCCACTACCAGAGCCAGCCACCGAACAAGAGAAAACTCGGACGACTAATGTACTGTGAAGCGCGTGGACGGAGATTGTATCTCCTCCATTTCGCCAGTGTGCCAGTGAAGTGAGTTTCGGGAATTCTCAAAGACCCACTCGGCGCAGAGGCGGACGAGGTGGTCATTCACTTGCCATAAATATTCCTATCACCCTCGAATCAGATGCATCTCTTGAAGCTCATTCCTCAGCAAATTGAATGTTGAACGTAGTCTGTGCGGGGGGACTCGGCGTTGATGGGGCAGACGCCAGTGAGAGGAATCACCAATATTTTGTAATTTGTCAAAGGAACGAAACGAAACGAAAAGAAAAGAAAGGAAAATTAATTACGTCTGACGCGTGGAGCGAATCTCCGCGAGGTCTCTGAGCGTTACACGCTACACGCTTCATGCGCCCTGTTCCGCTTCATTGCGCCAGAGACAGAGACGACAGAGAGTTGACGGCGAGGCAGCAGGAAGTCGTTGCAAACGTCGAAAGCGAACGAATGCCAGTCGAATGGAAGATGAAAGGAGTGAATTGAGGACTCGCTGACAGCGGGGATTGCACATGATGGATGCGTTGAGGGAGTCATCGGCTACACGGAGCGGATGAAGGAATGCGCCATCAAATCGAAGTGATTCGGTCAAGACTGAGAGTGAAGGAGTTCAGAGACAGCCTACACGAAGGCAGTGAACAACACCACTCAACCCAGTCGCTTATCAGTTGTATCTCTGTGCCGCCGTGCCGCCACCACCATCACCAGCAGACGGCGGTCGGCCGGTGTGGTGTCGATGGAGCTCCGTTCGCATGTAATTCGATCAGACTTTGTGCAAACTGGTGCTCCCCCTGCCTCGGTTTGTAGCTCCATTGTCGGCTCTGCCTCTGTCGTGGCACATTGGCGGCTTTCTATGGCGAACGACGATGACGGTGTGTTCCCTGCGCCTCGGTGGAACGAATTCGCAGCGTACGATGCGCGCATTGGAATGCATGCGATAGTTTCATGTCGGATACTATGTCAGTCGAGCTCCGAAGGGATTTCCTATTTCTTTGCTGCGCTCTCTGCTGCGTCTGCCATGTTTGTTGCTGTAGGAAAACTAGATTACACGATAGTAACCGACACGACAGCGCAAATAAACACAACAAAAAACTGATTCAAAGGGAACGCGACTGCTGAATGCAGGAGGAGCAGAGGCTTGAGCGTAAAGAAAGCGGAATAAGCTCGGATTATGTACGGGCGTTGTTGTTCTTTCAATAGAGAGTGCACGGGGACTGGCAGGTGTGGGGAGACACCGCCGGCGGTGGGTTCTGGTCTTTAATGTGACCCTATTTCAAAGGAGACCTCTTCAAGTCTTCACTTTGTCTGACTCAGTCGAAGAGCAATTCCCTTTTCCAGACAGAGGGCGTTGCACATTCCAATTCTCCCAGGAACGCCATAAAGACGTCTCCGACTCGAAGACTCGTTTTATCTCGAGCAATCATCCAAGCCATTGGCAATGTTCCCGACCCCAACCATCCAGCCATCGGCAGTCCATCCCCGAAGCACACTGCGGTCGCTTCAGTATCATTGTCCTGTTCCGGTGTTAGTCGAAATCGAATTCACAGGAACCAGTGCGCGCCGTCCAAATGCAATTCCGAACATCAGGCACGTTTGCAATTTGACTTGCTTCGTAAATTAATATGCATCAAGGATTTCAAATTTCTGCCAAACACTCCGCACTCGCACGGTCTCTTTCCCTCGCATGCTGCTGTGCTGGGCGCTCAGAAAGGAAACGAGAGCACACTCCGACGCTGAGGTTGGTTTGGTAATAAAATTTTCCTCAAACGAACGAGCATAAAGAAAATAATAAGAAATGAAAACATAAAAACAGAAAAGTGAAATAACAATAAAACCGGAGAAATACTGCAAGGGGTTTGGGCACTCCGGCGTCGGCGGCGGGCGGTTGGGTGGGAGGTGTCGAGAAAAGAAGACGAAGGAAATTCTAATGCCATTGTGCGAGGTACTGTAACGAATCCAAAACTAAAGTCTGGACGGACTTCCTTTGTGATTGGGGAGTGGGATGGAGTGAGAAGACTACGACGACGCTGGACGCGGAGCGGATGGGAGTGGACAACATCAGGAAACATTGGATCGTTCCGCCGCATTGGAGAAGGTAACTTTGTGGCGCAGAAGAGCAATGACGCTCAAAGGAAGGCAAACAATTTCGGGGTGCCTTTGAGTGTTGCCCGAGCTCCATTAGGTAGAGTCGACGACCAGAGACTAGGGAGAGACAGGGAGTCTGTCGAGCTATTCAGTGATTTGAATTCCAGTCGCTGGGATAATGATTATGATTTTCCTTTAATTAAAAGATACAATTCAATCTCGATTCTCTTAAGACGGCCGTGCCGGGTCGGTTGTGCAGGCGAAAATTTCGAGGACCCTCCAAGTGTTAATTGAAACGAACTAATGACCGGAATGGATGGAAGTTTGTCCGAATTCTTGGCTTTAGCGTTGAATTTGATATTTGCTCGTTCGGCGAGACTGTAATCAACGTCAGAATGAGTGAAATAAAGGTCGTGCTTGACGTCTTATTCAATTTTTCGGCCAGAGACGGCTGGGCTGTGTATGGGATGTCCTTGAAAGGACCGATTCGCTGGATTTGCAAACAGAGCCATTGAGAGTATCTTGCTTAGGATATTGGGGAACGATAAAATAGACACTAATGAGGCAAATTGTTGTTTTAAGAGTTCTGGTACTTTTCTGTGAAATGAAGGACGTGTAGGTCAAGGCGGGAAGAGAAGTCGTGGTTACGACTTAATGGCTAAATCGAACGAAAACTAGGCAGAGGTACTTTCAAGCAGAATTTAAACCCCAACTGTCATTTACGTGCGAAGAGAGTGACGCATTTCACCCCTATTTAAGAAAGAAACAAATTTAACGAAACTCAACGAAACTGAGAATAGCGTTTTTTGCTATTTTTGTCATTTACGTAGGAAAGAGCAATTCATTTAAATTTTTTCTTGTTTTTGGCGAAAGTCATCATCATCACCAGGGGATCACTGGAAACTCAATGACCTGGTGTAGTTTCTGGATTTGATTTCCAATTCAAACAACTGCTCCACCTCTCTCGAGTCACTGAAAATGCTCAGAGACGAGAAAAAGCATTCCAATCGTTGCCGTTCGGCTTAGGTTTAAACTTTAGGACCCCTCCAAACAACACGAATCGTTTCGGTGGGCCCAGATCCCTTCATTACTACTCCCTCTTCAATTTTTTCGCCATTCCCCATGAATGTGTCCACATCCTCCCACCATCTGCAGCACTCCCTCCTCAACACTCTGTCTGTTGGTTAATTGCCTTCGACCTTTCATTCGTGCTCTGCCCCTGCCACACTTTTAGTAATTGACGCCCTTTTGATTGGTTCCCGATCAGCATCTGTCCAGTTCAATGAATCTCCCTCCAGTCCAGGCCGCCTCACCCAGACAGCCTTCCAGTTTGACCTCCATTTGTCATCTCACTCAAAGCGTATCCGTCAAGTGAATCTCCGGCAGTCCTTTACATCGTCACACAGTCCAACACACACACATCCACCCATGCTTCGCATTCTTTTAGCCCAAGCGACAAATTTAGTGGAGGCCCCCGTTATTTGTTGGCTTATGTCTTACCTCATATCCTACAGCAGAGAATTAGAATCCAACAAAACCACTGCGACACAAACTGACGGAACCAAGAAAGACAACAACAACGACACGGAACAGCAGCGGTCTAGGATTTTCCACCGCTCGCTCTGGCAACCTTTTCGTTGTCAGCGTTGCTGTGTACTGTACCGTACTGTGTTGTGTTTTCATTGCCGGAAAACACATAAAATTTTACGACACGACCAACATTAAACAGGGCGGCCGCTCCCATGGCAACCGGCGAAACGTGGTGGTGGCACGAGACTTCTGCAAGACTTCCCATTCAACAAAGCGCGCCTGCTAAATTGCCGGCTTTTTCGTCATCCCATCAGGACACGGGGTTGTTGTTTGGCTGTGTTGTCGATGTGTTTGTGTGTAGCACAGCCCTTCACATTGAATTTTTTCTTCTCCACCAACAACCACCTTCGCCACGGGTTTAGTCGTCATCCAGACGACGAACAGACCGACAGACCGACAGACCGACAGACCGGCCGACCGATGGGGGTGGTGTTCGTTCAGTGTACGTCTGCTCTGCATGTAGGTATGTTCCTTGGAACATTTTTACGATTCTCTACTCGGGTTGATTCTCGCAACTCGGAATACAAGCTGAGGGCTGGAACACTGAGAGCGGAGCGTAAAAATTGAATGTTTGACGAAGTCGTACCGAATTTTATGGCTGAAACGTGCTAGGACCGTAAATTTTCACTTTGCCCCAAGACAACGCAGGCTAGAGAGGGACAGCAACAGCAGCAAGGGGGAGGATGAGAGGTTTGAGGGGATGAACAACAGCGAAGGGAGGAAGGCGAAGGAGCGCCGCCCCCCTCTGATTGTATCTACTAAACACCTATAATACGTTTTGTGCTCCGTAATCTCGAATTTACATTCAGTCCTCAGAATACTCTTTGTACGCATTGAATTGATCTAGATATTTGCCTCTGGGTGGTCGATGGAGCAGGAGGGAGGGGAGGGTAGGGATAGACGTCGTCGCGATTGACACCCCAAAACATACCAAAAGAGATTGAAGACGAGACCAAAGTCGAGCTGTAGGACTCAAATAAAGTCGGCCAATTATCTTTTAAGACTCTGTTAGACTCGGTGACTCCTTTGCGTCCACCGTTCAAAAATATATTGTTTGTGAGTCCTCCGTCCCGTCGACAGAGTACCACCACACTCAGACTGTCAGTCAGTCAGTCAGCTTCGTTGTTCGACTGCTTTGCGTTTTACGGCCTCGGAATTTATGCCGCTGCCGGAATGGAAATTGCCTTGAATTATATGTATTTTCCGAGTGCTGTCGAATTTTCGTCAAACACATCAAAGTTCCGTGCAGAGTGAGAGTGAATTTGTGGCACAGATGGGCCAGAGACCGGAGACGGCGCGACGCACGGTCGCTCGGTGGTGGCAACAACAGCAGCAGCAGAAGTGTGGATGGTTGGTCATGTCGTAAATTGTGTACTTTCGGCGGTGGGGTAGAATTTTGTTGACTCATTTGCTTGTGTGTAGTGGTACGTATCCAGGGTGAAGTTAAAGGGATAGGCTTCGGATCATTGACAGCTCACTGAAAGCGGGATATATCCGCTAATTTAAAAAGGTTAAATTGGTGTATGAGTTATGCTGGCGGATGTCGTGAAAATGGTCAACATTTTTTTCTTGGTTGGTTCCTTTTATTTTTTACGGTCTGCCATTTGCCACATTAATTTACGACAATGGCGGCCAAGCTTGAGATCTTTCTTTGTGAGGAAAGTAGTTTGCCTTTTATGCCGTTTGGGGGATTTCATTAGGCGGCCGTGTGTCATTAAAGTTTTTGCTTCGCAGATTGATGGCAAAATGTGTGCGCCTTTTCTTCACTCCTTTCATATGCTTTCATTTCGGATTGTTAAACTTTATTGTTTCACGTTGAATTAGATATTCAGAAAAGGAGCTCTTTGGGGAGCATTTTGTTGAGGTTCAGATTTGGGACAACCTCTGCTGAATTGTGGGTACTTAAAGGCGCGGAGCGTTGAGGAGTCAGATTAATTAACATTTATTCTGAATTTACTGCATTTGCATTTAGATGGAACGTGGGGCCGGACAGATAACTAAGCGGTTTTATGGCCGTCAAGGTACGGAAAATGGCAAAATTGAATCCCTTCTTTAATGACAGCTCCAAAAGGTAATCACTTTCAATGGACGAATGGTGCTTACGACGTCAATAAATCCTTTTATCGGCGTATTCATAATGAATGAACATTTTCAGTTTCATTAAGACTTTGGCTTACTTAAGGCCCATCCGTAATCGCTGTAAGTCGATTCAAGACGATGATTTCGTGAATGCACAGCAATGATCCAGAGTAACCATAATAAACACTTTGTTCAGATTCGTTAAGTTTCGTTAATTTTTCTGATTCAAGATTTAACTATAAGACCACTTAAATCAACTTATCAATGGAGTGAGCATGAAGAAATCGGGTTTTGCTCAGTTTCGTTAAGTTTCGTTCAATTTTGCTTAAGCAGATGGGAAGCAAAATTAATGGCTCTCTATGCAACGTTCACATGTAAATGACAGTTGGTGTTGAGCTTTTGGACTTATGGACACTCTGACGTAATTTGACGATACTTCTGACTATTTTTCATTCTTCTCTTTCAGGGCATTATTGGCACACTCATAGATTGACATTTGAAGATACACGTGCAGTGCCCTCGCTACCAAAAAGAATTAAACACAGTGAGTCGTCTCCATCCACAACCAGACTCAAGAGTCAAGCCTCCCCATGGCCCCCCAATAGCTCAACTATCCTGTGCCTTGTTTCAATCTCCATGGTGCACATAATTCTCCCTCATTTCAAAGGACCTCACCCCAAGTCCACTGCCTCCGCCTCGTCAATGGCCAAACCATATACATTCTTTGATGCCCCGCAGGGTTGCAAATATTACTTTAATTTGTCTAGACTTCATTCACAATTCGAAAAGGTCACCCACTTCAGGGCTTCATTTCGCGTCCTCTCAAAAGTTCGTCAACCCCCCAAAAAAACAGTCCAACCACTCCACACTCGCATACACACTCAGAGCGCGCGCAAGTATCTCCTGCTAATATAGATTAATTTTCAAGTATTTTCATAGATTTGCAAACAAAGTCCCTCTGTGCGGGGGTAGGGCCAGCCGTGACGAACAAAAGATTCACTCCCAATCCGTTCCGTTGTCTCGTTCTATTAAATTCCTTCGTGCTCGTTACAAGCATCGCCATTACCATCACCAGTGCCAGCACTATCGTCAGCGCAAGTAGCACCCCTTCTGCAAGCGCGGGACCCACTTGAATGTGTGCACAGGGTAATGCATCCGTTAGTCATGTAAATTGTGACTGTATTTACCCTCGTTTAAAGGTCATTGATTGTTTGAGTGATTAATCAGTGAGTGTACTCTACGTATGCGATGAGCATCGAAAAGGGGTTGGTCGCCGGCGACGAGTGGATTCACGTCACGAACAACCCTGTTATTTGGCGTCCTTGTCATCGGGCAATCCCTTGTTATTTTGTCACTACATCTGTATAATTAACTGATGAACATTTTGAAGGTATTTTATTTACATTTCGGTCGGTAATTCGCTGATGATGATGATGATTTGATTTGATTACAGCGCATAACGGTATCGGGACGAGGACTTGTCATAAGTGGATTGTTAGTTTAAGGCACACGAGGAGTTTACCTTAAACGCGCCGCAACGACGCGGATCTGGTAGACTCAAGTACTACAGCAGGCTGAAGCAGTGGCGCAGCGGCCTTTAAAAAACTCCTGTGCACCGACACTGAACTTAATCAAGGGCTGTCTCTTGTCACAAGGCTAGGACTTCTTCAAGCCATGGACCCTTAACTTAAATAAAGTTCTGTCAAAAATATTGAATTTAAAGCGCCAACCATAATGGACGTACGCATCCTTATGTCAATTTAACAAATCGAGGGCATACACAGAAATAACATTTCACTCTGACTGAACGAAAGTGAAGGAAATCACTTTCGTTCAGTTTCGTTAAGTTCGTTCACTAATGCTTACTACGTACGTAATGACAGCTGGTATTGAAATTGTTCACTTTGGAAGTTGACAACGCTTTTGGTTGCTTTTCGTTGTATTTGTACATACATACGCATAAGATTACGCATGTTCTTGTGGTTGCTCCTTAAAACATCAGTCGAACAAAAAGTCCTCTGCTGTTATCGATAATGGAAGACTGCTGGTTTGTTGGGGTTGGACAATGCTGTTCGGTTTCCTTAACCTTTTCTTGATATTTTGACTTGTGCAGACACTAGGCAGGTTCCCTGAGCAAGTCCGCTGCCATGTGTCCCTTCAAACTGTCTACTTCAGCACTTCGTGATGCGGTCTTATTTTAAGAGCAGCCTTCTCTTGCTATTTCTGCAAACCTGTCAGAGTACAACAAACGGACTCAATCTCTCACAAGTTCAATGTTTGTTGGCGCATCACTTGCCAAGGTCCTCCCAGCCGAGCTACACCACGTCGTCGGCCAGTTTGTTGCGATAGTTGAACCAAATTCCTGCACGTTGGCCAAAAAGTCCGCCCTGTAATTAATCTTTCAATCGTTCCCCGACCGCGTTCACTCCTTTCACATGCATTGAACCTTAACCAGACCAGAAAGGCAGCCAGCAACGGCCACATAAAAAGGGAACAACGCGC
Source organism: Eristalis pertinax (assembly GCA_907269125.1). Classification (NCBI taxonomy): domain Eukaryota; kingdom Metazoa; phylum Arthropoda; class Insecta; order Diptera; family Syrphidae; genus Eristalis; species Eristalis pertinax. Next base: position 3,212,284 of record OU026146.1, read on the forward strand.
TCCTGCAAAAACCAATATCTGCCATGAACAACATAAATAAAAACCTGCCAACACATACACAGGCAAGCGAGCAAGGCATCCATTGTTTTGTCGTTGTTCCAACACGGGATTCAGTACAGAACTTATTGCCAACTCTCTAAGCAATGCATCACCGCGGTCCGCGGTTCCACTGCGGACAGTTCGGGAGGGGGGCCACCCGCCACCGCCTACCTTCCCATCGCAGCGTCACGGAAGAATGCTCAATGGGAACCAAATTGGATAGTCACAAGCCGAATCGGGCTTTTGGAGTTTTGCTTCTATTCTTCTTACTTTTTTTGTTTATTCCTGCTGCTGTTGTAGTGCCGCGGTTCAAACGCTGAAGGAATTATACCTCGAGGCTATTAAATTTATTTCCATTCAAGGGAGTTTTGTCAACCGGCCTCGGTGGTGAATGAGGTGAATTGAAAGGATTACACGCGTCCCTCGCGTCCTTCGCCGATGCTCTTGCTCCACCATTTTTGGGCTTAGCCAATTTTAGAAGTTTAGAGACGAGCAAGTTTTCCTGTTTGGCCAGAGGAGTTGTGTTTGTTTGTTGTGTTGTGTTGCGGTGACTGGTTGTTGGTTTTAGGCGCTTGAAATACGACACACATGCCGATGGATGGCCGGAGGATGAAAGTTCGAAATAATTAAAGCAACATTTGCCTGCGGCATGTGGACTTGTTTCTCTTTTGCTTGAGTTCATTGTGAAGTGATGCCATATGGTCGCCAGTTTTGAGGTTGGTGTCCATTGCAAGTATGAGGCTGGATATAAAAGTGTCATGGTCCTAGGGGTAGGTTAATGCGACGAGGGGGTCTGAATTGCTTCCCTAGATGAGTCACATTTTTCTTCTCGTCTTCTCTAGTCGAGTCCTTGTTGTCTCAGATTGCACGTTGAAAATGGGAAAGGAAACCATGTAAAGCCCCAACTATAATGGACATCAGCAGATTCAAGGCGACTTTCTTAAGTCAAGCGAGTACACAGTTACCATCAAATTCGTTAAGTTTCGTTAATTTGTCTTATTGAGGTTCCAAGCATCATGTACATAAGGCTACTTGAGAAATTACACACTATTGTCATCAACAACAGTTTGCTTAGTTTCGTTAAGTTTCGTTCAATTTTGAGTACATAGATGGGAGCGACTCTTTCTGCGTACTTAAATGACAGTTGGTGTTAAAATTTGCGTTTGTCTATTTTTTGTTCGCTTCTGACATTATTTAAGTTCATTTTAGTTTTGAGCTCATCCCTGTAATGCCTGTCAAGCTAGCATTTCAGACAACATTGCCTCGATACTGCTGCTGCTGGCGCTAGTGTTTGTCGGCAGGCTTTAAGCTTGACCACCCCATTTCTCGATCGCTCTTAAACCGCCCATAATGCACCATAATCCTTGATCAACCGGCCTCGCATCAAAACCGACCGCCCATCAGGTCTCTCACCGCCAGCACTCTTTAATAACCATTCAGACGCATCAATTAATGAAACTGCACGCCTAAGTCCGCTGCTCGTCTTATCACTTCCAACCGCAGAGCTCTGTTTTCGGTTCCAACAAGCAAACCGCTATTTGCCCGAGATACAATCGACGACAGATTACCGAATAATTATGTTCGATTAAAAGTCAATATTTCTTATCAAAGCAGTGGGGGTCTCCATGTCGCCGCCGCGGCGGCGTCCGACATCAGTCCATCACGGGGCCATTCACACCGAGCGCGCATGTGTGCGGGATATTTTGTAAATACAGAAGAAGAAAAAAAAAGAAAGGAAATAGTTTAAGGGAGAGACACAAACCTCAGTTTACATCGCACCGCGGTACCTAAGGTGGACTTGTATACTTTCGTCATCATCACCTTTCGCTGGGAAGCGCTGAAGACGTCCGAAGATAAATTACAGTGGATTACTCAGCCTTCATGTGCACAGTGTAAACACAACCCTCGCTCGGGGGAAATGCATTTGCGATAGATAAACACCCGAGACTGCGTTTCACACATGGCCGACCACGACACACGGTGCTGGAGGAGGAGGAGGGGAAGAAGGCAAGCAACACAAGCGGCGTGTCTGATCTTGGCCGGCATCGCTGCGGCTGCGTTTACACGCACAGTGTATCGACGAGCAAACGACTGACAATTTCGACTGCTTGCAATGGATAGTGTTTACTCTTTGCTCGGATGAATGAGGGATGCCTCCTCCTCCTCCTTCTCCTCCTCCCCAATAAAAGGAATTGTGGTCGTTTCCATCGTCACTCTCGTCGCTTTCAACGTCGTCTGCGTCGCCGTGCGGGTTATTGATGGAATACAACACACTGTGCTGCTTGTTTAACTTAGATAACCCCACACGGACGTTAGGCAGTTCATGTTTTTTTTTTTTTTTTTTGTGTGGATCTTCTTCTCGTCACCCGAACTCGACGAATTGACTGATAAGAGGACGTCTTCGCCGTCTGAGGTTCGAGTGGAATGCGAGTGGCTGTGTAGTTAGACCTCTCTGCCTTCGCCGAGATTCTGATGAGAGATTGTAAATTAAGTAAATTAAGTGAAGGAAGCAAATTAGCTGAGTGATGACTGATGGACTCAATGTTTGCTCTTGTGGGTACTTTCGTCAGGAAATTCAAAAAAAAAAAATAAAGAAAAATAAACTGTTTAGATAGAGTCGAAGCCATGATACGCAGGAGGAGGGGAAGGAGGTAGTGTGTTGTGTTGTGTAGAAATTGGGAGTGGTACTTCAAGGCGGAAGATACTCACTATCTGTGCGGGCATAATTGATAGATAGCGTGAGACACGATAAATATTTTATGTCTCCATAACCTAGTCAACAGCGGTGTTGTGCTAAATTTTAGCACACATTTGTTCTAAATTAAGAATAAAGCTCTTTCAAGTCTCAAAACGACGCCAGTGACGATCTAAATGCATTCGATGCGAACTTCAAGACAACCAGCGAAGAGTTTTCGTCCCCCTCTCAGCATTTTCCAAGCGGTCTCTGCATCTAGGTTACTCCTTGACCCATCTGCTGTACCTACCTTCTCGTCTTCATTATTTCGCCTCTTATAATCCCCTACTTCCTGCTGCCAATCCCGACATCAATTATATCGTTCGCCAAAATCTACTCTGCTAGTTCTTCTCACCTAGAACCCCTCCCCGTCGGTCCACGGACCAGGTGGTGGGCCTTGTGGCACTCCACTCTCTGCCAGATTCTTGAAATTCACGTTTTTTTTTTCTTCTTTTTTGATTGTTTTTCTTCCCGTTTTTGTTCGTTTGGTTCTGTTTGCTTCTCCGAGTTACCGGAATGTGCACTCAAGCAATACCTTCGCGAAGTTATTGTCTGCCATTGAGGAGAGTCGAAGCGAAAAGGAATTAAATTGCTGCCGCTGCCGCTGCTGCAAGGAAGGAGAAAACAAAAATTACTCGGCAGCGGAAGGAATCCTTTAGCTATGCTGCATGCATTCGCAGTGCAGGCGGGCACTCGGGTAGCGAGTGAAGATTAGAAAGTAAATTTGCACAGGAAGGATGGCTGGAATGCGAAGCGGAAAACGATTAAGGGGCTGATCTTAAAGTTGAAATTCAAATCGTAGATTGGCAGATGCAGTGAGTCAGAGGCGCGCTGTGGGTCATTAGTCGGCCGTGTGGAGGGAGGGGATCATGCATGCATTGCTGACTCACTGTGGATACAAGTCACGCATTACCTGACAGTGTGTGTGTGTCCCCTTGCCCCCCTGCAAGAGCAAGTGCATGCCATTTGCGTTTGTGTGTGCGGCGGCAAGGGATCTTACATCAGAATGATATTAATCTTATTGTCGGCATGTGCAGAACCCTCCTGGCCGCCTTGTCCCCTAGGCCAGAAGCAATGCGAATGCGAATGTGAATGCAATCCTTCACCAGGGCGGCAAGAGAGGCCGAGCACATCGCTGGGTATGCAAATGCATTAAGTGCATTTTATTGCCGCATAACGCATTAGGGGCCGACTATCATCAGCAGCATGGCTCTGGCTGTGTCTGTATCTGCAGACGGGAGGAGTGTATAAATTCCTATGGAGCCACGTATCCGCACACAGAATGCGACGACGACGAGCTAGTGGATTACGTCGAGAGGATGAGATACGGGCTTATGTGTGTCTGTCGGGGAGTATTTCTTCTTCTCGTTTTTTTTTTTGTTGTTGAAATAATTCAGTGGAAGCGAGCATAATGATGTGCATTGTTTTGATGGGAGGCAGTTGGAGCGGAGTGCGTCCGTCGTGGTGGCGAGACGAGGAGGCGGAGGGAGCCACGATGCACAGATGAAGACGGAATCTTAAGTGCTGCTCTGATTTATTGGCAGGCTTTCGGGTGATCAACAAAGCAATGACATTTGAGAAGACTTATCGCCGGCCGGATGATGTTGTTTTGAGGGAACAAGTGTTGGGTCTGCATTCGAGACGGCCGATTTAGAAAGCATTCTCGAAAGCATTCTGAGCCAATTTAACAACCTGTCTGGACTAGGGAATTTTTGCATGAATCAGTGGCAGGCAGACGGGTTTTTGGAAGAGCCGATGCAGAAGTCTGGATGGGCAATGGTTTGTTTTTGATGCCTTCGGCTGCGAAAGTTGGTGTCGCAACTGATGAAATGTTGGCAGTTGACTTGATGGTGTCACAATTTGACGTGAATCGCTCTTGTTTTTGCACCTTAGACATCGGGGTAGGTAATAACCTCGTGTTCTAATGCAAACGTCAAGGGGCCGAGTCGTCAGCCTTTTCTCGAAGTAGTGTCTGCCTGCCTTGTTGCCAGTCCTTGGCAATCTTCATTCACATTTATTGATGCAACTTAAGCGCTGTACACATAAGTCGCTTCTTGAGAACTTCGCAAGCTCTGACATTTCATTTAACAGCGAGTTTTTTCTGTTCGCAGGTAGCTGCGAGTAGAATTTTGATCGCGTCTGCCTCTATGTGGATCGCATTTTCTGTTTGACAACACGTAACACTAGCAATTTGACTGCAGCACACCATCCTTCAACCCTAGCCCCGGAGGAGACGTTTCATATACGTTTTCCCGACCGAATGTAGTAGAAGGGAAGTCCGATCTCGAAAAATTCGTGCCACTAAGAGGCGAAGTCCCTGCCATACACGGGTCTGCCGCGTTGCGTTGAAAGAACCCACAAATCGATCACCATTTTTCCTGATAGCCAGGCGGCAATAAAAGCAATAACATCGGACATTCTGGCATCGAAACTGGTCGGAACAAGGGCACACGGACACCTTAGGAAACGAAAAAGCAGAGAGTTCAGAGTCAAGGGAACTGAGTTAAGCTTAGCTCCATAAGGACAAAAAGGCTGGACGTCGAATCACTGAATGGAGCCAGAACTGGACGTCTTGTGGCATTGGAGCAACAATAGGAGCTCTATGGCCGTCGCTGAGCAAGAAGTGATCCTCATAATCGATAAATTTTAGTCACCAACGTTGATCAAGAAGAGATCACCATCATCGATCAGTTTACCTCGCCGACGTTGGGTAAGAAGAGATCAATTTTCGACTCAACAATTTTAGTCGTAACTGTTGAACTATCTTCTCATGAATGTAACCAACATCATTGTGTTGTAGACTTGGCACCACTGGCGGTAATGGGTGGGCATTTCGAACATAGACGTGTCTCAAATAATGACGAGCGATATTGAAGCGGAAGAGGAGCCGATTAAATATTGTACCTTGGCCAAGGAGATGGAGAAGACGTCATGTGTTCGATGCAGAAAGGTTGAGCTGAGGTTGAGTTGAGTCCACCGCCACTAATTTCCATCTGGGAATTGAATACGTTGGTATTGACACTGTATCGCGGCCAACCTCATCTTCTCCATCTGGGAAGGACCCACGTTGAACCATAGTTGACTCCAGTACGCCATAACTGGCCGGATGAAGGCCATGGCCGTGTACAACCAATCTTCTGAATTCGAATGGAAATTTGGAAGCCAAAATGTATGTCAACCAAGGTTGTCCCTCAGACATTCTGCCACATAGAGTGTTACAGTTCGTTGGAACTCCTTTTCAGGATCGTGTCGAATGTTCACTTGACTCTGGGAAAGTGGACTTCTTGTCGAGGAAGACAGCGAGACCTTTCTCATCACTTTGACCAAGTAATTCAACGCCATCTACACACATCTTCAAGATTTAAGAACGTCCTGAACATCTTTCACAGGAGTGCCCTAAATGTCTACCCTGGCGAAGACCTGATTCTATGTCAATGAAAATTGATGTGGAACCATATCGATCTCAACAACATGTCTCCAGTCTTTCGGAGGTGCTGCAATAGTAGGCCATGATGAACTCTCTTTTCCTGCAACAACCTTTAAATCATCATTTTCCATCAATTCCTGTCGTATCCAGCATATTTCCTGGATCGCTGTAAAGATTCACAATGGGTCCCTGTTGCATCCGCTTTATACTACATGAGGATCATTGCAAGCTGGTGATCAGACCCGGATTGTAGAGTGCCAGAAGGCCACTCGCAAATCGTTGTACTTTTTTGCGCCATGTCGTCGTTGCAAGACAGCTTGCTCTCTAACGGGTTGTTAGCCATCCGCACAACCGCCATTTGTACGAGTTGGATATGCAGCCCCTTTTTAGCAAGGTTGTTCGCTGTATACATTCGTTAACCTCACATTGGGTGTTGTGGAGGCTGTATGCCAACTTGACCTGTGCATCAACAGGATTCGTTGCTGGCATCCCGGCAATTAGCGACTTTGCCCTGTGTGCACATGCCCCGTCCATCCTTTCCTAATGACAACATCGACAACAAGAAAGCAGTTTCCAATGAAAATGATGGAGTTTCCTTGGGCGCAGAATGCTTACCAATTTGTCGTGACATTCAATCGAAAGCTAGATCATTTCATTCATCTCCGTAGCCATAAAATGAATGACACTGCATCCATCCATCCAGATTTCAGCCTCCCAGTACGAGGGAGGCATCAAGAACCCCCCATCCGACGAGCTGAACCGTGCAACAGCCTCCTCATCGACAGACAGAAGCTACCCGCTTAGCCTCAGCAATCAGTCTCAGACTCAATCCCTGACATTTTTAAAACAAAAAGACTCGCTTCATGCCAACTGTCCAGTCTCCTCTCCTTTCTCTCAAAGGATTCATAAGAAAAACAGATGAAATCAAAGACAAAACGGCTTGCCCCCATTCAAAGCCTCTTCACACAAGAAACAAAGTCCGCAATCGATTATGCACCCATTCCCGCTTGGCAGAGCATAAATTGTCCAGCCGTCCAGCCTGTCCCCGTCGTGATCCAAATCTCGCCTCCTTTGCAGCGGCACCTCAAAGAGCAGCCGACGCAATGCAATGCAATGAAATGAAATGAAAATACATGTCAATCTGTCACCTGATCGCCGAGCCAATCCTGTAATCTTGTCCCATCCAACACTCTTGATTCTTCGCAAAAGTTTTCCATTTCAACGTCGTTTACATGTGTAAAGCCATCGCTGCGCCATCTAAATCAAAGGATTCCCATCGTCTGACACGCCTCAAGATACACTCACGTGAGAAAATAGCAAATGTCAGAATGAAAGATACCATCAACCAACTGACTTCCTTTTTTCTTTTTTTTTTGTTTCTGTGATGCTCCGCTCTTGGCTTTTGTTCCATCGAAGCAGTCTCTCGGTGCCGGTCTTTGGCATTACAATCATCCATCCAAACAGCTCGTATGTCCTTGTCAGGATGTGCAGTGCACTGCACACTGTTGCTTTGCACTGTGTTCCCCATCCTCTCTCTCTCTCTCTCTCTCTGCCGGCTCTTCTGTTTGAATAAGCAGTCATCAAAGGATTAAAGAGAAGATGCCGGCGGAACATGAAAATGGAAGGCGGTGTTCGGGGGGGTTCTTCAAAGAAAAGCAAGCACGCGCGATTCTCAACGGTATCCCTGTGCACTTTGATTTATTTTTTATTCCTTTTTTTTTTGTGCATTTTATTTGCAAGGTAAGCACGCTTCCGTCGGGCGGCGCGGCGTTTCTATTACTCTTCGCGGATCTGTTGTGCCTGTGGCTGGCGCAGGGACGGGTGGGTTTAGTGCATTTTGGACGACGAGCACTTCGATGGGGTGTGAAATTTCTTTTGTCAATTGCATATCCTTGGCTTTTGTTTGAAGGTGTTATAACACGACTTGTGCACTTTCTCTCAAGGGGTAAATTCACGCCTGTAATCCTTTTATCTGGGTGCTTGCTTACACATGCTTCTTCACTGTTTGCGTTTTTCATTCATCCGGGACATGGTGGCCGCCTCAGGTGCGGGAGGCGGTGTGAGAATGCAGTTTGGCTGCAGAAGTGGAAAGTGTGCCTTGATGGTGTGCCAGAGAGTTGTTGCAACACTGTTTGGCGGGGAAAAAGACACGCTAGATGACCTTCAATGGTGGGAAGCGCGCGTGCAACTTGTGTCATTTGAGTCGTGACGAGGCGTGCGTAGGTCAACTACTGGAAATGCGTTCCTCCTGTGGTCTCGTGGAAGTCACTCGAGTAACAAGGCGTCCAACAACGCGTCCATGTTCCTCCAGAATCACTGTGGTCTCTCGTGGAAGTCACTCCAGGAACAAGGAGACCTCCAGCGACGCGTCCAAGTTCCTCCAGAATCACTGTGGTCTCTCGTGGAATTCACTCGAACCGCTTCCTCGAGACCGCTCCCTTATTTCCAGAATTCCTGTGCCCCACGAGGCGGAGATTGAATTAAGTTTCCCTCGAAAAGGCTATCATTCGATTGCCTCTAGACCTGCTTGCTCACAAATTATCGCTGATCCTTCTCACAGCAATCCAATTTAGGCACCCGATCCGAAAAGGATTCCAGTAATGGACGCCTAATGGACCAAAGGCATAGGTATCCTGCCCAACTGTCAAGCACTCCAATTAAGTCGCCCCCATGGCTCCGCACTTTAAGCGAGCACTCACCTCGCATCATCACTTGCCACCTCCGGCAAGCCTTTAAAATTCAGTCCGAGAACCTTGCACATGACCAAAGCCCCCTCCCCCCCTCCCCCCCGCCATTTGAGTTCACCTCGGCGGTGTTTACCCTGCAGCCAAATTTAATCGCCGACAAAAGTCAAACAAAGGAGACGTCTCGCCCCCACGGGAGAAGTTAATGTTTTTCAAATGAAAACGATTCCAATGCCACATGAAGAGAGCGGGCGATGGGCGCGGAAGGATGAAAAAAAAGAAAAAAACACACGCACACCAAGGGTGGAACTGGGGATGCCGAGTGAGAGGGATGGGGTCGCTAGCGAATAATAACGACATTGAAAAAGTTTTGTCTAAGTGGATTTTTGTCAGGATTTCGAGGGATTACATTTTTTTTTTAAGGGATGTAATAATTTTCTCGGGGAGCGCTTGCTGTTTGTGTTTTACTTGGTGAGTCATTGAAAAATACGGGAACCTGGTGGGGGGAGGGGGGGCGATTAAAGGAAAAATATGTATTCTTCGTGGAGCGTGACTAGGACCTGTGTTTCTTGCGACAGGAGGTTAGGTGGGTGGTAGGATTACATGTGCTTGACGAGGGATTCAGGAAGACATCGAGCAGTGTCTGTGTCATTTGACTGAATTTAGAGGCTATCTCGCGGTCATTATACGTGAAGTGACGCGGCAGATTCCTGATCAATCAACCGTCAATCAGAGTGATGCACATTGCGTTGCACGTCAGACACTCCTCTTGACTTCGGAACCTTCCGAGGAGCCGACGTAGAATCTGACCGTCTTCTTGTTGTAACCAGGGAACAACGGAGGAACACCATGGTTTGACGTCGGAAAACAACAACAGCAACGGGCTGGACTTTTCCCAATTGAATCTCCCAGAAACTCTCTCTAAGTTCGACGCCGCACTCGAAGAAAAATTGAAGACAAAATTCGAGGCAAACTTGATTGGGGGCCAGCTTCCAGCTTAAAGACAAGATTGTCGGTCACACCACTGAACACAACGAATGCAGATAGGCACATGCAACGAAACTAGAAGCTTAGGTTAGGTTAGGTGGTAGTGGCTGACTGACGGTAGGCAGAAGTCGCACTTAGGCCAGCACAGGCGTTGGAGACAGACCCTAACAATCCTCTTCTGGCACACCTCTGTAATGTGTCACAAATGCCTCACAAGGCCAAGCTATGTGAAAAGTTGTGAGGTTATCGTTTCGTTTCCTGAGCAAAACCGCACATCTTGTGGGCATCACAGACTACTTAGTTCAGCCGGGTTGTTAAAATCGTAGGCCTCTAGGTGACTCCTTCTTCGGAAGAGGTCCAACAATAGATTCTTCATCGTCATCTTCTATGTAGCTTATACAGAAGTGCTTCTAGGGAAGGCCTAATCTTGAGGCGTGAGTTTCAATTGAGGAGTGCCCGGTTATGACGCCGATCAGAGTTCTGAGATTCGTGCTACTCACTTCTGATCAGTCTGAGTGAACGTTTTGGATCGAGAGTGGGCTGGAATTGTTTCGTCCCAGTAGTTCATCTTAATCCTCAGTAGAAGTCTTGCAGTAGCGAAGGCATAGATGGCAAATCTCCATCCGGAAAAAGTACGGAACCAGTCCCTTTTCTGGTGAGTTCGTCCGCCTCACAATTCTCTGGAATGTCACGTTGCTCCGGCACCCACATAAGGTGGATGCAAAAATACTTGGTCATCTCGTTAAGGAATAGGCTGCCATTCAGAGGAGTATTTGAGTTGATTGTGACCGCACGCACCCAGAGATTTTATCGCTGCCTGGCTGTCATAACAGATGACTTGATGGACTTCTTCTTCTTCTTTGTTTGGCGCTACAGTCCGGGGTGGACCTGGGCCTCATCCAAACAAGCCTCTCCAGCCAGCACGATCTTTCGCCAGCTGCCTCCAGTTGTGCACACCAAGTTGGTTGAGGTCCTTCTACACTTGTGTGCGTCATCTCGTTCTAGGACGTCCTCTGTTGCGTTGTACCAATGGCTCGGAATCGAAGACTATTCGGGCCGGAGCTGTAGTGTCAACCCGCTCTACGTGACCTAGCGTTGGATCGTGAGAAGTCCGAGGTCGAGGAGATGGAGAAATGATGTAAAGCATGAGTAAAATGGACAACTGCTAGCAGAGTCATAGTCGATGTCGAGAATTTGGAGGAAACACGTAATGGGCGACGAGAAGTCAAATAGCGCTGTCAAGGTGAATGCATCTCTCATCAATCTGGACGATGGTTCTGTCCTTCATATGGAACGTGAAGTGCACCAAAACTGCTTGCGCGGACGATGGACCATCCGCTGGAAGCTTAAACGCAGCAGAAGGCGTTTTGGTTGTGTGCATGCACATCATCATCTGTAAGGTAAGACTCAGTAAGTCAGAAAAAAGCACGCCCAACTAGAGGAATCCCATAGTGACTTGCTGATAAACAAAAAAGGAAGCCCATGTTCACTGATGACGTGCAGGGTCTTCTCTGTCCTTCTGTGCACTCGGCTGAAACCCTTTATCAACCATTCAACACTGTGGCAGACCCGATACTCACCATCTCTTCGTCGATTTCATCGCGTGCACAGAGACTAGCTATATGAGTAGATTTGACATTCCTGTCAATCTGACGATGGAGAACTCTCACCGAGCATCCAGTGCCAAGCAAAGGTTTTAGACAAGGCAACGCATACGACGTCATGTGACCTCTTCAACATCGTTCTTGCGAAGATCGTACAAATCTCACTGACCATAAATTCGTTGCCTTCCATAAATCCGTTCAGCTGTCAGCATTCGCGGGTGACACTCACTCAATTGGCAATGCGTTTGCTTGCATTTAGACTGAAGCGGTTGGGTCTGGCGGTGGACGAGGAAGAATCAAGAAGTACAAGCTGTTCCTAAGAACTGACGCCTTGGACAAGACGGTGTGCAGGAATAGAACTCGAATTCAGATTAGTTTGCGACCTCGTCAACGTCGGCTTCACAACATCAGGTATCGAGATCAAACGCAGAATAATTCTTGCCAAACACTCTTTCCTTGGGCTAAAGAGACAAATGAGCAAAAGTGCATGGACATCCCACGAACAAGAACCACAGGAGAAGATTCAACCACGAGCTGGGCAGAGCGAAAGATTTCAACCACGAGCTGGGCAGGGCGAATGACATGTGTCTAGGCAAGCGTCTACAGATTTAACGCCTAAAATGCATGTAAAGCGTGTGAACTCGTCTCTGACTTGAAAAGTTGTGTCCGTGGGATGACGTAGTAGAGGATGACCGCGTCTACGATGGCAATTTACGACAGAAGTGGCGGCAAATTAAATTCATTTTTTGGGACATCTTCTGCAAGGAACTTGTCGGAATGTGCGTGTTCATGTGCGTCGTTCTTGTCTGCTGTCACAGATGTTGCATCGTCGCCATCGTCTCCAATTGACTCCAGTTCTAGATCCGATGGATGTCTTCGAGACGAAAGCGTGGTCAGATCCCCTGAAACGACATATATCTTTAAAACGTAACCTCAGTCAGATCCGCTGAATCCCACTCCATTCTTTGGCAGCCTTTTCACAGTCTCAACGAAAAAAGCAAACTCTTCACTACAAGCTTCAATTTTTCAAACAAACTCATCAGCAAGTCCTCCAAACTCGATGAGCGATTATAAATGACAATGAAACCTCCCCCTACCCCCCTCCGATCGACAGCACTATCATCCATCAGAGGAGCCACTCCTCTTGACTTGCAAAAATGCAAATGGATCCTTGCTCAGCCCTTTTAAGTTTTTAAGACAAAAATAACAAACCACCCCCTTGAGGCACGATAAAATCTTAATCCGTTCCTCGAGACGATTGAATGAAGCATTCCATTCCACAGACAACCCGAGCAGCAGTCAGTCCATCTCTATCCCCCGCCACTCTCAAACGGGTAAACAAGACATCTCAATTACAACCCCCATTCAGCCATCAAATCAATGCAAATTAGGGTGGATAGTCATGAATAGGAAGCCAGGCAAGGCGGCCTATCCCTGATCCTTATTGAAATCATCTTGATTATTTGCTTTCAGTTAATTTGAAAACTTTCTGCACCCACCATAGCCATCCTCCATTGATTGATATCCACTTTTCGTTTTTTTTCCCTTTACTTGCAGGGATCCAAACGGCAACCGTTCAACTGCTGACCAACCACAAGGACGAGGTTATCCTCAAGTGCCACGTCGAGGGTAGCGGCGAAATGGAAATCGAATGGTTCAGGAACAGTGAGAAATTGACTTCAATTCAGAACATCCATTTGGAGGGCAATCGTCTGCTAATCAGAGCACCATCCGTCTACGATAATGGCCTCTATCGGTGTGTTGCCTCGAATCCAGCCGGTCGTGCTATGAGCAAAAAAGGCTACGTCCTCAAGTGGGCCGGCACGGAATCGCAATCGGCATCGGGATGCATTCCACGTTTCGTCGAAGGGAAAAAGGGCCAGAAGCTGCTTGACAAATCGAAGAACATATTCCTTTGCCGTGGCAAACGAGGCGACAAATCCGTGAAGGCCACCGTCGCGGACGTTACGTTCAGTCAGCATCCCACTGCGAAGCAGGTGGTCAAGGAGAACGAACCGGTCGAGTTGCCGTGCACATACCAACTGCCCGAGAAGTATAGGAACGCCATGGTGCAGCTGCGCTGGCGCAAGGATGCGAAGGTATTCCGTCAAACGGACCTGGGTGTATCCACCTCGACGACGGCTGAGCCAAATATGGAATCAATGCTACGTGAAGACTCGCGCGTCGTACTCAACCGCGCTAATGGCTCGTTGATGTTCTCCTCTGTGATTGCCAGCGATGCTGGCCAGTACTACTGCCAGATTTACATCGAGGGACACAGTCCGATCTCGTCGGAGACCGGCGAGCTGCTCGTCATTGAACAGTTGAAGTTCGCGCCGCAGCCGACGTCGAAGAACCTCGAACTTGGCTCCGTGGGGAAGGTGCACTGCAAGGCGCAGGGAACGCCAACGCCACAAGTTAAATGGATTAGGGTAAGTTATTACTCCTCCTCCCCCCCCCATATCCACCCCTTGTCTGTCACGTGCCGTGTTAACGAGAGAAAAAAAAACCGCCCCCCCCCTGCGTCAATCCTCGAAATATCCCTCGACAGTCAATTAGGACGAGCTGCATGAATAAAACCGAGAGACAACAAAATCTCCGGCGAGGTGAGCAAGATCCGGGGGAAATTCAATTCAAACCGATTTCCGCCCCCCTCTGCCACAAGAAAGGGAGAAGAAAAGAAGGAAAAAAAGCCCGTTATAGTGATTTCTTTCTCGGTGGGATTGTTGACCCAGTCCTCGTGACGAAATGGTTGAGGAGAACTTTCATGAAAAGGCTTTCAGTCCCGAGCAGAAAACTTTCTTAAGATCCAAGAGAAAAGAGAAAAAAAAGGAACGAGAATAAAACCGAGGACAGTGTCCTGTGAAAAGTGGACAGAAGTTTGGTCGGCGCTGTCGGCGGGTGGGCACACAAATGAAATGAATTTTTTTCCCCGTTTCCAATCCACCGCTCCGTTTCATCTTCAGACACTGACGGACGTTGGTCATGTCGTTGAAGAGAGAAAGAAAAACAAGTATATTCGGGCGAAATCAAATAAAGCACAAAATCCTTGCCAAGTTATTGCAGCACATTTAATTTATTCAGGCTGAAAGTTTTGCCCGCCCAAGCGGCTGTGGAATTTTAATATGTCCATCGAGGATGGAGACCGTGGGGCGGCGTTTTAGCAGTTCTGTGCATGCAAATTTCTTAAAGCGACCATGAGCAACGATGAATGAGGTTACCAATGGCGACCGTCACATTTGAAGAGTATTTGGAATCCTAAGTGGATTCTTAGTGTAGTCTTCAGCGATGGCAACTTCTTTATCTTTGTACGAAGCGATGGAGATGGGCTTCAAACATCAAACATCAGCCTTCTTCAGCTAGCACACCAAGTTGGTTGAGTTCTCGTCCACTTGTGTGCGTCGCCTTAAACCTAGGCGACTTCTGAGGCAATGTCCCACTTCTGATGCACCGTCCCACTTAATTACTTCTCAGACAGACGACTTATGGAGGGTCTGAGCCTGAGCAATAGCTGCTTGCCATCGATGACGGTCCTGGGAACGCTGCTTCAGACCAAGCTGTCTTGCATCAGCGATTGCCTGGTCTTTATGTCGGAAGTTCGGTTTTCTTCTCCTTCTCGAACCAGAAGGCTCGCATTCGAAGACCCTCTGAGCTGGAGCAGTGGTTGGCAGTCGACGGATTTGTGCCTTCCGGACTACATCCATATCTTGTCAGAGCTCTTAGAGTTCGCGGTTGTGTCCTCTTCTCCATTCAGCCTCCTTCCAGACAGGACCATATATCCGAAGTGGAATTTTTCTTTTGAAGGCACGAAGGCACTGCAGTACGCCACGAACTCAATGTAGAGCAGCTGCTTCTTCGAACGGAAAGGGCAATGCTTCGATGGTTTGGTCATGTGGCACGAAAGTCCTCATCGTCACGACCTCCGAGGTGTGCTCTTGAATGCGATTCCAGCAGATTGGTGACCGCTTGGCAGAATCAGGACGAGCTGGTTCAAAAACTCGCCTGGCTGCGCTTGGGCATAACCCCTGATGAGTTAGAGTCGATGGCGGAAGATCGAGTGACCTGGAGAGCACTCGTGCGTGCATTACCCCCGCGACTCCTGTAGTGGATCATGCATGTGGATCATGATGTGGTACCATGTATCAGCTGCGCTGTTTTGCTTATCGTCCAACTTTCGCTTCCATATAGCCGGACTGGTAAAATAAGGGTTTTGTTGACCATGTCCAATCCAATCTTGGTCAGGAGCTTTGATTCCAGTTGTTTCGACAAACCAAACTACCATCGGTTGCCAAGGGCGATCATACGTTCGATCTCCACTAAAATGTCGTTCGTAGTTACTCGCTGTCTGAATTTCGAGCTTTTCCGTGGCGATCAGTAGTGACGACGAGCTGGCAAAGTCAGCGAATCATTGGTTGGTTGAAGACCATCGGACCCAGCTTTGAGCCTTGTGGAACTCCTTGAGCCATTTTGGTGATCCGCTCAGTTGATTTGCTGCCTTCCACTTGAACGTAGAATCTTCTGAAATGGACTGGATATTGGTGTAGTTGGGAGGTGCGTCGTCTTCTGCACGGGATGTCTAAGTTAATTCATGATTGTACCTCCCTTGAGGCACTTACAATGGTCTTTACTAGAAAAAAAACGTCTCCTTGCCGTTCAGGACCCGGCATAAACCTGAAGGATCCTTCTACTTCTGAAAGACAAATAGCACGCAATACACGAGTGGTTGCTGCAGAAGCAGATCCCAGGATCACCTCAGACTGTAGAGTCACCCATAGTCACCCTCTCCAAAGTTCAGCCAACAGTTACAGTGGACTCTCCCGAAGTCAAGTTTCCTCAAACTCGAACTGATTTTGATACCCCTCCAGAATTCGCCTTAGAGAGAGTCACTGTAGCTTGTTTTCAAATCAATCACACACATACTTGCTTCTCCAGATCTTTCGACAGCACTCATCTCCTTCTTCTTTCTCCTCTTCCTCCTCATCCTCCCCATCCTCTTCGTCTCCTCTTCCTCTTCTATATGTGGTGCTTCAGTCCGAGATGGACCTGGACATCAACCAACATGACTCGTCAACCCCCTGATTGAGATCCTTTCCCACTTGGGTGCGCCACCTTAGACGCGGGCGTCCTCTGTAGCCTCGTCCAGGTTCAGAATCTAAGACTCTTCGAGTTGTCCATACGCTCTACATGGCCCAACCAACTTAGCCGCGTTGGATCCATAGACGTCTCGCTAGTCTCATGCCGCTGTACAGTCTCACGCAACTCACCTCATCTCCTTCACACCCAAATCAAATTCATACCAAAACGACAGATCCGATTCCGTATTCAGTTCCAACGCACAATCATGACTAATTGAATGTCTACACCGTTCCCCCTACCCCTTCCCAACCATCTGCGTTAAGTACACATTTGAGAACAATTAAACATTCATCGAATCGCATCGTCGCCTGAACACCATTCGACGGTCCACCCACCTTTCCAGGCCATTCCCAGGCGCTACTAGTCTCGACAGAAGCGCAAAAAAAAAGAAAAACGCAAACATTAATCTCGTTTTCGACTCCAAACTCAATTTCATTAAAAGCAAACAAACTCGTATCGACTCAACTTTCGATGTGCTACATCATAAATCGTAACTCCCGCCCGCTGGATCCGCTAAAATGTGAACGCAAACAAAGCTGAACGCAAACAACTCCTACGCCGAACTGAACCGTCGTTCAAATGCCCATCGCGCATAGTTGTTTCCCATTATTACACAGAAATTCGAAAGTTCCACGTCCTTCAGGACGAAATGCGCTGCACCCGCCCGAAATTCGGGTGTACACTGTGATGGGTAATGTAAATAGGCGCCTGGCCGTGGACAATAGCTCGGCAAATAATATCATCCTATGACGGAATGCGCGTTTTCTAATAAAAAATTCAACGTATCCCATATCCGTTCGATCGTGCAAAAGTTTGAGGATAACAATTTATTGGAGAAAGGAAACTGCACAGGCACATGCCACACATGCCTCCCCGTTGGCGCCGGCAGACAGGCAGACAACAATGCAGCCGGGCCAAGTGGTGCGGGAATGAAATGCGAACGAAAACGGAGCCAGGGCATTTACATGTGGGAATAAACTTTCGAATCGGCCAGCTAACTTTGCCAATCTAATTGAATTGTTTGATAGTTTTGCGAATGAGTTTTTCTTATTGATTTATCCCCCGCTGTCGCACTGCTGTCATTCCGCTGTCATGTACCAGAGAGGCACAATGCTTTAAATGACAATGCCATTCCGATGGCTGAAATGTGGGCTCCAGGTACGGCGCTAATTTGAGTGCTGATCCTGCGAGGGAGCGGACGAACTTTTCGAACAAACTTTCGCTGATAATTGCCAGCAACGTTTACTTATGTAAGCTGCTTGACTGATGCCACGTCAAGTCGAGGAGAATGTTGTGATTCTGACTCTTCATTCATGAGCAATCTCCAGAAGCAAAGAACAGGGAATCCTTGGGAATGGCGCCGCGTTTGTCCTCCCAGTCAGAGACTCCACCGCAACCTGTTTGCTTTATTCAGACTTTAATCGATTCCCAAGATGCGTCCTCCATTCCTCCGCTCTTATGCGCAAAAATCGACCCCAAACTGAGCCACCACCCCACAAGTCAGTCTGACTGGAAAAAAAATGTGAGCTGTACAGGGTGGGCCATCTAGTGGTTTTTTTTAAATCATCGGTTTTTTTGACACTGACTGGTGTTTCCCGGTCGAAATCTTGACAGAAAGTCAGTATCATACCTCCGCGGAATGACATGGGTCGCTTTGCGCTTCAAGAACGTTGGGAAATATTGAAATTTTGTTCGCAAAGTGAGTGCTGTGTAGCCAGCCCAAACAGTGCGTTTTTTTTTTTTTTGAAAAGAAGACGTTTTGGCCGAAATGAGGCACGCAATGTTCGCAAGTTTGTGCAAAAAGTTCGTGGGACTGGTTGGGACAACTCTCATGGTCCCGCACAGATGGGGATGTGGCTGCTGTGGCCTTCGTTGAAATGAGGCTGGAAACGTTTCGTGGGCGTATCAGAGCCTGTTCACTGACTTTCTTTTTTTTTTTACTGAAATTGAAGACATGGATTTGGACGACCTCTGGCAAGATGATTTAGACCTCGATTCATCCAGGAGGGCGTGCCATGCCACATAACTCGTGCCACAATCGATATTTTGCTCACCAAATGCCCGAAATCGTGTTATCAGCCGTCTTGGCGATGCCACTAGTCGCTGCCTCGGAGCTGTGATTTGCCCCGTTTTTTTTTGTGGGGAACTGTGAAGGGCCGATGTTATGCCAACAATCTGGAAACGATTCAAGCTTTTAAAGCCTATATCATCCAAGCGATCCCAGAGCTATAGCCCGAAACCAGCTCTGATAAAATTGGAGTGGGAAAAGGGGCTACTGCTAGGCACCCACTTGAACGACGATGAATTTCATAAATAATGGGAGTGTTTGTTCTTACTAATGAAGCCATAATTCATGGAAAAAGATTCAAATTTTCCCATTTTGTAGCATTTTTAAAAAGAAACTTGCATTTGGCCCACCCTGTAGATTCGAAGTAATTAACATTTATACTCCTGCAGCAGCTTCCCTCGGCGTCAACGTTCTCATTTACATTTCACTCGCTATTTGATCTGCAAAAATAGACTGCTCCCCCCTTCCACAACCCCCCCCCCCACCACGTTCAAGAAATCACACGACGCTTAATTACAAATTTACAAACTTTCCAAACTAAGCATCCCAAATGATCATCTCCCCCCAGCAACACACCCATAAAGAGTCCTCTTATCCCCTGGTATTCCCAAAGCAATTGAACAAGCAAAAAAGAAGAAAACACTCGCTCCGGCACATTAAGGCATCCAAACTACAAAAGTTTATCCCCTTCCTCCAGCCCGACTGGGTGAATGTAAAAGTTTCCAACTATAGCAGTTCTTCCATTTCTCTTGCAGGATTACACGGATCAATTGCCCGAGACAATTGACGACATCAACGGAACGTTGATATTTAAAAATGTATCCGCCGAGAATCGTGGCAACTACACGTGCATTGCCAGCAACAGTCAGGGCCAGATAAATGCCACCGTCAGCATCGGTGTAGTGGTGGCACCCAAGTTTTCTGTTGCGCCCGAGGGACCCATCCAAGCCGTCGAAATGGGCATTGCAAGCATTCACTGTCAGGCCATCGGTGATCCGCGACCAACCATTCAGTGGGACAAGGACCTGCAATATCTCAGCGAGAACAATACGGACAGGAATCGGTTCAAGTTTCTGGAAAATGGAACTCTGGAAATCACCGAGGTGCACCTGGACGACGAGGGGCGGTATGGATGCACGATTGGCAACAGTGCCGGCCTGAAGCGTGAAGAAGTACGATTTGTTGTCAAACGTAAGTGCTCGGTTTTTTTTTTTGTTTTCTCTTACCTTTCTCTTACCTCTCCAGCGGTCGAAGGATTCGCAACGGAGGAGTCCTCGGATGGCTTCCTCATTACTCGAGCCGTCCTCATAACCATGTCGGTGGCGTTTGCCTACATCATCCTCGTCGTTGGCCTCATGCTCTGGTGCCGGTACAGGCGACAAGCACGTAAGGCCCGCCTGACCGACGCGGGCAAGGACAACGTCGAAGCGGGCGAGGTGACCAACAAAATGGCAGAAATCGAGCCTTGTCTACCGGAAAATGGAAAATCCGAAAAGAACAACAAAACGAAGAAAATGAACGGCAACACGAACCCCCGTGGCAGCGGCAATGAGGCGCAAAAAAGCGACGACACCATATCGAGTGTGAACTCGAAGGGCTCCAAGAAGTCACATGCGTTCGATCAATTGGCCCTGCCGCGTGCCAGCCTGACTGAGCTCATTCAAATCGGCCGGGGCGAGTTCGGCGATGTGTTTGTGGGCAAAATAAAGTCATCGGTGATAAAAATCAACGAGGCGAATGAAAAGGACACGGACGACCGACAAAGTGGCAGTCCGCCGAGCATGGAGAAGCGACGGTCGAAAACATCCATGGACGACATTGAGGAGATCAAGGAGGAACAGGAGCCGAACACCGAAGTGTCGGACGAATATAAGCTGATTCTGGTGAAGGCACTGAACAAAATCAAGGACGAGACATGCTGTCAGGAGTTCAAGAGGCAAATCGAAATGTTTCGGGCGATATCGCACAAGGGTGTGGTGAAACTGTTCGGCCTGTGCCGGGAGAAGGATCCCCACTACATGGTCGTGGAGTACACTGATTGGGTAAGTTCTGCCATTCCATGCCTGGCTTTTCATGATTTGATGTTCCATTTGCTTGTCTTAGGGTGATCTGAAGCAATTCCTCTTGGCGACCGCAGGCAAGGCAAACTCCGCCACAACAGCATCGCAACAGAGTGGTGGAACGAATGGCGCCGTCGGATCGATTCCGCCTTTGAAAACCGGTCAAATTCTCGCCGTCGCATATCAAATTGCCCGCGGAATGGATGCAATCTATCGCGCTCGTTACATTCACAAGTAAGTACTGCACTCACTTGCGATGGAGACGTGTTCTCATCAAATCCTTTTGCAGAGACCTCGCCACACGCAACTGCATAATCTCGAGTGACTTCATTGTCAAAGTCTCGTATCCGGCATTGTCGAAGGATAAATACAATCGGGAATACTTCAAACATCGAAACACATTACTTCCGATCCGTTGGCTGGCGCCCGAGTGCATCCAAGAGGACGAGTTCACAACGAAGAGTGATATATATGCGTACGGCGTTGTCGTCTGGGAGCTATTCAATCAAGCAACTAAGCTACCCTTCGAGGAGCTGAGCAATGATGAGTTTGTGCAAAAGTGCTCCGCCGGCAGTCTGGAATGGGAGGTCGCCGATGGGACACCCGATGCCCTAAAGGAGATTTTCGTAAGTGATGACGAAGAGTCTAGGCTATGGAATACTAAATTAAAGCTCTTTTGTTTTCCCCCCTTTTGACAGGCATCGTGTTGGAATCAAAATCCCAAGGATCGTCCGTCATTCAGTCAACTGTGTACGGCCCTCAGCAAAGCAATGCACTCCAGTGATAACTAATTTTAGTCGATTTAAGAAAACAGGACACGTTTGTATTTTATTTTAAGCCCTGAACATCGACGAAGGGGTGGTGCTCCTTCGTCTTCATTTATTTTCGACCAAAAACCGAGTCAACACAACACAGTCTGCTCTAGCAGTTGCCCACCCATGACAAGACGAAGAACTGATCACAAAATCAACTCCCATACATATATACAAAAACAACACACATATTCTAGCTACAAATCATTGCCAATGGTTTATTGTTTTGACGAAGCATTTTTGTATGCGTTCTTAATTTTTATTTTTTTTTTTTTTTGTTGAAAAGAGAAGACACATGAAGTCCAGTCTAGAATGTAAGTTTGAGGCGTCGCCCCATGCTCCGTGCATGCAGGACGGAGAGGAATCTCTCTGTCTCTCTCTATCTCTCTCTCTCTCTCTGTATCTCTACCACCCGTAGCTTCATAGATTTGTAGAATATTTAATTTATTTACTGAACATCTCGCCCGTCTAGGTGGTCCCGTCAATGACAAAGCCAGCTAAACAGCAAACATTTTTTAAGTTAAGTTTACCGAACCCATATACATTTAAGTCTAAATTTTAAGCTAGAGCTATAAAGGAAATCTATATATTATGAAAAATGAAAAATGAAAAATGTATTCTATTCAGAAGCCAGATTCTTTCGAATGGCGGACGATATATTTAAGTGTAAGCCGACTGGAGGTGAGGAGCAAGAGGCGAGTAATATAAACTATTCTATAAGCAATGTAATATATATATATGAAAAAAAAAATGATTTGAATTAGTGTCTAACGTTGTATTTTTTATTCTTTATTTGATTCTAAGACAAACATTTCTCGTTTTTTTTTTTTTTTGTAAACTTTACTTTTTTACACTTAATGTACGATTCAGCAGTTTGAAAAGGAAGGAACCATGTACTGGATACTGTTTGTGTATTCTTTCAATAAATTAATTAACAAAAAGTATGTACGTCACTTGTTTTGATTTATTGCCGCGGGAAATGTCAGTGGACACAGGATGCACTGCATCCTGGACTCACACCGAAGAAGAATGTGGCGCCCTCTACAACGACTTGGGCAAAACTGAGCAATAGATTTGGTCTGAAAATCTGCAAATTTGGAAGTTCACATCGGCCGAACACATCGGACTCGGACTATACGTGACCTCGTCAAATACAGAAATAAGAGAGCAAGGAGATATCCAACTTCGGCCAGAATTCCCCCTAGTCCGAAGCGGAGAAAAATGTGAGAGTAGTGGAACTCCCTTTTGTTGTTGTAAATTGCACCGCGACCTTTAGATCCATTCTGCCCGCTATTCATACCTTTGCTTTCTCAAGAGCGCCCCTCCCATGCAGCTCTTTTCAGAGCCGTATTGAAGGTTATGCTCCTTTGCGCGAAGGTGGAAGAGATTTGCCGTAGAGTATTCTCTCTAAGCCAGTTTCCTTTAGGAATCTGAGAATGAGAGCTGGTTCTAGTGACTTCAATTCATTCTCTGATATTAGGTGTTTGCCCAGATATCTTTGTCTTCCCAGTATATGTTCTGGAATTTCATTATACATTTCATCCCAGCTTCCTTAGCTTTGCTCCTCCCCTCACAGTGCCTTGTTAGGAAGCCTGTCAGGATACGGAGGTTGTTTTTGCTCATTGCACATGCTTCAAGCCTCTTGCGGTTATGTTGACCCAAGAGTTTCTTGGCCTGCTTCATACCATGAGCGTTGTTCCATGCATCTGCCCGGTCCCTTCTTTCTATTGCCCTGAACTCTTCCCCGAGGATGTGATCTCCAATAGCGCAGAATCTTTCGGGGCCTATAAAATGTTTCGATGCTCCTTTCCTAGTCAGGCAGTCGGCCATTTCATTGCCATCTATCCCTGTATGGCCAGGTATCCAACAGAGTTGTACTCTGTTACTCCTACTCAGCTTCTTAAGCTTCTGTAGACATTCCCACACGGGCCAGGATTTTATGATATAGGAGTCTTGTGCCAGGATAGCGGCACGACTGTTATGTCTGATGTCGCTCTCCATGAAGTCGCCAGCGCCAGAACCAACCATTGTCTTGGAGGCACCCGTGAAGATTCGATTACATTTCCTGGCTCAGATTTGGGCCAGAGCCTGTCCTGAGTACAGAAAATGTCACAGCTGGAGTACCGGTGTCCGTGTCTTCGTGTGTCATCATACACCGTGATCATCGAAGCTCCAGTTCGAGTTGTACCAAAGATGACGGCCTTGAGCGTGCAAAAAAAAAAAAAAAACGCAAGTGTTCCTTCAAAGCATTCAACATGAGTGGCGTCGGGACAATCACAGTCTAGACTCTAGAGTGTCCAGCGATCGTTACACATTCGAATTTGAACCAAGTCAGACTGAAAGCATCGACTTGAGCATTCCACAGTCGAACATACAGATCAGTATGTGCTTCTGAGCGTCAGTCGCATCATCAGTCGAAGCGTCGTACCGTCCATAATACTTGCTCACTAATTTCCGAATCCGAATCAAGCCATGAGACACGAACACACGAATCAACAAATGCCCCACCTTGTTGGTGCTGCTGCAAGAGTCCACCCAAAGTAACCGCGCGCTCTTATGTCAGCGTTTTGGCAAACGTCTCCTCTGATGGCCCTCATGTGTGAAAGAAGAGCTTGAACTAAATTAGATGCTCAACTAGCAGCTACTGGGAATTCCTCTTGGCACTAGTTGCACACATGGCGATCGACGTCAGTCACTCCTCCGAACATTCTGAAGAGCCAACATCGACTCGGATCATTTCCGATTGTTGTACCAAGGTAAGAACACGGATTCCACACAACAGTTTGACGTAGGAAAGCTACAATCGCAATCGAGGGGACTCACTCGATCAAGTCTCCCTGAAGCTCTCAGAAAGTCCAACCGAACAAAACGCCATCAGAGAAGATGGCTCTGATGTGGAAGAGGATTTTAAAACGCCAACCGGAAATAAACCCTTGTTTTGACAAGAAGTGTACTTTCATCAAAGCAAGCAACATATCAGGCGATGCAGCACAGAAGGGTGACAGCAGTGCCTGAGCTCTTCCAACTTAAAATAAGACAACTGGTCCCAGGTGACAGGAGTAAGCCGATCCCCATTGCACCACAATTGACACAAGTGTGACTGCTAAAGGGTGTTTTATTAAGCGCATCATTCTTTTAAATTTAAATAAAACAAAGCGTATGTGAGGTGTCATTGAAAGTTTTTATTCGTTTGAAAGGCCTATCGATGCCAGTTTGTGTGGAATGCAGCTTCTCTGGGTAGCGTGCAGCCAAAGTGTTCAATTTGTCATGACTCTGGCGCATAAATCAGACTGATTTTGACCGATATTGGATTTGAGGGCCTCTGTGGTTTTTTTTTTGGCACCTGCAGCGCTCGCCGTTGACGGTGATAGCCTGGCCAACGAAGAAATGTGTACCGGTGACGCCGCCAGACCAAAAATCAACGCCAAACAATACTTTTTCTGGATGCATTGGACGCTCTTGGATCTCATGTGAATTGGTATCGTCGCAAATTCGACAATTTTGTTTGTTGACGTACCCATTCATCCAGAAATGGGCCTTATCTATGCTATGCCCGTCCATGGTGGCATTTGGCAAAGCAGACTGAATAAGAGACAGCCAGACACTTCCCAGTTGTGGTCCCATCTGTTGGCCTTTTCGTCTCCATCAGAGATTGACTTTGAAACAGAGTCATAATAATTCCGAAACAAAACATCATCTTCATTTAAACTCATCCGCGACGATGAGATGAGATGAGATGCCATTTCGCACGCACCACCGTGGCAAGTAGGTGACGCGGAGGCCACTGCTTGGCATCCCGATCACGTAGGCAATTTGTTATGAATACCAAAGCCAAGAGCACGACGCTTGCAAGCGAGAGCAATTTCTCGATTCCCCTCCCAGCCTCCGTAGAGTGCGTAGCGACACATGTCTGTAGGTACTTACTTTTCCACAAAAGCGGCAAAGAAACGCGCGATATATTGTCGCGCGGACGTGACGCCTTCAAAGGCGTATTTAAAAAAAAAAACAAATGGATTCGACTCACTCAAAGGGAATGTGTCAGCTATGATGGATTGATTTTTAAGGAATTACGAAGTGGGAAGCTTTAAAGCGGAACCGCGGGGCTTTAAGTACTCCCTCTATCTCTCTCTCTCTCTCTCTCTCTCTTGGTGACAATTAAAATAATCACATCAGCATTCAGTCAGCATTTCTTCTTCTTTCAGCAGACTTAAAGCCATTCAAGCAGCTCTCCGCAGCAGCATCCAGCCAACAGCGGGGATGAATGAATGAATGGCACAGGCCTGCCCATTGAGATGGAGCTGAACACCTGGAGCACAGCAGCATATTTAATATTTTAACTATTGTCAAGGATAACATCTCATTCAGGAGTGAAACCAAATTGCATCTTCACTTGCCATTCATCCGCCAGGCACCCCCATCGCTTGGAATGTGTCATTGAATGGAGGAGATCCCCCACGGAATGTGTATGCATTGCTGGTGTGCTTCGAAGCAGATACATAGATGATGATGGACGGGGATGGTTGCGCGCGCTTTATAGAATACATCGCCCAGTAATGAGGGTTGAAAGTTACTTGAAGTGGGCACTTTAAATCCAGCATTGCACTCAAGAGTCAGTCAGCGCTGGCGATATCCACATTTCCATTCACAATTTGCTTCGCCTCCACCAGGCGGTCTGGGTGCATGTAGAGAGAGTGCGTTGATGGCCTGGATGGATGACGGATATGGCTATCCCAACTCTAACCACGAAGTTTTTCCTCGTTGTCGTCGTTGCTGTTGTTGTTTCTCTAAATGGAAGCACAGCACAACTTGGAGAAGTTTTTGTTGACGACGTCAATGCTGCTGCTACTGCTGCTGATGATGATGATGACGATGTTAGGGGCTGACGCTCCTCCTCTGCCTGGCTGGTTTCCTACATTCTACGACCAACTTGATGTTTGCCTCTGCCTGAATCCGAATGTGAGGTAAGATGTCTATTAGGAGTTTCTTCTTCTTTTTTTCCATTTTTTTGTGTGTCTCCTTCTCCTTCGCCTCCATCCACTGCCACGACATTCATTCTCCCCCGCGCTGCTCGGAGGGGGGGAGGAAGGCTTAACAAATGTTTTGCCGTGGCATTCAATTGGCAGTCACTCGCTTGGCATGCTTCGTACTAAAATATAAGAGGAATTCAATTGGCATTATTTACAGAGGAGTTAGTTTATTATGAGAAATTCCTTAACCTTTGCATGGGAGTGCGCCCTTGGAATGGGGCTGGCTTTAATAGAAGTCGTAACTCGAGGTGGAGCCCAAATCCTACCGTGGATTTAGTCTCGGAATGGGAATATAAACAGTAGGAATCATTGAGACGATTTTTTCGGTTAACCAAAGGACATTCCATTGAATTTAATGCCCAATCTGCAGTTTCCTGTAAATTGTTTTCCTCAGTCGGATCCTCAACCATGCCGTCACGACCACTAGAAAGTCAGAGAAGGCGACCTGAAATGGTGCGTTTTTCTGTGATTTTGGCCTCTTTGCTCTGGAATTCACTCCAAATGTATTTGATTCGATTAATAGACACTAGACAACACACCCACAGGTGTACAAAAGTCCTAGGTAGCCTAGTTTGGCCGCTGTGCCAGTTGGAAGATGAGCTAGGATAAGGCTAAAAATTCCTTACTATACACTGTCAATTTTTTCAGGTGAAAATCTCGATGTCGTCGGATTCACTCCAAATGTATTTGATTCGATTAATAGACACTAGACAACACACCCACAGGTGTACAAAAGTCCTAGGTAGCCTAGTTTGGCCGCTGTGCCAGTTGGAAGATGAGCTAGGATAAGGCTAAAAATTCCTTACTATACACTGTCAATTTTTTCAGGTGAAAATCTCGATGTCGTCCGATTCACTCCAAATGTATATGATTCGATTAATATACACTAGACAACACACCCACAGGTGTACAAAAGTCCTAGGTAGCCTAGTTTGGCCGCTGTGCACAGTTGGAAGATGAGCTAGGATAAGGCTAAAAATCCCTTACTATACACTGTCAATTTTTTCAGGTGAAAATCTCGATGTCGTCGGAATCACTCCAAATGTATTTGATTCGATTAATAGACACTAGACAACACACCCACAGGTGTACAAAAGTCCTAGGTAGCCTAGTTTGGCCGCTGTGCCAGTTGGAAGTTGGAAGATGAGCTAGGATAAGGCTAAAAATCCCTTACTGTCAATTTTTTCAGGTGAAAATCTCGATGTCGTCGGATTCACTCCAAATGTATTTGATTCGATTAATAGACACTAGACAACACACCCACAGGTGTACCAAAGTCCTAGGTAGCCTAGTTTGGCCGCTGTGCCAGTTGGAAGATGAGCTGGGATAAGGCTAAAAATCCCTTACTATACACTGTCAATTTTTTCAGGTGAAAATCTCGATGTCGTCGGATTCACCCCAAATGTATTTGATTCGATTGATAGACACTAGACAACACACCCACAGGTGTACAAAAGTCCTAGGTAGCCTAGTTTGGCCGCTGTGCCAGTTGGAAGATGAGCTAGGATAAGGCTAAAAATCCCTTACTATACACTGTCAATTTTTTCAGGTGAAAATCTCGATGTCGTCGGATTCACTCCAAATGTATTTGATTCGATTAATAGACACTAGACAACACACCCACAGGTGTACAAAAGTCCTAGGTAGCCTAGTTTGGCCGCTGTGCCAGTTGGAAGATTAGCTAGGATAAGGCTAAAAATCCCTTACTATACACTGTCAATTTTTTCAGGTGAAAATCTCGATGTCCTCGGATTCACTCCAAATGTATTTGATTCGATTAATAGACACTAGACAACACACCCACAGGTGTACAAAAGTCCTAGGTAGCCTAGTTTGGCCGCTGTGCCAGTTGGAAGATGAGCTAGGATAAGGCTAAAAATCCCTTACTATACACTGTCAATTTTTTCAGGTGAAAATCTCGATGTCGTCGGATTCACTCCAAATGTATTTGATTCGATTAATAGACACTAGACAACACACCCACAGGTGTACAAAAGTCCTAGGTAGCCTAGTTTGGCCGCTGTGCCAGTTGGAAGTTGGAAGATGAGCTAGGATAAGGCTAAAAATCCCTTACTGTCAATTTTTTCAGGTGAAAATCTCGATGTCGTCGGATTCACTCCAAATGTATTTGATTCGATTAATAGACACTAGACAACACACCCACAGGTGTACCAAAGTCCTAGGTAGCCTAGTTTGGCCGCTGTGCCAGTTGGAAGATGAGCTAGGATAAGGCTAAAAATCCCTTACTATACACTGTCAATTTTTTCAGGTGAAAATCTCGATGTCGTCGGATTCACTCCAAATGTATTTGATTCGATTAATAGACACTAGACAACACACCCACAGGTGTACCAAAGTCCTAGGTAGCCTAGTTTGGCCGCTGTGCCAGTTGGAAGATGAGCTAGGATAAGGCTAAAAATCCCTTACTATACACTGTCAATTTTTTCAGGTGAAAATCTCGATGTCCTCGGATTCACTCCAAATGTATTTGATTCGATTAATAGACACTAGACAACACACCCACAGGTGTACAAAAGTCCTAGGTAGCCTAGTTTGGTCGCTGTGCCAGTTGGAAGTTGGAAGATGAGCTAGGATAAGGCTAAAAATCCCTTACTATACACTGTCAATTTTTTCAGGTGAAAATCTCGATGTCGTCGGATTCACTCCAAATGTATTTGATTCGATTAATAGACACTAGACAACACACCCACAGGTGTACAAAAGTCCTAGGTAGCCTAGTTTGGCCGCTGTGCCAGTTGGAAGATGAGCTAGGATAAGGCTAAAAATCCCTTACTATACACTGTCAATTTTTTCAGGTGAAAATCTCGATGTCGTCGGATTCACTCCAAATGTATTTGATTCGATTAATAGACACTAGACAACACACCCACAGGTGTACAAAAGTCCTAGGTAGCCTAGTTTGGCCGCTGTGCCAGTTGGAAGATTAGCTAGGATAAGGCTAAAAATCCCTTACTATACACTGTCAATTTTTTCAGGTGAAAATCTCGATGTCGTCGGATTCACCCCAAATGTTTTTGATTCGATTGATAGACACTAGACAACACACCCACAGGTGTACAAAAGTCCTAGGTAGCCTAGTTTGGCCGCTGTGCCAGTTGGAAGTTGGAAGATGAGCTAGGATAAGGCTAAAAATCCCTTACTATACACTGTCAATTTTTTCAGGTGAAAATCTCGATGTTGTCGGATTCACTCCAAATGTATTTGATTCGATTAATAGACACTAGACAACACACCCACAGGTGTACAAAAGTCCTAGGTAGCCTAGTTTGGCCGCTGTGCCAGTTGGAAGATGAGCTAGGATAAGGCTAAAAATCCCTTACTATACACTGTCAATTTTTTCAGGTGAAAATCTCGATGTCGTCGGATTCACTCCAAATGTATTTGATTCGATTAATAGACACTAGACAACACACCCACAGGTGTACAAAAGTCCTAGGTAGCCTAGTTTGGCCGCTGTGCCAGTTGGAAGTTGGAAGATGAGCTAGGATAAGGCTAAAAATCCCTTACTATACACTGTCAATTTTTTCAGGTGAAAATCTCGATGTCGTCGGATTCACTCCAAATGTATTTGATTCGATTAATAGACACTAGACAACACACCCACAGGTGTACAAAAGTCCTAGGTAGCCTAGTTTGGCCGCTGTGCCAGTTGAAAGATTAGCTAGGATAAGGCTAAAAATCCCTTACTATACACTGTCAATTTTTTCAGGTGAAAATCTCGATGTCCTCGGATTCACTCCAAATGTATTTGATTCGATTAATAGACACTAGACAACACACCCACAGGTGTACAAAAGTCCTAGGTAGCCTAGTTTGGCCGCTGTGCCAGTTGGAAGATGAGCTAGGATAAGGCTAAAAATCCCTTACTATACACTGTCAATTTTTTCAGGTGAAAATCTCGATGTCGTCGGATTCACTCCAAATGTATTTGATTCGATTAATAGACACTAGACAACACACCCACAGGTGTACAAAAGTCCTAGGTAGCCTAGTTTGGCCGCTGTGCCAGTTGGAAGATTAGCTAGGATAAGGCTAAAAATCCCTTACTATACACTGTCAATTTTTTCAGGTGAAAATCTCGATGTCGTCGGATTCACCCCAAATGTATTTGATTCGATTGATAGACACTAGACAACACACCCACAGGTGTACAAAAGTCCTAGGTAGCCTAGTTTGGCCGCTGTGCCAGTTGGAAGATTAGCTAGGATAAGGCTAAAAATCCCTTACTATACACTGTCAATTTTTTCAGGTGAAAATCTCGATGTCCTCGGATTCACTCCAAATGTATTTGATTCGATTAATAGACACTAGACAACACACCCACAGGTGTACAAAAGTCCTAGGTAGCCTAGTTTGGCCGCTGTGCCAGTTGGAAGATTAGCTAGGATAAGGCTAAAAATCCCTTACTATACACTGTCAATTTTTTCAGGTGAAAATCTCGATGTCGTCGGATTCACCCCAAATGTATTTGATTCGATTGATAGACACTAGACAACACACCCACAGGTGTACAAAAGTCCTAGGTAGCCTAGTTTGGCCGCTGTGCCAGTTGGAAGATTAGGTAGGATAAGGCTAAAAATCCCTTACTATACACTGTCAATTTTTTCAGGTGAAAATCTCGATGTCCTCGGATTCACTCCAAATGTATTTGATTCGATTAATAGACACTAGACAACACACCCACAGGTGTACAAAAGTCCTAGGTAGCCTAGTTTGGCCGCTGTGCCAGTTGGAAGTTGGAAGATGAGCTAGGATAAGGCTAAAAATCCCTTACTATACACTGTCAATTTTTTCAGGTGAAAATCTCGATGTCCTCGGATTCACTCCAAATGTATTTGATTCGATTAATAGACACTAGACAACACACCCACAGGTGTACAAAAGTCCTAGGTAGCCTAGTTTGGCCGCTGTGCCAGTTGGAAGATTAGCTAGGATAAGGCTAAAAATCCCTTACTATACACTGTCAATTTTTTCAGGTGAAAATCTCGATGTCCTCGGATTCACTCCAAATGTATTTGATTCGATTAATAGACACTAGACAACACACCCACAGGTGTACCAAAGTCCTAGGTAGCCTAGTTTGGCCGCTGTGCCAGTTGGAAGATGAGCTAGGATAAGGCTAAAAAGCCTTTACTATAACTGTCAATTTTTTCAGGTGAAAATCTCGATGTCGTCGGATTCACTCCAAATGTATTTGATTCGATTAATAGACACTAGACAACACACCCACAGGTGTACCAAAATCCTAGGTAGCCTAGTTTGGCAGCTGTGCCAGTTGGAAGATGAGCTAGGATAAGGCTAAAAATCCCTTACTATACACTGTCAATTTTGTCAGGTGAAAATCTCGATGTCGTCGGATTCACTCCAAATGTATTTGATTCGATTAATAGACACTAGACAACACACCCACATGTGTACAAAAGTCCTAGGTAGCCTAGTTTGGCCGCTGTGCCAGTTGGAAGATGAGCTAGGATAAGGCTAAAAATCCCTTACTATACACTGTCAATTTTTTCAGGTGAAAATCTCGATGTCGTCGGATTCAGTCCAAATGCATTTGATTCGATTAATAGACACTAGACAACACACCCACAGGTGTACAAAAGTCCTAGGTAGCCTAGTTTGGCCGCTGTGCCAGTTGGAAGATGAGCTAGGATAAGGCTAAGAATCCCTTACTATACACTGTCAATTTTTTCAGGTGAAAATCTCGATGTCGTCGGATTCACTCCAAATGTATTTGATTCGATTAATAGACACTAGACAACACACCCACAGGTGTACAAAAGTCCTAGGTAGCCTAGTTTGGCCGCTGTGCCAGTTGGAAGATGAGCTA
This sequence comes from Eristalis pertinax, assembly GCA_907269125.1. Classification (NCBI taxonomy): domain Eukaryota; kingdom Metazoa; phylum Arthropoda; class Insecta; order Diptera; family Syrphidae; genus Eristalis; species Eristalis pertinax. The sequence continues at coordinate 3,244,713 of OU026146.1, forward strand.
GGATAAGGCTAAGAATCCCTTACTATACACTGTCAATTTTTTCAGGTGAAAATCTCGATGTCGTCGGATTCACTCCAAATGTATTTGATTCGATTAATAGACACTAGACAACACACCCACAGGTGTACAAAAGTCCTAGGTAGCCTAGTTTGGCCGCTGTGCCAGTTGGAAGTTGGAAGATGAGCTAGGATAAGGCTAAAAAGCCTTTACTATAACTGTCAATTTTTTCAGGTGAAAATCTCGATGTCGTCGGATTCACTCCAAATGTATTTGATTCGATTAATAGACACTAGACAACACACCCACAGGTGTACAAAAGTCCTAGGTAGCCTAGTTTGGCCGCTGTGCCAGTTGGAAGATGAGCTAGGATAAGGCTAAAAATCCCTTACTATACACTGTCAATTTTTTCAGGTGAAAATCTCGATGTCGTCGGATTCACTCCAAATGTATTTGATTCGATTAATAGACACTAGACAACACACCCACAGGTGTACCAAAGTCCTAGGTAGCCTAGTTTGGCCGCTGTGCCAGTTGGAATATGAGCTAGGATAAGGCTAAAAATCCCTTACTATACGCTGTCAATTTTTTCAGGTGAAAATCTCGACACTAGACAACACACCCACAGGTGTACAAAAGTCCTAGGTAGCCTAGTTTGGCCGCTGTGCCAGTTGGAAGATGAGCTAGGATAAGGCTAAAAATCCCTTACTATACACTGTCAATTTTTTCAGGTGAAAATCTCGATGTCGTCGGATTCAGTCCAAATGCATTTGATTCGATTAATAGACACTAGACAACACACCCACAGGTGTACAAAAGTCCTAGGTAGCCTAGTTTGGCCGCTGTGCCAGTTGGAAGATGAGCTAGGATAAGGCTAAAAATCCCTTACTATACACTGTCCATTTTTTCAGAAGATGAGCTAGGATAAGGCTAAAAATCCCTTACTATACACTGTCAATTTTTGCAGGTGAAAATCTCGATGTCGTCGGATTCAGTCCAAATGCATTTGATTCGATTAATAGACACTAGACAACACACCCAAAGGTGTACCAAAGTCCTAGGTAGCCTAGTTTGGCCGCTGTGCCAGTTGGAAGATGAGCTAGGATAAGGCTAAAAATCCCTTACAATACACTGTCAATTTTTTCAGGTGAAAATCTCGATGTCGTCGGATTCACTCCAAATGTATTTGATTCGATTAATAGACACTAGACAACACACCCACAGGTGTACCAAAGTCCTAGGTAGCCTAGTTTGGCCGCTGTGCCAGTTGGAATATGAGCTAGGATAAGGCTAAAAATCCCTTACTATACGCTGTCAATTTTTTCAGGTGAAAATCTCGACACTAGACAACACACCCACAGGTGTACAAAAGTCCTAGGTAGCCTAGTTTGGCCGCTGTGCCAGTTGGAAGATGAGCTAGGATAAGGCTAAAAATCCCTTACTATACACTGTCAATTTTTTCAGGTGAAAATCTCGATGTCGTCGGATTCAGTCCAAATGCATTTGATTCGATTAATAGACACTAGACAACACACCCACAGGTGTACAAAAGTCCTAGGTAGCCTAGTTTGGCCGCTGTGCCAGTTGGAAGATGAGCTAGGATAAGGCTAAAAATCCCTTACTATACACTGTCCATTTTTTCAGAAGATGAGCTAGGATAAGGCTAAAAATCCCTTACTATACACTGTCAATTTTTGCAGGTGAAAATCTCGATGTCGTCGGATTCAGTCCAAATGCATTTGATTCGATTAATAGACACTAGACAACACACCCAAAGGTGTACCAAAGTCCTAGGTAGCCTAGTTTGGCCGCTGTGCCAGTTGGAAGATGAGCTAGGATAAGGCTAAAAATCCCTTACAATACACTGTCAATTTTTTCAGGTGAAAATCTCGATGTCGTCGGATTCACTCCAAATGTATTTGATTCGATTAATAGACACTAGACAACACACCCACAGGTGTACCAAAGTCCTAGGTAGCCTAGTTTGGCCGCTGTGTCAGTTGGAAGATGAGCTAGGATAAGGCTAAAAATCCCTTACTATACACTGTCAATTTTTTCAGGTGAAAATCTCGATGTCGTCGGATTCACTCCAACTGTATTTGATTCGATTAATAGACACTAGACAACACACCCACAGGTGTACCAAAGTCCTAGGTAGCCTAGTTTGGCCGCTGTGCCAGTTGGAAGATGAGCTAGGATAAGGCTAAAAATCCCTTACTATACACTGTCAATTTTTTCAGGTGAAAATCTCGATGTCGTCGGATTCACTCCAAATGTATTTGATTCGATTAATAGACACTAGACAACACACCCACAGGTGTACCAAAGTCCTAGGTAGCCTAGTTTGGCCGCTGTGCCAGTTGGAGATGAGCTAGGATAAGGCTAAAAATCCCTTACTATACACTGTCAATTTTTTCATGTGAAAATCTCGATGTCGTCGGATTCACTCCAAATGTATTTAATTCGATTAATAGACACTAGACAACACACCCACAGGTGTACAAAAGTAATAGGTAGCCTAGTGCGCTGTGCTAGTTGGAAGATGAGCTAGGATAAGGCTAAAAATCCCTTACTATACACTGTCAATTTTTTCAGGTGAAAATCTCGATGTCGTCGGATTCACTCCAAATGTATTTGATTCGATTAATAGACACTAGACAACACACCCACAGGTGTACAAAAGTCCTAGGTAGCCTAGTTTGGCCGCTGTGCCAGTTGGAGATGAGCTAGGATAAGGCTAAAAATCCCTTACTATACACTGTCAATTTTTTCATGTGAAAATCTCGATGTCGTCGGATTCAGTCCAAATGCATTTGATTCGATTAATAGACACTAGACAACACACCCAAAGGTGTACCAAAGTCCTAGGTAGCCTAGTTTGGCCGCTGTGCCAGTTGGAAGATGAGCTAGGATAAGGCTAAAAATCCCTTACAATACACTGTCAATTTTTTCAGGTGAAAATCTCGATGTCGTCGGATTCACTCCAAATGTATTTGATTCGATTAATAGACACTAGACAACACACCCACAGGTGTACCAAAGTCCTAGGTAGCCTAGTTTGGCCGCTGTGTCAGTTGGAAGATGAGCTAGGATAAGGCTAAAAATCCCTTACTATACACTGTCAATTTTTTCAGGTGAAAATCTCGATGTCGTCGGATTCACTCCAACTGTATTTGATTCGATTAATAGACACTAGACAACACACCCACAGGTGTACCAAAGTCCTAGGTAGCCTAGTTTGGCCGCTGTGCCAGTTGGAAGATGAGCTAGGATAAGGCTAAAAATCCCTTACTATACACTGTCAATTTTTTCAGGTGAAAATCTCGATGTCGTCGGATTCACTCCAAATGTATTTGATTCGATTAATAGACAATAGACAACACACCCACAGGTGTACCAAAGTCCTAGGTAGCCTAGTTTGGCCGCTGTGCCAGTTGGAGATGAGCTAGGATAAGGCTAAAAATCCCTTACTATACACTGTCAATTTTTTCATGTGAAAATCTCGATGTCGTCGGATTCACTCCAAATGTATTTAATTCGATTAATAGACACTAGACAACACACCCACAGGTGTACAAAAGTAATAGGTAGCCTAGTGCGCTGTGCTAGTTGGAAGATGAGCTAGGATAAGGCTAAAAATCCCTTACTATACACTGTCAATTTTTTCAGGTGAAAATCTCGATGTCGTCGGATTCACTCCAAATGTATTTGATTCGATTAATAGACACTAGACAACACACCCACAGGTGTACCAAAGTCCTAGGTAGCCTAGTTTGGCCGCTGTGCCAGTTGGAATATGAGCTAGGATAAGGCTAAAAATCCCTTACTATACGCTGTCAATTTTTTCAGGTGAAAATCTCGATGTCGTCGGATTCACTCCAAATGTATTTGATTCGATTAATAGACACTAGACAACACACCCACAGGTGTACCAAAGTCCTAGGTAGCCTAGTTTGGCCGCTGTGCCAGTTGGAAGATGAGCTAGGATAAGGCTAAAAATCCCTTACTATACACTGTAAATTTTTTCAGGTGAAAATCTCGATGTCGACGGATTCACTCCAAATGTATTTGATTCGATTAATAGACACTAGACAACACACCCACAGGTGTACCAAAGTCCTAGGTAGCCTAGTTTGGCCGCTGTGCCAGTTGGAAGATGAGCTAGGATAAGGCTAAAAATCCCTTACTATACACTGTCAATTTTTTCAGGTGAAAATCTCGATGTCGTCGGATTCACTCCAAATGTATTTGATTCGATTAATAGACACTAGACAACACACCCACAGGTGTACCAAATTCCTAGGTAGCCTAGTTTGGCCGCTGTGCCAGTTGGAAGATGAGCTAGGATAAGGCTAAAAATCCCTTACTATACACTGTCAATTTTTTCAGGTGAAAATCTCGATGTCGTCGGATTCACTCCAAATGTATTTGATTCGATTAATAGACACTAGACAACACACCCACAGGTGTACCAAAGTCCTAGGTAGCCTAGTTTGGCCGCTGTGCCAGTTGGAAGATGAGCTAGGATAAGGCTAAAAATCCCTTACTATACACTGTCAATTTTTTCAGGTGAAAATCTCGATGTCGTCGGATTCACTCCAAATGTATTTGATTCGATTAATAGACACTAGACAACACACCCACAGGTGTACCAAAGTCCTAGGTAGCCTAGTTTGGCCGCTGTGCCAGTTGGAAGATGAGCTAGGATAAGGCTAAAAATCCCTTACTATACACTGACAATTTTTTCAGGTGAAAATCTCGATGTCGTCGGATTCACTCCAAATGTATTTGATTCGATTAATAGACACTAGACAACACACCCACATGTGTACAAAAGTCCTAGGTAGCCTAGTTTGGCCGCTGTGCCAGTTGGAAGATGAGCTAGGATAAGGCTAAAAATCCCTTACTATACACTGTCAATTTTTTCAGGTGAGAATCTCGATGTCGTCGGATTCAGTCCAAATGCATTTGATTCGATTAATAGACACTAGACAACACACCCACAGGTGTACAAAAGTCCTAGGTAGCCTAGTTTGGCCGCTGTGCCAGTTGGAAGATGAGCTAGGATAAGGCTAAGAATCCCTTACTATACACTGTCAATTTTTTCAGGTGAAAATCTCGATGTCGTCGGATTCACTCCAAATGTATTTGATTCGATTAATAGACACTAGACAACACACCCACAGGTGTACAAAAGTCCTAGGTAGCCTAGTTTGGCCGCTGTGCCAGTTGGAAGATGAGCTAGGATAAGGCTAAGAATCCCTTACTATACACTGTCAATTTTTTCAGGTGAAAATCTCGATGTCGTCGGATTCACTCCAAATGTATTTGATTCGATTAATAGACACTAGACAACACACCCACAGGTGTACAAAAGTCCTAGGTAGCCTAGTTTGGCCGCTGTGCCAGTTGGAAGTTGGAAGATGAGCTAGGATAAGGCTAAAAAGCCTTTACTATAACTGTCAATTTTTTCAGGTGAAAATCTCGATGTCGTCGGATTCACTCCAAATGTATTTGATTCGATTAATAGACACTAGACAACACACCCACAGGTGTACAAAAGTCCTAGGTAGCCTAGTTTGGCCGCTGTGCCAGTTGGAAGATGAGCTAGGATAAGGCTAAAAATCCCTTACTATACACTGTCAATTTTTTCAGGTGAAAATCTCGATGTCGTCGGATTCACTCCAAATGTATTTGATTCGATTAATAGACACTAGACAACACACCCACAGGTGTACCAAAGTCCTAGGTAGCCTAGTTTGGCCGCTGTGCCAGTTGGAATATGAGCTAGGATAAGGCTAAAAATCCCTTACTATACGCTGTCAATTTTTTCAGGTGAAAATCTCGACACTAGACAACACACCCACAGGTGTACAAAAGTCCTAGGTAGCCTAGTTTGGCCGCTGTGCCAGTTGGAAGATGAGCTAGGATAAGGCTAAAAATCCCTTACTATACACTGTCAATTTTTTCAGGTGAAAATCTCGATGTCGTCGGATTCACTCCAAATGTATTTGATTCGATTAATAGACTTTAGACAACACACCCACAGGTGTACAAAAGTCCTAGGTAGCCTAGTTTGGCCGCTGTGCCAGTTGGAAGATGAGCTAGGATAAGGCTAAAAATCCCTTACTATACACTGTCAATTTTTTCAGGTGAAAATCTCGATGTCGTCGGATTCAGTCCAAATGCATTTGATTCGATTAATAGACACTAGACAACACACCCACAGGTGTACAAAAGTCCTAGGTAGCCTAGTTTGGCCGCTGTGCCAGTTGGAAGATGAGCTAGGATAAGGCTAAAAATCCCTTACTATACACTGTCCATTTTTTCAGAAGATGAGCTAGGATAAGGCTAAAAATCCCTTACTATACACTGTCAATTTTTGCAGGTGAAAATCTCGATGTCGTCGGATTCAGTCCAAATGCATTTGATTCGATTAATAGACACTAGACAACACACCCACAGGTGTACAAAAGTCCTAGGTAGCCTAGTTTGGCCGCTGTGCCAGTTGGAAGATGAGCTAGGATAAGGCTAAAAATCCCTTACTATACACTGTCAATTTTTTCAGGTGAAAATCTCGATGTCGTCGGATTCACTCCAAATGTATTTGATTCGATTAATAGACACTAGACAACACACCCACAGGTGTACCAAAGTCCTAGGTAGCCTAGTTTGGCCGCTGTGCCAGTTGGAAGATGAGCTAGGATAAGGCTAAAAATCCCTTACAATACACTGTCAATTTTTTCAGGTGAAAATCTCGATGTCGTCGGATTCACTCCAAATGTATTTGATTCGATTAATAGACACTAGACAACACACCCACAGGTGTACCAAAGTCCTAGGTAGCCTAGTTTGGCCGCTGTGCCAGTTGGAAGATGAGCTAGGATAAGGCTAAAAATCCCTTACTATACACTGTCAATTTTTTCAGGTGAAAATCTCGATGTCGTCGGATTCACTCCAACTGTATTTGATTCGATTAATAGACACTAGACAACACACCCACAGGTGTACCAAAGTCCTAGGTAGCCTAGTTTGGCCGCTGTGCCAGTTGGAAGATGAGCTAGGATAAGGCTAAAAATCCCTTACTATACACTGTCAATTTTTTCAGGTGAAAATCTCGATGTCGTCGGATTCACTCCAAATGTATTTGATTCGATTAATAGACACTAGACAACACACCCACAGGTGTACCAAAGTCCTAGGTAGCCTAGTTTGGCCGCTGTGCCAGTTGGAGATGAGCTAGGATAAGGCTAAAAATCCCTTACTATACACTGTCAATTTTTTCATGTGAAAATCTCGATGTCGTCGGATTCACTCCAAATGTATTTAATTCGATTAATAGACACTAGACAACACACCCACAGGTGTACAAAAGTAATAGGTAGCCTAGTGCGCTGTGCTAGTTGGAAGATGAGCTAGGATAAGGCTAAAAATCCCTTACTATACACTGTCAATTTTTTCAGGTGAAAATCTCGATGTCGTCGGATTCACTCCAAATGTATTTGATTCGATTAATAGACACTAGACAACACACCCACAGGTGTACAAAAGTCCTAGGTAGCCTAGTTTGGCCGCTGTGCCAGTTGGAAGTTGGAAGATGAGCTAGGATAAGGCTAAAAATCCCTTACTGTCAATTTTTTCAGGTGAAAATCTCGATGTCGTCGGATTCACTCCAAATGTATTTGATTCGATTAATAGACACTAGACAACACACCCACAGGTGTACCAAAGTCCTAGGTAGCCTAGTTTGGCCGCTGTGCCAGTTGGAAGATGAGCTAGGATAAGGCTAAAAATCCCTTACTATACACTGTAAATTTTTTCAGGTGAAAATCTCGATGTCGACGGATTCACTCCAAATGTATTTGATTCGATTAATAGACACTAGACAACACACCCACAGGTGTACCAAAGTCCTAGGTAGCCTAGTTTGGCCGCTGTGCCAGTTGGAAGATGAGCTAGGATAAGGCTAAAAATCCCTTACTATACACTGTCAATTTTTTCAGGTGAAAATCTCGATGTCGTCGGATTCACTCCAAATGTATTTGATTCGATTAATAGACACTAGACAACACACCCACAGGTGTACCTAATTCCTAGGTAGCCTAGTTTGGCCGCTGTGCCAGTTGGAAGATGAGCTAGGATAAGGCTAAAAATCCCTTACTATACACTGTCAATTTTTTCAGGTGAAAATCTCGATGTCGTCGGATTCACTCCAAATGTATTTGATTCGATTAATAGACACTAGACAACACACCCACAGGTGTACCAAAGTCCTAGGTAGCCTAGTTTGGCCGCTGTGCCAGTTGGAAGATGAGCTAGGATAAGGCTAAAAATCCCTTACTATACACTGACAATTTTTTCAGGTGAAAATCTCGATGTCGTCGGATTCACTCCAAATGTATTTGATTCGATTAATAGGCACTAGACAACACACCCACAGGTGTACCAAAGTCCTAGGTAGCCTAGTTTGGCCGCTGTGCCAGTTGGAAGATGAGCTAGGATAAGGCTAAAAATTCCCTGTCAATTTTTTCAGGTGAAAATCTCGATGTCGTCGGATTCACTCCAAATGTATTTGATTCGATTAATAGACACTAGACAACACACCCACAGGTGTACCAAAGTCCTAGGTAGCCTAGTTTGGCCGCTGTGCCAGTTGGAGATGAGCTAGGATAAGGCTAAAAATCCCTTACTATACACTGTCAATTTTTTCATGTGAAAATCTCGATGTCGTCGGATTCACTCCAAATGTATTTAATTCGATTAATAGACACTAGACAACACACCCACAGGTGTACAAAAGTAATAGGTAGCCTAGTGCGCTGTGCTAGTTGGAAGATGAGCTAGGATAAGGCTAAAAATCCCTTACTATACACTGTCAATTTTTTCAGGTGAAAACCTCGATGTCGTCGGATTCACTCCAAATGTATTTGATTCGATTAATAGACACTAGACAACACACCCACAGGTGTACAAAAGTCCTAGGTAGCCTAGTTTGGCCGCTGTGCCAGTTGGAAGTTGGAAGATGAGCTAGGATAAGGCTAAAAATCCCTTACTGTCAATTTTTTCAGGTGAAAATCTCGATGTCGTCGGATTCACTCCAAATGTATTTGATTCGATTAATAGACACTAGACAACACACCCACAGGTGTACCAAAGTCCTAGGTAGCCTAGTTTGGCCGCTGTGCCAGTTGGAAGATGAGCTAGGATAAGGCTAAAAATCCCTTACTATACACTGTAAATTTTTTCAGGTGAAAATCTCGATGTCGACGGATTCACTCCAAATGTATTTGATTCGATTAATAGACACTAGACAACACACCCACAGGTGTACCAAAGTCCTAGGTAGCCTAGTTTGGCCGCTGTGCCAGTTGGAAGATGAGCTAGGATAAGGCTAAAAATCCCTTACTATACACTGTCAATTTTTTCAGGTGAAAATCTCGATGTCGTCGGATTCACTCCAAATGTATTTGATTCGATTAATAGACACTAGACAACACACCCACAGGTGTACCTAATTCCTAGGTAGCCTAGTTTGGCCGCTGTGCCAGTTGGAAGATGAGCTAGGATAAGGCTAAAAATCCCTTACTATACACTGTCAATTTTTTCAGGTGAAAATCTCGATGTCGTCGGATTCACTCCAAATGTATTTGATTCGATTAATAGACACTAGACAACACACCCACAGGTGTACCAAAGTCCTAGGTAGCCTAGTTTGGCCGCTGTGCCAGTTGGAAGATGAGCTAGGATAAGGCTAAAAATCCCTTACTATACACTGTCAATTTTTTCAGGTGAAAATCTCGATGTCGTCGGATTCACTCCAAATGTATTTGATTCGATTAATAGACACTAGACAACACACCCACAGGTGTACCAAAGTCCTAGGTAGCCTAGTTTGGCCGCTGTGCCAGTTGGAAGATGAGCTAGGATAAGGCTAAAAATCCCTTACTATACACTGACAATTTTTTCAGGTGAAAATCTCGATGTCGTCGGATTCACTCCAAATGTATTTGATTCGATTAATAGGCACTAGACAACACACCCACAGGTGTACCAAAGTCCTAGGTAGCCTAGTTTGGCCGCTGTGCCAGTTGGAAGATGAGCTAGGATAAGGCTAAAAATTCCCTGTCAATTTTTTTCAGGTGAAAATCTCGATGTCGTCGGATTCACTCCAAATGTATTTGATTCGATTAATAGACACTAGACAACACACCCACAGGTGTACCAAAGTCCTAGGTAGCCTAGTTTGGCCGCTGTGCCAGTTGGAGATGAGCTAGGATAAGGCTAAAAATCCCTTACTATACACTGTCAATTTTTTCATGTGAAAATCTCGATGTCGTCGGATTCACTCCAAATGTATTTGATTCGATTAATAGACACTAGACAACACACCCACAGGTGTACCAAAGTCCTAGGTAGCCTAGTTTGGCCGCTGTGCCAGTTGGAAGATGAGCTAGGATAAGGCTAAAAATCCCTTACTATACACTGTCAATTTTTTCAGGGGAAAATCTCGATGTCGTCGGATTCACTCCAAATGTATTTGATTCGATTAATAGACACTAGACAACACACCCACAGGTGTACCAAAGTCCTAGGTAGCCTAGTTTGGCCGCTGTGCCAGTTGGAAGATGAGCTAGGATAAGGCTAAAAATCCGTTACTATACACTGTCAATTTTTTCAGGTGAAAATCTCGATGTCGTCGGATTCACTCCAAATGTAGTTGATTCGATTAATAGACACTAGACAACACACCCACAGGTGTACCAAAGTCCTAGGTAGCCTAGTTTGGCCGCTGTGCCAGTTGGAAGATGAGTTAGGATAAGGCTAAGAATCCCTTACTATACACTGTCAATTTTTTCAGGTGAAAATCTCGATGTCGTCGGATTCACTCCAAATGTATTTGATTCGATTAATAGACACTAGACAACACACCCACAGGTGTACCAAAGTCCTAGGTAGCCTAGTTTGGCCGCTGTGCCAGTTGGAAGATGAGCTAGGATAAGGCTAAAAATCCCTTACTATACACTGTCAATTTTTTCAGGTGAAAATCTCGATGTCGTCGGATTCACTCCAAATGTATTTGATTCGATTAATAGACACTAGACAACACACCCACAGGTGTACCAAAGTCCTAGGTAGCCTAGTTTGGCCGCTGTGCCAGTTGGAAGTTGGAAGATGAGCTAGGATAAGGCTAAAAATCCCTTACTATACACTGTCAATTTTTTCAGGTGAAAATCTCGATGTCGTCGGATTCACTCCAAATGTATTTGATTCGATTAGTAGACACTAGACAACACACCCACAGGTGTACCAAAGTCCTAGGTAGCCTAGTTTGGCCGCTGTGCCAGTTGGAAGATGAGCTAGGATAAGGCTAAAAATCCCTTACTATACACTGTCAATTTTTTCAGGTGAAAATCTCGATGTCGTCGGATTCACTCCAAATGTATTTGATTCGATTAATAGACACTAGACAACACACCCACAGGTGTACAAAAGTCCTAGGTAGCCTAGTTTGGCCGCTGTGCCAGTTGGAAGATGAGCTAGGATAAGGCTAAAAATCCCTTACTATACACTGTCAATTTTTTCAGGTGAAAATCTCGATGTCGTCGGATTCACTCCAAATGTATTTGATTCGATTAATAGACACTAGACAACACACCCACAGGTGTACCAAAGTCCTAGGTAGCCTAGTTTGGCCGCTGTGCCAGTTGGAAGATGAGCTAGGATAAGGCTAAAAATCCCTTACTATACACTGTCAATTTTTTCAGGTGAAAATCTCGATGTCGTCGGATTCACTCCAAATGTATTTGATTCGATTAATAGACACTAGACAACACACCCACAGGTGTACCAAAGTCCTAGGTAGCCTAGTTTGGCCGCTGTGCCAGTTGGAAGATGAGCTAGGATAAGGCTAAAAATCCCTTACTATACACTGTCAATTTTTTCAGGTGAAAATCTCGATGTCGCCGGATTCACTCCAAATGTATTTGATTCGATTAATAGACACTACACAACACACCCACAGGTGTACCAAAGTCCTAGGTAGCCTAGTTTGGCCGCTGTGCCAGTTGGAAGATGAGCTAGGATAAGGCTAAAAATCCCTTACTATACACTGTCAATTTTTTCAGGGGAAAATCTCGATGTCGTCGGATTCACTCCAAATGTATTTGATTCGATTAATAGACACTAGACAACACACCCACAGGTGTACCAAAGTCCTAGGTAGCCTAGTTTGGCCGCTGTGCCAGTTGGAAGATGAGCTAGGATAAGGCTAAAAATCCCTTACTATACACTGTCAATTTTTTCAGGTGAAAATCTCGATGTCGTCGGATTCACTCCAAATGTATTTGATTCGATTAATAGACACTAGACAACACACCCACAGGTGTACAAAAGTCCTAGGTAGCCTAGTTTGGCCGCTGTGCCAGTTGGAAGATGAGCTAGGATAAGGCTAAAAATCCCTTACTATACACTGTCAATTTTTTCAGGTGAAAATCTCGATGTCGTCGGATTCACTCCAAATGTATTTGATTCGATTAATAGACACTAGACAACACACCCACAGGTGTACCAAAGTCCTAGGTAGCCTAGTTTGGCCGCTGTGCCAGTTGGAAGATGAGCTAGGATAAGGCTAAAAATCCCTTACTATACACTGTCAATTTTTTCCGGTGAAAATCTCGATGTCCTCGGATTCACTCCAAATGTATTTGATTCGATTAATAGACACTAGACAACACACCCACAGGTGTACCAAAGTCCTAGGTAGCCTAGTTTGGCCGCTGTGCCAGTTGGAAGATGAGCTAGGATAAGGCTAAAAATCCCTTACTATACACTGTCAATTTTTTCAGGTGAAAATCTCGATGTCGTCGGATTCACTCCAAATGTATTTGATTCGATTAATAGACACTAGACAACACACCCACAGGTGTACCAAAGTCCTAGGTAGCCTAGTTTGGCCGCTGTGCCAGTTGGAAGATGAGCTAGGATAAGGCTAAAAATCCCTTACTATACACTGTCAATTTTTTCAGGTGAAAATCTCGATGTCGTCGGATTCACTCCAAATGTATTTGATTCGATTAATAGACACTAGACAACACACCCACAGGTGTACAAAAGTCCTAGGTAGCCTAGTTTGGCCGCTGTGCCAGTTGGAAGATGAGCTAGGATAAGGCTAAAAATCCCTTACTATACACTGTCAATTTTTTCAGGTGAAAATCTCGATGTCGTCGGATTCACTCCAAATGTATTTGATTCGATTAATAGACACTAGACAACACACCCACAGGTGTACCAAAGTCCTAGGTAGCCTAGTTTGGCCGCTGTGCCAGTTGGAAGATGAGCTAGGATAAGGCTAAAAATCCCTTACTATACACTGTCAATTTTTTCAGGTGAAAATCTCGATGTCGTCGGATTCACTCCAAATGTATTTGATTCGATTAATAGACACTAGACAACACACCCACAGGTGTACAAAAGTCCTAGGTAGCCTAGTTTGGCCGCTGTGCCAGTTGGAAGATGAGCTAGGATAAGGCTAAAAATCCCTTACTATACACTGTCAATTTTTTCAGGTGAAAATCTCGATGTCGTCGGATTCACTCCAAATGTATTTGATTCGATTAATAGACACTAGACAACACACCCACAGGTGTACCAAAGTCCTAGGTAGCCTAGTTTGGCCGCTGTGCCAGTTGGAAGATGCGCTAGGATAAGGCTAAAAATCCCTTACTATACACTGTCAATTTTTTCAGGTGAAAATCTCGATGTCGTCGGATTCACTCCAAATGTATTTGATTCGATTAATAGACACTAGACAACACACCCACAGGTGTACCAAAGTCCTAGGTAGCCTAGTTTGGCCGCTGTGCCAGTTGGAAGATGAGCTAGGATAAGGCTAAAAATCCCTTACTATACACTGTCAATTTTTTCAGGTGAAAATCTCGATGTCGTCGGATTCACTCCAAATGTATTTGATTCGATTAATAGACACTAGACAACACACCCACAGGTGTACCAAAGTCCTAGGTAGCCTAGTTTGGCCGCTGTGCCAGTTGGAAGATGAGCTAGGATAAGGCTAAAAATCCCTTACTATACACTGTCAATTTTTTCAGGTGAAAATCTCGATGTCGTCGGATTCACTCCAACTGTATTTGATTCGATTAATAGACACTAGACAACACACCCACAGGTGTACCAAAGTCCTAGGTAGCCTAGTTTGGCCGCTGTGCCAGTTGGAAGATGAGCTAGGATAATTCTAAAAATCCCTTACTATACACTGTCAATTTTTTCAGGTGAAAATCTCGATGTCGTCGGATTCACTCCAAATGTATTTGATTCGATTAATAGACACTAGACAACACACCCACAGGTGTACCAAAGTCCTAGGTAGCCTAGTTTGGCCGCTGTGCCAGTTGGAAGATGAGCTAGGATAAGGCTAAAAATCCCTTACTATACACTGTCAATTTTTTCAGGTGAAAATCTCGATGTCGTCGGATTCACTCCAAATGTATTTGATTCGATTAATAGACACTAGACAACACACCCACAGGTGTACCAAAGTCCTAGGTAGCCTAGTTTGGCCGCTGTGCCAGTTGGAAGATGAGCTAGGATAAGGCTAAAAATCCCTTACTATACACTGTCAATTTTTTCAGGTGAAAATCTCGATGTCGTCGGATTCACTCCAAATGTATTTGATTCGATTAATAGACACTAGACAACACACCCACAGGTGTACCAAAATCCTAGGTAGCCTAGTTTGGCCGCTGTGCCAGTTGGAAGATGAGCTAGGATAAGGCTAAAAATCCCTTACTATACACTGTAAATTTTTTCAGGTGAAAATCTCGATGTCGACGGATTCACTCCAAATGTATTTGATTCGATTAATAGACACTAGACAACACACCCACAGGTGTACCAAAGTCCTAGGTAGCCTAGTTTGGCCGCTGTGCCAGTTGGAAGATGAGCTAGGATAAGGCTAAAAATCCCTTACTATACACTGTCAATTTTTTCAGGTGAAAATCTCGATGTCGTCGGATTCACTCCAAATGTATTTGATTCGATTAATAGACACTAGACAACACACCCACAGGTGTACCAAATTCCTAGGTAGCCTAGTTTGGCCGCTGTGCCAGTTGGAAGATGAGCTAGGATAAGGCTAAAAATCCCTTACTATACACTGTCAATTTTTTCAGGTGAAAATCTCGATGTCGTCGGATTCACTCCAAATGTATTTGATTCGATTAATAGACACTAGACAACACACCCACAGGTGTACCAAAGTCCTAGGTAGCCTAGTTTGGCCGCTGTGCCAGTTGGAAGATGAGCTAGGATAAGGCTAAAAATCCCTTACTATACACTGTCAATTTTTTCAGGTGAAAATCTCGATGTCGTCGGATTCACTCCAAATGTATTTGATTCGATTAATAGACACTAGACAACACACCCACAGGTGTACCAAAGTCCTAGGTAGCCTAGTTTGGCCGCTGTGCCAGTTGGAAGATGAGCTAGGATAAGGCTAAAAATCCCTTACTATACACTGACAATTTTTTCAGGTGAAAATCTCGATGTCGTCGGATTCACTCCAAATGTATTTGATTCGATTAATAGACACTAGACAACACACCCACATGTGTACAAAAGTCCTAGGTAGCCTAGTTTGGCCGCTGTGCCAGTTGGAAGATGAGCTAGGATAAGGTTAAAAATCCCTTACTATACACTGTCAATTTTTTCAGGTGAGAATCTCGATGTCGTCGGATTCAGTCCAAATGCATTTGATTCGATTAATAGACACTAGACAACACACCCACAGGTGTACAAAAGTCCTAGGTAGCCTAGTTTGGCCGCTGTGCCAGTTGGAAGATGAGCTAGGATAAGGCTAAGAATCCCTTACTATACACTGTCAATTTTTTCAGGTGAAAATCTCGATGTCGTCGGATTCACTCCAAATGTATTTGATTCGATTAATAGACACTAGACAACACACCCACAGGTGTACAAAAGTCCTAGGTAGCCTAGTTTGGCCGCTGTGCCAGTTGGAAGATGAGCTAGGATAAGGCTAAGAATCCCTTACTATACACTGTCAATTTTTTCAGGTGAAAATCTCGATGTCGTCGGATTCACTCCAAATGTATTTGATTCGATTAATAGACACTAGACAACACACCCACAGGTGTACAAAAGTCCTAGGTAGCCTAGTTTGGCCGCTGTGCCAGTTGGAAGTTGGAAGATGAGCTAGGATAAGGCTAAAAAGCCTTTACTATAACTGTCAATTTTTTCAGGTGAAAATCTCGAT
Source organism: Eristalis pertinax (assembly GCA_907269125.1). Classification (NCBI taxonomy): domain Eukaryota; kingdom Metazoa; phylum Arthropoda; class Insecta; order Diptera; family Syrphidae; genus Eristalis; species Eristalis pertinax. Next base: position 3,260,995 of record OU026146.1, read on the forward strand.
GTCGTCGGATTCACTCCAAATGTATTTGATTCGATTAATAGACACTAGACAACACACCCACAGGTGTACAAAAGTCCTAGGTAGCCTAGTTTGGCCGCTGTGCCAGTTGGAAGATGAGCTAGGATAAGGCTAAAAATCCCTTACTATACACTGTCAATTTTTTCAGGTGAAAATCTCGATGTCGTCGGATTCACTCCAAATGTATTTGATTCGATTAATAGACACTAGACAACACACCCACAGGTGTACCAAAGTCCTAGGTAGCCTAGTTTGGCCGCTGTGCCAGTTGGAATATGAGCTAGGATAAGGCTAAAAATCCCTTACTATACGCTGTCAATTTTTTCAGGTGAAAATCTCGACACTAGACAACACACCCACAGGTGTACAAAAGTCCTAGGTAGCCTAGTTTGGCCGCTGTGCCAGTTGGAAGATGAGCTAGGATAAGGCTAAAAATCCCTTACTATACACTGTCAATTTTTTCAGGTGAAAATCTCGATGTCGTCGGATTCACTCCAAATGTATTTGATTCGATTAATAGACACTAGACAACACACCCACAGGTGTACAAAAGTCCTAGGTAGCCTAGTTTGGCCGCTGTGCCAGTTGGAAGATGAGCTAGGATAAGGCTAAAAATCCCTTACTATACACTGTCAATTTTTTCAGGTGAAAATCTCGATGTCGTCGGATTCAGTCCAAATGCATTTGATTCGATTAATAGACACTAGACAACACACCCACAGGTGTACAAAAGTCCTAGGTAGCCTAGTTTGGCCGCTGTGCCAGTTGGAAGATGAGCTAGGATAAGGCTAAAAATCCCTTACTATACACTGTCCATTTTTTCAGAAGATGAGCTAGGATAAGGCTAAAAATCCCTTACTATACACTGTCAATTTTTGCAGGTGAAAATCTCGATGTCGTCGGATTCAGTCCAAATGCATTTGATTCGATTAATAGACACTAGACAACACACCCACAGGTGTACAAAAGTCCTAGGTAGCCTAGTTTGGCCGCTGTGCCAGTTGGAAGATGAGCTAGGATAAGGCTAAAAATCCCTTACTATACACTGTCAATTTTTTCAGGTGAAAATCTCGATGTCGTCGGATTCACTCCAAATGTATTTGATTCGATTAATAGACACTAGACAACACACCCACAGGTGTACCAAAGTCCTAGGTAGCCTAGTTTGGCCGCTGTGCCAGTTGGAAGATGAGCTAGGATAAGGCTAAAAATCCCTTACAATACACTGTCAATTTTTTCAGGTGAAAATCTCGATGTCGTCGGATTCACTCCAAATGTATTTGATTCGATTAATAGACACTAGACAACACACCCACAGGTGTACCAAAGTCCTAGGTAGCCTAGTTTGGCCGCTGTGCCAGTTGGAAGATGAGCTAGGATAAGGCTAAAAATCCCTTACTATACACTGTCAATTTTTTCAGGTGAAAATCTCGATGTCGTCGGATTCACTCCAACTGTATTTGATTCGATTAATAGACACTAGACAACACACCCACAGGTGTACCAAAGTCCTAGGTAGCCTAGTTTGGCCGCTGTGCCAGTTGGAAGATGAGCTAGGATAAGGCTAAAAATCCCTTACTATACACTGTCAATTTTTTCAGGTGAAAATCTCGATGTCGTCGGATTCACTCCAAATGTATTTGATTCGATTAATAGACACTAGACAACACACCCACAGGTGTACCAAAGTCCTAGGTAGCCTAGTTTGGCCGCTGTGCCAGTTGGAGATGAGCTAGGATAAGGCTAAAAATCCCTTACTATACACTGTCAATTTTTTCATGTGAAAATCTCGATGTCGTCGGATTCACTCCAAATGTATTTAATTCGATTAATAGACACTAGACAACACACCCACAGGTGTACAAAAGTAATAGGTAGCCTAGTGCGCTGTGCTAGTTGGAAGATGAGCTAGGATAAGGCTAAAAATCCCTTACTATACACTGTCAATTTTTTCAGGTGAAAATCTCGATGTCGTCGGATTCACTCCAAATGTATTTGATTCGATTAATAGACACTAGACAACACACCCACAGGTGTACAAAAGTCCTAGGTAGCCTAGTTTGGCCGCTGTGCCAGTTGGAAGTTGGAAGATGAGCTAGGATAAGGCTAAAAATCCCTTACTGTCAATTTTTTCAGGTGAAAATCTCGATGTCGTCGGATTCACTCCAAATGTATTTGATTCGATTAATAGACACTAGACAACACACCCACAGGTGTACCAAAGTCCTAGGTAGCCTAGTTTGGCCGCTGTGCCAGTTGGAAGATGAGCTAGGATAAGGCTAAAAATCCCTTACTATACACTGTAAATTTTTTCAGGTGAAAATCTCGATGTCGACGGATTCACTCCAAATGTATTTGATTCGATTAATAGACACTAGACAACACACCCACAGGTGTACCAAAGTCCTAGGTAGCCTAGTTTGGCCGCTGTGCCAGTTGGAAGATGAGCTAGGATAAGGCTAAAAATCCCTTACTATACACTGTCAATTTTTTCAGGTGAAAATCTCGATGTCGTCGGATTCACTCCAAATGTATTTGATTCGATTAATAGACACTAGACAACACACCCACAGGTGTACCTAATTCCTAGGTAGCCTAGTTTGGCCGCTGTGCCAGTTGGAAGATGAGCTAGGATAAGGCTAAAAATCCCTTACTATACACTGTCAATTTTTTCAGGTGAAAATCTCGATGTCGTCGGATTCACTCCAAATGTATTTGATTCGATTAATAGACACTAGACAACACACCCACAGGTGTACCAAAGTCCTAGGTAGCCTAGTTTGGCCGCTGTGCCAGTTGGAAGATGAGCTAGGATAAGGCTAAAAATCCCTTACTATACACTGACAATTTTTTCAGGTGAAAATCTCGATGTCGTCGGATTCACTCCAAATGTATTTGATTCGATTAATAGGCACTAGACAACACACCCACAGGTGTACCAAAGTCCTAGGTAGCCTAGTTTGGCCGCTGTGCCAGTTGGAAGATGAGCTAGGATAAGGCTAAAAATTCCCTGTCAATTTTTTCAGGTGAAAATCTCGATGTCGTCGGATTCACTCCAAATGTATTTGATTCGATTAATAGACACTAGACAACACACCCACAGGTGTACCAAAGTCCTAGGTAGCCTAGTTTGGCCGCTGTGCCAGTTGGAGATGAGCTAGGATAAGGCTAAAAATCCCTTACTATACACTGTCAATTTTTTCATGTGAAAATCTCGATGTCGTCGGATTCACTCCAAATGTATTTGATTCGATTAATAGACACTAGACAACACACCCACAGGTGTACCAAAGTCCTAGGTAGCCTAGTTTGGCCGCTGTGCCAGTTGGAAGATGAGCTAGGATAAGGCTAAAAATCCCTTACTATACACTGTCAATTTTTTCAGGGGAAAATCTCGATGTCGTCGGATTCACTCCAAATGTATTTGATTCGATTAATAGACACTAGACAACACACCCACAGGTGTACCAAAGTCCTAGGTAGCCTAGTTTGGCCGCTGTGCCAGTTGGAAGATGAGCTAGGATAAGGCTAAAAATCCGTTACTATACACTGTCAATTTTTTCAGGTGAAAATCTCGATGTCGTCGGATTCACTCCAAATGTAGTTGATTCGATTAATAGACACTAGACAACACACCCACAGGTGTACCAAAGTCCTAGGTAGCCTAGTTTGGCCGCTGTGCCAGTTGGAAGATGAGTTAGGATAAGGCTAAGAATCCCTTACTATACACTGTCAATTTTTTCAGGTGAAAATCTCGATGTCGTCGGATTCACTCCAAATGTATTTGATTCGATTAATAGACACTAGACAACACACCCACAGGTGTACCAAAGTCCTAGGTAGCCTAGTTTGGCCGCTGTGCCAGTTGGAAGATGAGCTAGGATAAGGCTAAAAATCCCTTACTATACACTGTCAATTTTTTCAGGTGAAAATCTCGATGTCGTCGGATTCACTCCAAATGTATTTGATTCGATTAATAGACACTAGACAACACACCCACAGGTGTACCAAAGTCCTAGGTAGCCTAGTTTGGCCGCTGTGCCAGTTGGAAGTTGGAAGATGAGCTAGGATAAGGCTAAAAATCCCTTACTATACACTGTCAATTTTTTCAGGTGAAAATCTCGATGTCGTCGGATTCACTCCAAATGTATTTGATTCGATTAGTAGACACTAGACAACACACCCACAGGTGTACCAAAGTCCTAGGTAGCCTAGTTTGGCCGCTGTGCCAGTTGGAAGATGAGCTAGGATAAGGCTAAAAATCCCTTACTATACACTGTCAATTTTTTCAGGGGAAAATCTCGATGTCGTCGGATTCACTCCAAATGTATTTGATTCGATTAATAGACACTAGACAACACACCCACAGGTGTACCAAAGTCCTAGGTAGCCTAGTTTGGCCGCTGTGCCAGTTGGAAGATGAGCTAGGATAAGGCTAAAAATCCGTTACTATACACTGTCAATTTTTTCAGGTGAAAATCTCGATGTCGTCGGATTCACTCCAAATGTAGTTGATTCGATTAATAGACACTAGACAACACACCCACAGGTGTACCAAAGTCCTAGGTAGCCTAGTTTGGCCGCTGTGCCAGTTGGAAGATGAGTTAGGATAAGGCTAAGAATCCCTTACTATACACTGTCAATTTTTTCAGGTGAAAATCTCGATGTCGTCGGATTCACTCCAAATGTATTTGATTCGATTAATAGACACTAGACAACACACCCACAGGTGTACCAAAGTCCTAGGTAGCCTAGTTTGGCCGCTGTGCCAGTTGGAAGATGAGCTAGGATAAGGCTAAAAATCCCTTACTATACACTGTCAATTTTTTCAGGTGAAAATCTCGATGTCGTCGGATTCACTCCAAATGTATTTGATTCGATTAATAGACACTAGACAACACACCCACAGGTGTACCAAAGTCCTAGGTAGCCTAGTTTGGCCGCTGTGCCAGTTGGAAGTTGGAAGATGAGCTAGGATAAGGCTAAAAATCCCTTACTATACACTGTCAATTTTTTCAGGTGAAAATCTCGATGTCGTCGGATTCACTCCAAATGTATTTGATTCGATTAGTAGACACTAGACAACACACCCACAGGTGTACCAAAGTCCTAGGTAGCCTAGTTTGGCCGCTGTGCCAGTTGGAAGATGAGCTAGGATAAGGCTAAAAATCCCTTACTATACACTGTCAATTTTTTCAGGTGAAAATCTCGATGTCGTCGGATTCACTCCAAATGTATTTGATTCGATTAATAGACACTAGACAACACACCCACAGGTGTACCAAAGTCCTAGGTAGCCTAGTTTGGCCGCTGTGCCAGTTGGAAGATGAGCTAGGATAAGGCTAAAAATCCCTTACTATACACTGTCAATTTTTTCAGGTGAAAATCTCGATGTCGTCGGATTCACTCCAAATGTATTTGATTCGATTAATAGACACTAGACAACACACCCACAGGTGTACCAAAGTCCTAGGTAGCCTAGTTTGGCCGCTGTGCCAGTTGGAAGATGAGCTAGGATAAGGCTAAAAATCCCTTACTATACACTGTCAATTTTTTCAGGTGAAAATCTCGATGTCGCCGGATTCACTCCAAATGTATTTGATTCGATTAATAGACACTAGACAACACACCCACAGGTGTACCAAAGTCCTAGGTAGCCTAGTTTGGCCGCTGTGCCAGTTGGAAGATGAGCTAGGATAAGGCTAAAAATCCCTTACTATACACTGTCAATTTTTTCAGGGGAAAATCTCGATGTCGTCGGATTCACTCCAAATGTATTTGATTCGATTAATAGACACTAGACAACACACCCACAGGTGTACCAAAGTCCTAGGTAGCCTAGTTTGGCCGCTGTGCCAGTTGGAAGATGAGCTAGGATAAGGCTAAAAATCCCTTACTATACACTGTCAATTTTTTCAGGTGAAAATCTCGATGTCGTCGGATTCACTCCAAATGTATTTGATTCGATTAATAGACACTAGACAACACACCCACAGGTGTACAAAAGTCCTAGGTAGCCTAGTTTGGCCGCTGTGCCAGTTGGAAGATGAGCTAGGATAAGGCTAAAAATCCCTTACTATACACTGTCAATTTTTTCAGGTGAAAATCTCGATGTCGTCGGATTCACTCCAAATGTATTTGATTCGATTAATAGACACTAGACAACACACCCACAGGTGTACCAAAGTCCTAGGTAGCCTAGTTTGGCCGCTGTGCCAGTTGGAAGATGAGCTAGGATAAGGCTAAAAATCCCTTACTATACACTGTCAATTTTTTCCGGTGAAAATCTCGATGTCCTCGGATTCACTCCAAATGTATTTGATTCGATTAATAGACACTAGACAACACACCCACAGGTGTACCAAAGTCCTAGGTAGCCTAGTTTGGCCGCTGTGCCAGTTGGAAGATGAGCTAGGATAAGGCTAAAAATCCCTTACTATACACTGTCAATTTTTTCAGGTGAAAATCTCGATGTCGTCGGATTCACTCCAAATGTATTTGATTCGATTAATAGACACTAGACAACACACCCACAGGTGTACCAAAGTCCTAGGTAGCCTAGTTTGGCCGCTGTGCCAGTTGGAAGATGAGCTAGGATAAGGCTAAAAATCCCTTACTATACACTGTCAATTTTTTCAGGTGAAAATCTCGATGTCGTCGGATTCACTCCAAATGTATTTGATTCGATTAATAGACACTAGACAACACACCCACAGGTGTACAAAAGTCCTAGGTAGCCTAGTTTGGCCGCTGTGCCAGTTGGAAGATGAGCTAGGATAAGGCTAAAAATCCCTTACTATACACTGTCAATTTTTTCAGGTGAAAATCTCGATGTCGTCGGATTCACTCCAAATGTATTTGATTCGATTAATAGACACTAGACAACACACCCACAGGTGTACCAAAGTCCTAGGTAGCCTAGTTTGGCCGCTGTGCCAGTTGGAAGATGCGCTAGGATAAGGCTAAAAATCCCTTACTATACACTGTCAATTTTTTCAGGTGAAAATCTCGATGTCGTCGGATTCACTCCAAATGTATTTGATTCGATTAATAGACACTAGACAACACACCCACAGGTGTACCAAAGTCCTAGGTAGCCTAGTTTGGCCGCTGTGCCAGTTGGAAGATGAGCTAGGATAAGGCTAAAAATCCCTTACTATACACTGTCAATTTTTTCAGGTGAAAATCTCGATGTCGTCGGATTCACTCCAAATGTATTTGATTCGATTAATAGACACTAGACAACACACCCACAGGTGTACCAAAGTCCTAGGTAGCCTAGTTTGGCCGCTGTGCCAGTTGGAAGATGAGCTAGGATAAGGCTAAAAATCCCTTACTATACACTGTCAATTTTTTCAGGTGAAAATCTCGATGTCGTCGGATTCACTCCAACTGTATTTGATTCGATTAATAGACACTAGACAACACACCCACAGGTGTACCAAAGTCCTAGGTAGCCTAGTTTGGCCGCTGTGCCAGTTGGAAGATGAGCTAGGATAATTCTAAAAATCCCTTACTATACACTGTCAATTTTTTCAGGTGAAAATCTCGATGTCGTCGGATTCACTCCAAATGTATTTGATTCGATTAATAGACACACGCCCACAGGTGTACCAAAGTCCTAGGTAGCCTAGTTTGGCCGCTGTGCCAGTTGGAAGATGAGCTAGGATAAGGCTAAAAATCCCTTACTATACACTGTCAATTTTTTCAGGTGAAAATCTCGATGTCGTCTGATTCACTCCAACTGTATTTGATTCGATTAATAGACACTAGACAACACACCCACAGGTGTACCAAAGTCCTAGGTAGCCTAGTTTGGCCGCTGTGCCAGTTGGAAGATGAGCTAGGATAAGGCTAAAAATCCGTTACTATACACTGTCAATTTTTTCAGGTGAAAATCTCGATGTCGTCGGATTCACTCCAAATGTATTTGATTCGATTAATAGACACTAGACAACACACCCACAGGTGTACCAAAGTCCTAGGTAGCCTAGTTTGGCCGCTGTTCCAGTTGGAAGATGAGCTAGGATAAGGCTAAAAATCCCTTACTATACACTGTCAATTTTTTCAGGTGAAAATCTCGATGTCGTCGGATTCACTCCAACTGTATTTGATTCGATTAATAGACACTAGACAACACACCCACAGGTGTACCAAAGTCCTAGGTAGCCTAGTTTGGCCGCTGTGCCAGTTGGAAGATGAGCTAGGATAAGGCTAAAAATCCCTTACTATACACTGTCAATTTTTTCAGGTGAAAATCTCGATGTCGTCGGATTCACTCCAAATGTATTTGATTCGATTAATAGACACTAGACAACACACCCACAGGTGTACCAAAGTCCTAGGTAGCCTAGTTTGGCCGCTGTGCCAGTTGGAAGATGAGCTAGGATAAGGCTAAAAATCCCTTACTATACACTGTCAATTTTTTCAGGTGAAAATCTCGATGTCGTCGGATTCACTCCAAATGTATTTGATTCGATTAATAGACACTAGACAACACACCCACAGGTGTACCAAAGTCCTAGGTAGCCTAGTTTGGCCGCTGTGCCAGTTGGAAGATGAGCTAGGATAAGGCTAAAAATCCCTTACTATACACTGTCAATTTTTTCAGGTGAAAATCTCGATGTCGTCGGATTCACTCCAACTGTATTTGATTCGATTAATAGACACTAGACAACACACCCACAGGTGTACCAAAGTCCTAGGTAGCCTAGTTTGGCCGCTGTGCCAGTTGGAAGATGAGCTAGGATAAGGCTAAAAATCCCTTACTATACACTGTCAATTTTTTCAGGTGAAAATCTCGATGTCGTCGGATTCACTCCAAATGTATTTGATTCGATTAATAGACACTAGACAACACACCCACAGGTGTACCAAAGTCCTAGGTAGCCTAGTTTGGCCGCTGTGCCAGTTGGAAGATGAGCTAGGATAAGGCTAAAAATCCCTTACTATACACTGTCAATTTTTTCAGGTGAAAATCTCGATGTCGTCGGATTCACTCCAAATGTATTTGATTCGATTAATAGACACTAGACAACACACCCACAGGTGTACCAAAGTCCTAGGTAGCCTAGTTTGGCCGCTGTGCCAGTTGGAAGATGAGCTAGGATAAGGCTAAAAATCCCTTACTATACACTGTCAATTTTTTCAGGTGAAAATCTCGATGTCGTCGGATTCACTCCAAATGTATTTGATTCGATTAATAGACAGTAGACAACACACCCACTGGTGTACCAAAGTCCTAGGTAGCCTAGTTTGGCCGCTGTGCCAGTTGGAAGATGAGCTAGGATAAGGCTAAAAATCCCTTACTATACACTGTCAATTTTTTCAGGTGAAAATCTCGATGTCGTCGCATTCACTCCAAATGTATTTGATTCGATTAATAGACACTAGACAACACACCCACAGGTGTACCAAAGTCCTAGGTAGCCTAGTTTGGCCGCTGTGCCAGTTGGAAGATGAGCTAGGATAAGGCTAAAAATCCCTTACTATACACTGTCAATTTTTTCAGGTGAAAATCTCGATGTCGTCGGATTCACTCCAACTGTATTTGATTCGATTAATAGACACTAGACAACACACCCACAGGTGTACCAAAGTCCTAGGTAGCCTAGTTTGGCCGCTGTGCCAGTTGGAAGATGAGCTAGGATAAGGCTAAAAATCCCTTACTATACACTGTCAATTTTTTCAGGTGAAAATCTCGATGTCGTCGGATTCACTCCAAATGTATTTGATTCGATTAATAGACAGTAGACAACACACCCACTGGTGTACCAAAGTCCTAGGTAGCCTAGTTTGGCCGCTGTGCCAGTTGGAAGATGAGCTAGGATAAGGCTAAAAATCCCTTACTATACACTGTCAATTTTTTCAGGTGAAAATCTCGATGTCGTCGCATTCACTCCAAATGTATTTGATTCGATTAATAGACACTAGACAACACACCCACAGGTGTACCAAAGTCCTAGGTAGCCTAGTTTGGCCGCTGTGCCAGTTGGAAGATGAGCTAGGATAAGGCTAAAAATCCCTTACTATACACTGTCAATTTTTTCAGGTGAAAATCTCGATGTCGTCGGATTCACTCCAAATGTATTTGATTCGATTAATAGACAGTAGACAACACACCCACTGGTGTACCAAAGTCCTAGGTAGCCTAGTTTGGCCGCTGTGCCAGTTGGAAGATGAGCTAGGATAAGGCTAAAAATCCCTTACTATACACTGTAAATTTTTTCAGGTGAAAATCTCGATGTCGACGGATTCACTCCAAATGTATTTGATTCGATTAATAGACACTAGACAACACACCCACAGGTGTACCAAAGTCCTAGGTAGCCTAGTTTGGCCGCTGTGCCAGTTGGAAGATGAGCTAGGATAAGGCTAAAAATCCCTTACTATACACTGTCAATTTTTTCAGGTGAAAATCTCGATGTCGTCGGATTCACTCCAAATGTATTTGATTCGATTAATAGACACTATACAACACACCCACAGGTGTACCAAAGTCCTAGGTAGCCTAGTTTGGCCGCTGTGCCAGTTGGAAGATGAGCTAGGATAAGGCTTAAAATCCCTTACTATACACTGTCAATTTTTTCAGGTGAAAATCTCGATGTCGTCGGATTCACTCCAAATGTATTTGATTCGATTAATAGACACTAGACAACACACCCACAGGTGTACCAAAGTCCTAGGTAGCCTAGTTTGGCCGCTGTGCCAGTTGGAAGATGAGCTAGGATAAGGCTAAAAATCCCTTACTATACACTGTCAATTTTTTCAGGTGAAAATCTCGATGTCGTCGGATTCACTCTAAATGTATTTGATTCGATTAATAGACACTAGGCAACACACCCACAGGTGTACCAAAGTCCTAGGTAGCCTAGTTTGGCCGCTGTGCCAGTTGGAAGATGAGCTAGGATAAGGCTAAAAATCCCTTACTATACACTGTCAATTTTTTCAGGTGAAAATCTCGATGTCGTCGGATTCACTCCAAATGTATTTGATTCGATTAATAGACACTAGACAACACACCCACAGGTGTACCAAAGTCCTAGGTAGCCTAGTTTGGCCGCTGTGCCAGTTGGAAGATGAGCTAGGATAAGGCTAAAAATCCCTTACTATACACTGTCAATTTTTTCAGGTGAAAATCTCGATGTCGTCGGATTCACTCCAAATGTATTTGATTCGATTAATAGACACTAGACAACACACCCACAGGTGTACAAAAGTCCTAGGTAGCCTAGTTTGGCCGCTGTGCCAGTTGGAAGATGAGCTAGGATAAGGCTAAAAATCCCTTACTATACACTGTCAATTTTTTCAGGTGAAAATCTTGATGTCGTCGGATTCACTCCAAATGTATTTGATTCGATTAATTGACACTAGACAACACACCCACAGGTGTACAAAAGTCCTAGGTAGCCTAGTTTGGCCGCTGTGCCAGTTGCAAGATGAGCTAGGATAAGGCTAAAAATCCCTTACTATACACTGTCAATTTTTTCAGGTGAAAATCTCGATGTCGTCGGATTCACTCCAAATGTATTTGATTCGATTAATAGACACTAGACAACACACCCACAGGTGTACAAAAGTCCTAGGTAGCCTAGTTTGGCCGCTGTGCCAGTTGGAAGATGAGCTAGGATAAGGCTAAAAATCCCTTACTATACACTGTCAATTTTTTCAGGTGAAAATCTCGATGTCGTCGGATTCACTCCAAATGTATTTGATTCTATTAATAGACACTAGACAACACACCCACAGGTGTACCAAAGTCCTAGGTAGCCTAGTTTGGCCGCTGTGCCAGTTGGAAGATGAGCTAGGATAAGGCTAAAAATCCCTTACTATACACTGTCAATTTTTTCAGGTGAAAATCTCGATGTCGTCGGATTCACTCCAACTGTATTTGATTCGATTAATAGACACTAGACAACACACCCACAGGTGTACCAAAGTCCTAGGTAGCCTAGTTTGGCCGCTGTGCCAGTTGGAAGATGAGCTAGGATAAGGCTAAAAATCCCTTACTATACACTGTCAATTTTTTCAGGTGAAAATCTCGATGTCGTCGGATTCACTCCAAATGTATTTGATTCGATTAATAGACACTAGACAACACACCCACAGGTGTACAAAAGTCCTAGGTAGCCTAGTTTGGCCGCTGTGCCAGTTGGAAGATGAGCTAGGATAAGGCTAAAAATCCCTTACTATACACTGTCAATTTTTTCAGGTGAAAATCTTGATGTCGTCGGATTCACTCCAAATGTATTTGATTCGATTAATTGACACTAGACAACACACCCACAGGTGTACAAAAGTCCTAGGTAGCCTAGTTTGGCCGCTGTGCCAGTTGCAAGATGAGCTAGGATAAGGCTAAAAATCCCTTACTATACACTGTCAATTTTTTCAGGTGAAAATCTCGATGTCGTCGGATTCACTCCAAATGTATTTGATTCGATTAATAGACACTAGACAACACACCCACAGGTGTACAAAAGTCCTAGGTAGCCTAGTTTGGCCGCTGTGCCAGTTGGAAGATGAGCTAGGATAAGGCTAAAAATCCCTTACTATACACTGTCAATTTTTTCAGGTGAAAATCTCGATGTCGTCGGATTCACTCCAAATGTATTTGATTGTATTAATAGACACTAGACAACACACCCACAGGTGTACCAAAGTCCTAGGTAGCCTAGTTTGGCCGCTGTGCCAGTTGGAAGATGAGCTAGGATAAGGCTAAAAATCCCTTACTATACACTGTCAATTTTTTCAGGTGAAAATCTCGATGTCGTCGGATTCACTCCAAATGTATTTGATTCGATTAATAGACACTAGACAACACACCCACAGGTGTACCAAAGTCCTAGGTAGCCTAGTTTGGCCGCTGTGCCAGTTGGAAGATGAGCTAGGATAAGGCTAAAAATCCCTTACTATACACTGTCAATTTTTTCAGGTGAAAATCTCGATGTCGTCGGATTCACTCCAAATGTATTTGATTCGATTAATAGACACTAGACAACACACCCACAGGTGTACCAAAGTCCTAGGTAGCCTAGTTTGGCCGCTATGCCAGTTGGAAGATGAGCTAGGATAAGGCTAAAAATCCCTTACTATACACTGTCAATTTTTTCAGGTGAAAATCTCGATGTCGTCGGATTCACTCCAAATGTATTTGATTCGATTAATAGACACTAGACAATACACCCACAGGTGTACCAAAGTCCTAGGTAGCCTAGTTTGGCCGCTGTGCCAGTTGGAAGATGAGCTAGGATAAGGCTAAAAATCCCTTACTATACACTGTCAATTTTTTCAGGTGAAAATCTCGATGTCGTCGGATTCACTCCAAATGTATTTGATTCGATTAATAGACACTAGACAACACACCCACAGGTGTACCAAAGTCCTAGGTAGCCTAGTTTGGCCGCTGTGCCAGTTGGAAGATGAGCTAGGATAAGGCTAAAAATCCCTTACTATACACTGTCAATTTTTTCAGGTGAAAATCTCGATGTCGTCGGATTCACTCCAAATGTATTTGATTCGATTAATAGACACTAGACAATACACCCACAGGTGTACCAAAGTCCTAGGTAGCCTAGTTTGGCCGCTGTGCCAGTTGGAAGATGAGCTAGGATAAGGCTAAAAATCCCTTACTATGCACTGTCAATTTTTTCAGGTGAAAATCTCGATGTCGTCGGATTCACTCCAAATGTATTTGATTCGATTAATAGACACTAGACAACACACCCACAGGTGTACAAAAGTCCTAGGTAGCCTAGTTTGGCCGCTGTGCCAGTTGGAAGATGAGCTAGGATAAGGCTAAAAATCCGTTACTATACACTGTCAATTTTTTCAGGTGAAAATCTCGATGTCGTCGGATTCACTCCAAATGTATTTGATTCGATTAATAGACACTAGACAACACACCCACAGGTGTACCAAAGTCCTAGGTAGCCTAGTTTGGCCGCTGTGCCAGTTGGAAGATGAGCTAGGATAAGGCTAAAAATCCCTTACTATACACTGTCAATTTTTTCAGTCTCGATGTCGTCGGATTCACTCCAAATGTATTTGATTCGATTAATAGACACTAGACAACACACCCACAGGTGTACCAGAGTCCTAGGTAGCCTAGTTTGGCCGCTGTGCCAGTTGGAAGATGAGCTAGGATAAGGCTAAAAATCTCTTACTATACACTGTCAATTTTTTCAGGTGAAAATCTCGATGTCCTCGGATTCACTCCAAATGTATTTGATTCGATTAATAGACACTAGACAACACACCCACAGGTGTACCAAAGTCCTAGGTAGCCTAGTTTGGCCGCTGTGCCAGTTGGAAGATGAGCTAGGATAAGGCTAAAAATCCCTTACTATACACTGTCAATTTTTTCAGGTGAAAATCTCGATGTCGTCGGATTCACTCCAAATGTATTTGATTCGATTAATAGACACTAGACAATACACCCACAGGTGTACCAAAGTCCTAGGTAGCCTAGTTTGGCCGCTGTGCCAGTTGGAAGATGAGCTAGGATAAGGCTAAAAATCCCTTACTATGCACTGTCAATTTTTTCAGGTGAAAATCTCGATGTCGTCGGATTCACTCCAAATGTATTTGATTCGATTAATAGACACTAGACAACACACCCACAGGTGTACAAAAGTCCTAGGTAGCCTAGTTTGGCCGCTGTGCCAGTTGGAAGATGAGCTAGGATAAGGCTAAAAATCCGTTACTATACACTGTCAATTTTTTCAGGTGAAAATCTCGATGTCGTCGGATTCACTCCAAATGTATTTGATTCGATTAATAGACACTAGACAACACACCCACAGGTGTACCAAAGTCCTAGGTAGCCTAGTTTGGCCGCTGTGCCAGTTGGAAGATGAGCTAGGATAAGGCTAAAAATCCCTTACTATACACTGTCAATTTTTTCAGGTGAAAATCTCGATGTCGTCGGATTCACTCCAAATGTATTTGATTCGATTAATAGACACTAGACAACACACCCACAGGTGTACAAAAGTCCTAGGTAGCCTAGTTTGGCCGCTGTGCCAGTTGGAAGATGAGCTAGGATAAGGCTAAAAATCCCTTACTATACACTGTCAATTTTTTCAGGTGAAAATCTTGATGTCGTCGGATTCACTCCAAATGTATTTGATTCGATTAATTGACACTAGACAACACACCCACAGGTGTACAAAAGTCCTAGGTAGCCTAGTTTGGCCGCTGTGCCAGTTGCAAGATGAGCTAGGATAAGGCTAAAAATCCCTTACTATACACTGTCAATTTTTTCAGTCTCGATGTCGTCGGATTCACTCCAAATGTATTTGATTCGATTAATAGACACTAGACAACACACCCACAGGTGTACCAGAGTCCTAGGTAGCCTAGTTTGGCCGCTGTGCCAGTTATAAGATGAGCTAGGATAAGGCTAAAAATCCCTTACTATACACTGTCAATTTTTTCAGGTGAAAATCTCGATGTCGTCGGATTCACTCCAAATGTATTTGATTCGATTAATAGACACTAGACAACACACCCACAGGTGTACCAAAGTCCTAGGTAGCCTAGTTTGGCCGCTGTGCCAGTTGGAAGATGAGCTAGGATAAGGCTAAAAATTCCCTGTCAATTTTTTCAGGTGAAAATCTCGATGTCGTCGGATTCACTCCAAATGTATTTGATTCGATTAATAGACACTAGACAACACACCCACAGGTGTACCAAAGTCCTAGGTAGCCTAGTTTGGCCGCTGTGCCAGTTGGAAGATGAGCTAGGATAAGGCTAAAAATCCCTTACTATACACTGTCAATTTTTTCAGGTGAAAATCTCGATGTCGTCGGATTCACTCCAAATGTATTTGATTCGATTAATAGACACTAGACAATACACCCACAGGTGTACCAAAGTCCTAGGTAGCCTAGTTTGGCCGCTGTGCCAGTTGGAAGATGAGCTAGGATAAGGCTAAAAATCCCTTACTATACACTGTCAATTTTTTCAGGTGAAAATCTCGATGTCGTCGGATTCACTCCAAATGTATTTGATTCGATTAATAGACACTAGACAACACACCCACAGGTGTACCAAAGTCCTAGGTAGCCTAGTTTGGCCGCTGTGCCAGTTGGAAGATGAGCTAGGATAAGGCTAAAAATCCCTTACTATACACTGTCAATTTTTTCAGGTGAAAATCTCGATGTCGTCGGATTCACTCCAAATGTATTTGATTCGATTAATAGACACTAGACAATACACCCACAGGTGTACCAAAGTCCTAGGTAGCCTAGTTTGGCCGCTGTGCCAGTTGGAAGATGAGCTAGGATAAGGCTAAAAATCCCTTACTATGCACTGTCAATTTTTTCAGGTGAAAATCTCGATGTCGTCGGATTCACTCCAAATGTATTTGATTCGATTAATAGACACTAGACAACACACCCACAGGTGTACAAAAGTCCTAGGTAGCCTAGTTTGGCCGCTGTGCCAGTTGGAAGATGAGCTAGGATAAGGCTAAAAATCCGTTACTATACACTGTCAATTTTTTCAGGTGAAAATCTCGATGTCGTCGGATTCACTCCAAATGTATTTGATTCGATTAATAGACACTAGACAACACACCCACAGGTGTACCAAAGTCCTAGGTAGCCTAGTTTGGCCGCTGTGCCAGTTGGAAGATGAGCTAGGATAAGGCTAAAAATCCCTTACTATACACTGTCAATTTTTTCAGGTGAAAATCTCGATGTCGTCGGATTCACTCCAAATGTATTTGATTCGATTAATAGACACTAGACAACACACCCACAGGTGTACCAGAGTCCTAGGTAGCCTAGTTTGGCCGCTGTGCCAGTTGGAAGATGAGCTAGGATAAGGCTAAAAATCTCTTACTATACACTGTCAATTTTTTCAGGTGAAAATCTCGATGTCGTCGGATTCACTCCAAATGTATTTGATTCGATTAATAGACACTAGACAATACACCCACAGGTGTACCAAAGTCCTAGGTAGCCTAGTTTGGCCGCTGTGCCAGTTGGAAGATGAGCTAGGATAAGGCTAAAAATCCCTTACTATGCACTGTCAATTTTTTCAGGTGAAAATCTCGATGTCGTCGGATTCACTCCAAATGTATTTGATTCGATTAATAGACACTAGACAACACACCCACAGGTGTACAAAAGTCCTAGGTAGCCTAGTTTGGCCGCTGTGCCAGTTGGAAGATGAGCTAGGATAAGGCTAAAAATCCGTTACTATACACTGTCAATTTTTTCAGGTGAAAATCTCGATGTCGTCGGATTCACTCCAAATGTATTTGATTCGATTAATAGACACTAGACAACACACCCACAGGTGTACCAAAGTCCTAGGTAGCCTAGTTTGGCCGCTGTGCCAGTTGGAAGATGAGCTAGGATAAGGCTAAAAATCCCTTACTATACACTGTCAATTTTTTCAGGTGAAAATCTCGATGTCGTCGGATTCACTCCAAATGTATTTGATTCGATTAATAGACACTAGACAACACACCCACAGGTGTACCAGAGTCCTAGGTAGCCTAGTTTGGCCGCTGTGCCAGTTGGAAGATGAGCTAGGATAAGGCTAAAAATCTCTTACTATACACTGTCAATTTTTTCAGGTGAAAATCTCGATGTCGTCGGATTCACTCCAAATGTATTTGATTCGATTAATAGACACTAGACAACACACCCACAGGTGTACCAGAGTCCTAGGTAGCCTAGTTTGGCCGCTGTGCCAGTTGGAAGATGAGCTAGGATAAGGCTAAAAATCCCTTACTATACACTGTCAATTTTTTCAGGTGAAAATCTCGATGTCGTCGGATTCACTCCAAATGTATTTGATTCGATTAATAGACACTAGACAATACACCCACAGGTGTACCAAAGTCCTAGGTAGCCTAGTTTGGCCGCTGTGCCAGTTGGAAGATGAGCTAGGATAAGGCTAAAAATCCCTTACTATACACTGTCAATTTTTTCAGGTGAAAATCTCGATGTCGTCGGATTCACTCCAAATGTATTTGATTCGATTAATAGACACTAGACAACACACCCACAGGTGTACCAAAGTCCTAGGTAGCCTAGTTTGGCCGCTGTGCCAGTTGGAAGATGAGCTAGGATAAGGCTAAAAATCCCTTACTATACACTGTCAATTTTTTCAGGTGAAAATCTCGATGTCCTCGGATTCACTCCAAATGTATTTGATTCGATTAATAGACACTAGACAACACACCCACAGGTGTACCAAAGTCCTAGGTAGCCTAGTTTGGCCGCTGTGCCAGTTGGAAGATGAGCTAGGATAAGGCTAAAAATCCCTTACTATACACTGTCAATTTTTTCAGGTGAAAATCTCGATGTCGTCGGATTCACTCCAAATGTATTTGATTCGATTAATAGACACTAGACAACACACCCACAGGTGTACCAAAGTCCTAGGTAGCCTAGTTTGGCCGCTGTGCCAGTTGGAAGATGAGCTAGGATAAGGCTAAAAATCCCTTACTATACACTGTCAATTTTTTCAGGTGAAAATCTCGATGTCGTCGGATTCACTCCAAATGTATTTGATTCGATTAATAGACACTAGACAATACACCCACAGGTGTACCAAAGTCCTAGGTAGCCTAGTTTGGCCGCTGTGCCAGTTGGAAGATGAGCTAGGATAAGGCTAAAAATCCCTTACTATACACTGTCAATTTTTTCAGGTGAAAATCTCGATGTCGTCGGATTCACTCCAAATGTATTTGATTCGATTAATAGACACTAGACAATACACCCACAGGTGTACCAAAGTCCTAGGTAGCCTAGTTTGGCCGCTGTGCCAGTTGGAAGATGAGCTAGGATAAGGCTAAAAATCCCTTACTATACACTGTCAATTTTTTCAGGTGAAAATCTCGATGTCGTCGGATTCACTCCAAATGTATTTGATTCGATTAATAGACACTAGACAACACACCCACAGGTGTACCAAAGTCCTAGGTAGCCTAGTTTGGCCGCTGTGCCAGTTGGAAGATGAGCTAGGATAAGGCTAAAAATCCCTTACTATACACTGTCAATTTTTTCAGGTGAAAATCTCGATGTCGTCGGATTCACTCCAAATGTATTTGATTCGATTAATAGACACTAGACAATACACCCACAGGTGTACCAAAGTCCTAGGTAGCCTAGTTTGGCCGCTGTGCCAGTTGGAAGATGAGCTAGGATAAGGCTAAAAATCCCTTACTATACACTGTCAATTTTTTCAGGTGAAAATCTCGATGTCGTCGGATTCACTCCAAATGTATTTGATTCGATTAATAGACACTAGACAACACACCCACAGGTGTACCAGAGTCCTAGGTAGCCTAGTTTGGCCGCTGTGCCAGTTGGAAGATGAGCTAGGATAAGGCTAAAAATCCCTTACTATACACTGTCAATTTTTTCAGGTGAAAATCTCGATGTCGTCGGATTCACTCCAAATGTATTTGATTCGATTAATAGACACTAGACAATACACCCACAGGTGTACCAAAGTCCTAGGTAGCCTAGTTTGGCCGCTGTGCCAGTTGGAAGATGAGCTAGGATAAGGCTAAAAATCCCTTACTATACACTGTCAATTTTTTCAGGTGAAAATCTCGATGTCGTCGGATTCACTCCAAATGTATTTGATTCGATTAATAGACACTAGACAACACACCCACAGGTGTACCAAAGTCCTAGGTAGCCTAGTTTGGCCGCTGTGCCAGTTGGAAGATGAGCTAGGATAAGGCTAAAAATCCCTTACTATACACTGTCAATTTTTTCAGGTGAAAATCTCGATGTCCTCGGATTCACTCCAAATGTATTTGATTCGATTAATAGACACTAGACAACACACCCACAGGTGTACCAAAGTCCTAGGTAGCCTAGTTTGGCCGCTGTGCCAGTTGGAAGATGAGCTAGGATAAGGCTAAAAATCCCTTACTATACACTGTCAATTTTTTCAGGTGAAAATCTCGATGTCGTCGGATTCACTCCAAATGTATTTGATTCGATTAATAGACACTAGACAACACACCCACAGGTGTACCAAAGTCCTAGGTAGCCTAGTTTGGCCGCTGTGCCAGTTGGAAGATGAGCTAGGATAAGGCTAAAAATCCCTTACTATACACTGTCAATTTTTTCAGGTGAAAATCTCGATGTCGTCGGATTCACTCCAAATGTATTTGATTCGATTAATAGACACTAGACAATACACCCACAGGTGTACCAAAGTCCTAGGTAGCCTAGTTTGGCCGCTGTGCCAGTTGGAAGATGAGCTAGGATAAGGCTAAAAATCCCTTACTATGCACCGTCAATTTTTTCAGGTGAAAATCTCGATGTCGTCGGATTCACTCCAAATGTATTTGATTCGATTAATAGACACTAGACAACACACCCACAGGTGTACAAAAGTCCTAGGTAGCCTAGTTTGGCCGCTGTGCCAGTTGGAAGATGAGCTAGGATAAGGCTAAAAATCCGTTACTATACACTGTCAATTTTTTCAGGTGAAAATCTCGATGTCGTCGGATTCACTCCAAATGTATTTGATTCGATTAATAGACACTAGACAACACACCCACAGGTGTACCAAAGTCCTAGGTAGCCTAGTTTGGCCGCTGTGCCAGTTGGAAGATGAGCTAGGATAAGGCTAAAAATCCCTTACTATACACTGTCAATTTTTTCAGGTGAAAATCTCGATGTCGTCGGATTCACTCCAAATGTATTTGATTCGATTAATAGACACTAGACAACACACCCACAGGTGTACCAGAGTCCTAGGTAGCCTAGTTTGGCCGCTGTGCCAGTTGGAAGATGAGTTAGGATAAGTTAGATAAGTTACTATACACTGTCAATTTTTTCAGGTGAAAATCTCGATGTCGTCGGATTCACTCCAAATGTATTTGATTCGATTAATAGACACTAGACAACACACCCACAGGTGTACCAGAGTCCTAGGTAGCCTAGTTTGGCCGCTGTGCCAGTTGGAAGATGAGCTAGGATAAGGCTAAAAATCCCTTACTATACACTGTCAATTTTTTCAGGTGAAAATCTCGATGTCGTCGGATTCACTCCAAATGTATTTGATTCGATTAATAGACACTAGACAATACACCCACAGGTGTACCAAAGTCCTAGGTAGCCTAGTTTGGCCGCTGTGCCAGTTGGAAGATGAGCTAGGATAAGGCTAAAAATCCCTTACTATACACTGTCAATTTTTTCAGGTGAAAATCTCGATGTCGTCGGATTCACACCAACTGTATTTGATTCGATTAATAGACACTAGACAACACACCCACAGGTGTACCAAAGTCCTAGGTAGCCTAGTTTGGCCGCTGTGCCAGTTGGAAGATGAGCTAGGATAAGGCTAAAAATCCCTTACTATACACTGTCAATTTTTTTCAGGTGAAAATCTCGATGTCGTCGGATTCACTCCAAATGTATTTGATTCGATTAATAGACACTAGACAACACACCCACAGGTGTACCAAAGTCCTAGGTAGCCTAGTTTGGCCGCTGTGCCAGTTGGAAGATGAGCTAGGATAAGGCTAAAAATCCCTTACTATACACTGTCAATTTTTTCAGGTGAAAATCTCGATGTCGTCGGATTCACTCCAAATGTATTTGATTCGATTAATAGACACTAGACAACACACCCACAGGTGTACCAAAGTCCTAGGTAGCCTAGTTTGGCCGCTGTGCCAGTTGGAAGATGAGCTAGGATAAGGCTAAAAATCCCTTACTATACACTGTCAATTTTTTCAGGTGAAAATCTCGATGTCTTCGGATTCACTCCAAATGTATTTGATTCGATTAATAGACACTAGACAACACACCCACAGGTGTACCAAAGTCCTAGGTAGCCTAGTTTGGCCGCTGTGCCAGTTGGAAGATGAGCTAGGATAAGGCTAAAAATCCCTTACTATACACTGTCAATTTTTTCAGGTGAAAATCCAAAGTCCTAGGTAGCCTAGTTTGGCCGCTGTGCCAGTTGGAAGATGAGCTAGGATAAGGCTAAAAATCCCTTACTATACACTGTCAAGTTTTTCAGGTGAAAATCTCGATGTCCTCGGATTCACTCCAAATGTATTTGATTCGATTAATAGACACTAGACAACACACCCACAGGTGTACCAAAGTCCTAGGTAGCCTAGTTTGGCCGCTGTGCCAGTTGGAAGATGAGCTAGGATAAGGCTAAAAATCCCTTACTATACACTGTCAATTTTTTCAGGTGAAAATCTCGATGTCGTCAGATTCACTCCAAATGTATTTGATTCGATTAATAGACACTAGACAACACACCCACAGGTGTACCAAAGTCCTAGGTAGCCTAGTTTGGCCGCTGTGCCAGTTGGAAGATGAGCTAGGATAAGGCTAAAAATCCCTTACTATACACTGTCAATTTTTTCAGGTGAAAATCTCGATGTCGTCGGATTCACTCCAACTGTATTTGATTCGATTAATAGACACTAGACAACACACCCACAGGTGTACCAAAGTCCTAGGTAGCCTAGTTTGGCCGCTGTGCCAGTTGGAAGATGAGCTAGGATAAGGTTAAAAATCCCTTACTATACACTGTCAATTTTTTCAGGTGAAAATCTCGATGTCGTCGGATTCACTCCAAATGTATTTGATTCGATTAATAGACACTAGACAACACACCCACAGGTGTACAAAAGTCCTAGGTAGCCTAGTTTGGCCGCTGTGCCAGTTGGAAGATGAGCTAGGATAAGGCTAAAAATCCCTTACTATACACTGTCAATTTTTTCAGGTGAAAATCTCGATGTCGTCGGATTCACTCCAAATGTATTTGATTCGATTAATAGACACTAGACAACACACCCACAGGTGTACCAAAGTCCTAGGTAGCCTAGTTTGGCCGCTGTGCCAGTTGGAAGATGAGTTAGGATAAGTTAGATAAGTTACTATACACTGTCAATTTTTTCAGGTGAAAATCTCGATGTCGTCGGATTCACTCCAACTGTATTTGATTCGATTAATAGACACTAGACAACACACCCACAGGTGTACCAAAGTCCTAGGTAGCCTAGTTTGGCCGCTGTGCCAGTTGGAAGATGAGCTAGGATAAGGCTAAAAATCCCTTACTATACACTGTCAATTTTTTTCAGGTGAAAATCTCGATGTCGTCGGATTCACTCCAAATGTATTTGATTCGATTAATAGACACTAGACAACACACCCACAGGTGTACCAAAGTCCTAGGTAGCCTAGTTTGGCCGCTGTGCCAGTTGGAAGATGAGTTAGGATAAGTTAGATAAGTTACTATACACTGTCAATTTTTTCAGGTGAAAATCTCGATGTCGTCGGATTCACTCCAACTGTATTTGATTCGATTAATAGACACTAGACAACACACCCACAGGTGTACCAAAGTCCTAGGTAGCCTAGTTTGGCCGCTGTGCCAGTTGGAAGATGAGCTAGGATAAGGCTAAAAATCCCTTACTATACACTGTCAATTTTTTCAGGTGAAAATCTCGATGTCGTCGGATTCACTCTAAATGTATTTGATTCGATTAATAGACACTAGACAACACACCCACAGGTGTACCAAAGTCCTAGGTAGCCTAGTTTGGCCGCTGTGCCAGTTGGAAGATGAGCTAGGATAAGGCTAAAAATCCCTTACTATACACTGTCAATTTTTTCAGGTGAAAATCTCGATGTCGTCGGATTCACTCCAAATGTATTTGATTCGATTAATAGACACTAGACAACACACCCACAGGTGTACAAAAGTCCTAGGTAGCCTAGTTTGGCCGCTGTGCCAGTTGGAAGATGAGCTAGGATAAGGCTAAAAATCCCTTACTATACACTGTCAATTTTTTCAGGTGAAAATCTCGATGTCGTCGGATTCACTCCAAATGTATTTGATTCGATTAATAGACACTAGACAACACACCCACAGGTGTACAAAAGTCCTAGGTAGCCTAGTTTGGCCGCTGTGCCAGTTGGAAGATGAGCTAGGATAAGGCTAAAAATCCGTTACTATACACTGTCAATTTTTTCAGGTGAAAATCTCGATGTCGTCGGATTCACTCCAAATGTATTTGATTCGATTAATAGACACTAGACAACACACCCACAGGTGTACCAAAGTCCTAGGTAGCCTAGTTTGGCCGCTGTGCCAGTTGGAAGATGAGTTAGGATAAGTTAGATAAGTTACTATACACTGTCAATTTTTTCAGGTGAAAATCTCGATGTCGTCGGATTCACTCCAACTGTATTTGATTCGATTAATAGACACTAGACAACACACCCACAGGTGTACCAAAGTCCTAGGTAGCCTAGTTTGGCCGCTGTGCCAGTTGGAAGATGAGCTAGGATAAGGCTAAAAATCCCTTACTATACACTGTCAATTTTTTCAGGTGAAAATCTCGATGTCGTCGGATTCACTCCAAATGTATTTGATTCGATTAATAGACACTAGACAACACACCCACAGGTGTACCAAAGTCCTAGGTAGCCTAGTTTGGCCGCTGTGCCAGTTGGAAGATGAGTTAGGATAAGTTAGATAAGTTACTATACACTGTCAATTTTTTCAGGTGAAAATCTCGATGTCGTCGGATTCACTCCAACTGTATTTGATTCGATTAATAGACACTAGACAACACACCCACAGGTGTACCAAAGTCCTAGGTAGCCTAGTTTGGCCGCTGTGCCAGTTGGAAGATGAGCTAGGATAAGGCTAAAAATCCCTTACTATACACTGTCAATTTTTTCAGGTGAAAATCTCGATGTCGTCGGATTCACTCTAAATGTATTTGATTCGATTAATAGACACTAGACAACACACCCACAGGTGTACCAAAGTCCTAGGTAGCCTAGTTTGGCCGCTGTGCCAGTTGGAAGATGAGCTAGGATAAGGCTAAAAATCCCTTACTATACACTGTCAATTTTTTCAGGTGAAAATCTCGATGTCGTCGGATTCACTCCAAATGTATTTGATTCGATTAATAGACACTAGACAACACACCCACAGGTGTACAAAAGTCCTAGGTAGCCTAGTTTGGCCGCTGTGCCAGTTGGAAGATGAGCTAGGATAAGGCTAAAAATCCCTTACTATACACTGTCAATTTTTTCAGGTGAAAATCTCGATGTCGTCGGATTCACTCCAAATGTATTTGATTCGATTAATAGACACTAGACAACACACCCACAGGTGTACCAAAGTCCTAGGTAGCCTAGTTTGGCCGCTGTGCCAGTTGGAAGATGAGTTAGGATAAGGCTAAGAATCCCTTACTATACACTGTCAATTTTTTCAGGTGAAAATCTCGATGTCGTCGGATTCACTCCAAATGTATTTGATTCGATTAATAGACACTAGACAACACACCCACAGGTGTACCAAAGTCCTAGGTAGCCTAGTTTGGCCGCTGTGCCAGTTGGAAGATGAGCTAGGATAAGGCTAAAAATCCCTTACTATACACTGTCAATTTTTTCAGGGGAAAATCTCGATGTCGTCGGATTCACTCCAAATGTATTTGATTCGATTAATAGACACTAGACAACACACCCACAGGTGTACAAAAGTCCTAGGTAGCCTAGTTTGGCCGCTGTGCCAGTTGGAAGATGAGCTAGGATAAGGCTAAAAATCCCTTACTATACACTGTCAATTTTTTCAGGTGAAAATCTCGATGTCGTCGGATTCACTCCAAATGTATTTGATTCTATTAATAGACACTAGACAACACAGCCACAGATGTACAAAACTCCTAGGTAGCCTAGTTTGGCCGCTGTGCCAGTTGGAAGATGAGCTAGGATAAGGCTAAAAATCCCTTACTATACACTGTCAATTTTTTCAGGTGAAAATCTCGATGTCGTCGGATTCACTCCAAATGTATTTGATTCGATTAATAGACACTAGACAACACACCCACAGGTGTACCAAAGTCCTAGGTAGCCTAGTTTGGCCGCTGTGCCAGTTGGAAGATGAGCTAGGATAAGGCTAAAAATCCCTTACTATACACTGTCAATTTTTTCAGGTGAAAATCTCGATGTCGTCGGATTCACTCCAACTGTATTTGATTCGATTAATAGACACTAGACAACACACCCACAGGTGTACCAAAGTCCTAGGTAGCCTAGTTTGGCCGCTGTGCCAGTTGGAAGATGAGCTAGGATAAGGCTAAAAATCCCTTACTATACACTGTCAATTTTTTTCAGGTGAAAATCTCGATGTCGTCGGATTCACTCCAAATGTATTTGATTCGATTAATAGACACTAGACAACACACCCACAGGTGTACCAAAGTCCTAGGTAGCCTAGTTTGGCCGCTGTGCCAGTTGGAAGATGAGCTAGGATAAGGCTAAAAATCCCTTACTATACACTGTCAATTTTTTCAGGTGAAAATCTCGATGTCGTCGGATTCACTTCAAATGTATTTGATTCGATTAATAGACACTAGACAACACACCCACAGGTGTACCAAAGTCCTAGGTAGCCTAGTTTGGCCGCTGTGCCAGTTGGAAGATGAGCTAGGATAAGGCTAAAAATCCCTTACTATACACTGTCAATTTTTTCAGGTGAAAATCTCGATGTCGTCGGATTCACTCCAAATGTATTTGATTCGATTAATAGACACTAGACAACACACCCACAGGTGTACCAAAGTCCTAGGTAGCCTAGTTTGGCCGCTGTGCCAGTTGGAAGATGAGCTAGGATAAGGCTAAAAATCCCTTACTATACACTGTCAATTTTTTCAGGTGAAAATCTCGATGTCGTCAGATTCACTCCAAATGTATTTGATTCGATTAATAGACACTAGACAACACACCCACAGGTGTACCAAAGTCCTAGGTAGCCTAGTTTGGCCGCTGTGCCAGTTGGAAGATGAGCTAGGATAAGGCTAAAAATCCCTTACTATACACTGTCAATTTTTTCAGGTGAAAATCTCGATGTCGTCGGATTCACTCCAAATGTATTTGATTCGATTAATAGACACTAGACAACACACCCACAGGTGTACCAAAGTCCTAGGTAGCCTAGTTTGGCCGCTGTGCCAGTTGGAAGATGAGCTAGGATAAGGCTAAAAATCCCTTACTATACACTGTCAATTTTTTCAGGTGAAAATCTCGATGTCGTCGGATTCACTCCAAATGTATTTGATTCGATTAATAGACACTAGACAACACACCCACAGGTGTACAAAAGTCCTAGGTAGCCTAGTTTGGCCGCTGTGCCAGTTGGAAGATGAGCTAGGATAAGGCTAAAAATCCCTTACTATACACTGTCAATTTTTTCAGGTGAAAATCTCGATGTCGTCGGATTCACTCCAAATGTATTTGATTCGATTAATAGACACTAGACAACACACCCACAGGTGTACCAAAGTCCTAGGTAGCCTAGTTTGGCCGCTGTGCCAGTTGGAAGATGAGCTAGGATAAGGCTAAAAATCCCTTACTATACACTGTCAATTTTTTCAGGTGAAAATCTCGATGTCGTCAGATTCACTCCAAATGTATTTGATTCGATTAATAGACACTAGACAACACACCCACAGGTGTACCAAAGTCCTAGGTAGCCTAGTTTGGCCGCTGTGCCAGTTGGAAGATGAGCTAGGATAAGGCTAAAAATCCCTTACTATACACTGTCAATTTTTTCAGGTGAAAATCTCGATGTCGTCGGATTCACTCCAAATGTATTTGATTCGATTAATAGACACTAGACAACACACCCACAGGTGTACCAAAGTCCTAGGTAGCCTAGTTTGGCCGCTGTGCCAGTTGGAAGATGAGCTAGGATAAGGCTAAAAATCCCTTACTATACACTGTCAATTTTTTCAGGTGAAAATCTCGATGTCGTCGGATTCACTCCAAATGTATTTGATTCGATTAATAGACACTAGACAACACACCCACAGGTGTACAAAAGTCCTAGGTAGCCTAGTTTGGCCGCTGTGCCAGTTGGAAGATGAGCTAGGATAAGGTTAAAAATCCCTTACTATACACTGTCAATTTTTTCAGGTGAAAATCTCGATGTCGTCGGATTCACTCCAAATGTATTTGATTCGATTAATAGACACTAGACAACACACCCACAGGTGTACCAAAGTCCTAGGTAGCCTAGTTTGGCCGCTTTGCCAGTTGGAAGATGAGCTAGGATAAGGCTAAAAATCTCTTACTATACACTGTCAATTTTTTCAGGTGAAAATCTCGATGTCGTCGGATTCACTCTAAATGTATTTGATTCGATTAATAGACACTAGACAACACACCCACAGGTGTACCAAAGTCCTAGGTAGCCTAGTTTGGCCGCTGTGCCAGTTGGAAGATGAGCTAGGATAAGGCTAAAAATCCCTTACTATACACTGTCAATTTTTTCAGGTGAAAATCTCGATGTCGTCGGATTCACTCCAAATGTATTTGATTCGATTAATAGACACTAGACAACACACCCACAGGTGTACAAAAGTCCTAGGTAGCCTAGTTTGGCCGCTGTGCCAGTTGGAAGATGAGCTAGGATAAGGCTAAAAATCCCTTACTATACACTGTCAATTTTTTTCAGGTGAAAATCTCGATGTCGTCGGATTCACTCCAAATGTATTTGATTCGATTAATAGACACTAGACAACACACCCACAGGTGTACCAAAGTCCTAGGTAGCCTAGTTTGGCCGCTGTGCCAGTTGGAAGATGAGCTAGGATAAGGCTAAAAATCCCTTACTATACACTGTCAATTTTTTCAGGTGAAAATCTCGATGTCGTCGGATTCACTTCAAATGTATTTGATTCGATTAATAGACACTAGACAACACACCCACAGGTGTACCAAAGTCCTAGGTAGCCTAGTTTGGCCGCTGTGCCAGTTGGAAGATGAGCTAGGATAAGGCTAAAAATCCCTTACTATACACTGTCAATTTTTTCAGGTGAAAATCTCGATGTCGTCGGATTCACTCCAAATGTATTTGATTCGATTAATAGACACTAGACAATACACCCACAGGTGTACCAAAGTCCTAGGTAGCCTAGTTTGGCCGCTGTGCCAGTTGGAAGATGAGCTAGGATAAGGCTAAAAATCCCTTACTATACACTGTCAATTTTTTCAGGTGAAAATCTCGATGTCTTCGGATTCACTCCAAATGTATTTGATTCGATTAATAGACACTAGACAACACACCCACAGGTGTACCAAAGTCCTAGGTAGCCTAGTTTGGCCGCTGTGCCAGTTGGAAGATGAGCTAGGATAAGGCTAAAAATCCCTTACTATACACTGTCAATTTTTTCAGGTGAAAATCTCGATGTCGTCAGATTCACTCCAAATGTATTTGATTCGATTAATAGACACTAGACAACACACCCACAGGTGTACCAAAGTCCTAGGTAGCCTAGTTTGGCCGCTGTGCCAGTTGGAAGATGAGCTAGGATAAGGCTAAAAATCCCTTACTATACACTGTCAATTTTTTCAGGTGAAAATCTCGATGTCGTCGGATTCACTCCAAATGTATTTGATTCGATTAATAGACACTAGACAACACACCCACAGGTGTACCAAAGTCCTAGGTAGCCTAGTTTGGCCGCTGTGCCAGTTGGAAGATGAGCTAGGATAAGGCTAAAAATCCCTTACTATACACTGTCAATTTTTTCAGGTGAAAATCTCGATGTCGTCGGATTCACTCCAAATGTATTTGATTCGATTAATAGACACTAGACAACACACCCACAGGTGTACAAAAGTCCTAGGTAGCCTAGTTTGGCCGCTGTGCCAGTTGGAAGATGAGCTAGGATAAGGTTAAAAATCCCTTACTATACACTGTCAATTTTTTCAGGTGAAAATCTCGATGTCGTCGGATTCACTCCAAATGTATTTGATTCGATTAATAGACACTAGACAACACACCCACAGGTGTACAAAAGTCCTAGGTAGCCTAGTTTGGCCGCTGTGCCAGTTGGAAGATGAGCTAGGATAAGGCTAAAAATCCCTTACTATACACTGTCAATTTTTTCAGGTGAAAATCTCGATGTCGTCGGATTCACTCCAAATGTATTTGATTCGATTAATAGACACTAGAAAACACACCCACAGGTGTACCAAAGTCCTAGGTAGCCTAGTTTGGCCGCTGTGCCAGTTGGAAGATGAGTTAGGATAAGTTAGATAAGTTACTATACACTGTCAATTTTTTCAGGTGAAAATCTCGATGTCGTCGGATTCACTCCAACTGTATTTGATTCGATTAATAGACACTAGACAACACACCCACAGGTGTACCAAAGTCCTAGGTAGCCTAGTTTGGCCGCTGTGCCAGTTGGAAGATGAGCTAGGATAAGGCTAAAAATCCCTTACTATACACTGTCAATTTTTTCAGGTGAAAATCTCGATGTCGTCAGATTCACTCCAAATGTATTTGATTCGATTAATATACACTAGACAACACACCCACAGGTGTACCAAAGTCCTAGGTAGCCTAGTTTGGCCGCTGTGCCAGTTGGAAGATGAGCTAGGATAAGGCTAAAAATCCCTTACTATACACTGTCAATTTTTTCAGGTGAAAATCTCGATGTCGTCGGATTCACTCCAAATGTATTTGATTCGATTAATAGACACTAGACAACACACCCACAGGTGTACCAAAGTCCTAGGTAGCCTAGTTTGGCCGCTGTGCCAGTTGGAAGATGAGCTAGGATAAGGCTAAAAATCCCTTACTATACACTGTCAATTTTTTCAGGTGAAAATCTCGATGTCGTCGGATTCACTCCAATTGGCCGCTGTGCCAGTTGGAAGATGAGCTAGGATAAGGCTAAAAATCCCTTACTATACACTGTCAATTTTTTCAGGGGAAAATCTCGATGTCGTCGGATTCACTCCAAATGTATTTGATTCGATTAATAGACACTAGACAACACACCCACAGGTGTACCAAAGTCCTAGGTAGCCTAGTTTGGCCGCTGTGCCAGTTGGAAGATGAGCTAGGATAAGGCTAAAAATCCCTTACTATACACTGTCAATTTTTTCAAGTGAAAATCTCGATGTCGTCGGATTCACTCCAAATGTATTTGATTCGATTAATAGACACTAGACAACACACCCACAGGTGTACAAAAGTCCTAGGTAGCCTAGTTTGGCCGCTGTGCCAGTTGGAAGATGAGCTAGGATAAGGCTAAAAATCCCTTACTATACACTGTCAATTTTTTCAGGTGAAAATCTCGATGTCGTCGGATTCACTCCAAATGTATTTGATTCGATTAATAGACACTAGACAACACACCCACAGGTGTACCAAAGTCCTAGGTAGCCTAGTTTGGCCGCTGTGCCAGTTGGAAGATGCGCTAGGATAAGGCTAAAAATCACTTACTATACACTGTCAATTTTTTCAGGTGAAAATCTCGATGTCGTCGGATTCACTCCAAATGTATTTGATTCGATTAATAGACACTAGACAACACACCCACAGGTGTACCAAAGTCCTAGGTAGCCTAGTTTGGCCGCTGTGCCAGTTGGAAGATGAGCTAGGATAAGGCTAAAAATCCCTTACTATACACTGTCAATTTTTTCAGGTGAAAATCTCGATGTCGTCGTATTCACTCCAAATGTATTTGATTCGATTAATAGACACTAGACAACACACCCACAGGTGTACCAAAGTCCTAGCTAGCCTAGTTTGGCCGCTGTGCCAGTTGGAAGATGAGCTAGGATAAGGCTAAAAATCTCTTACTATACACTGTCAATTTTTTCAAGTGAAAATCTCGATGTCGTCGGATTCACTCCAAATGTATTTGATTCGATTAATAGACACTAGACAACACACCCACAGGTGTACAAAAGTCCTAGGTAGCCTAGTTTGGCCGCTGTGCCAGTTGAAAGATGAGCTAGGATAAGGCTAAAAATCCCTTACTATACACTGTCAATTTTTTCAGGTGAAAATCTCGATGTCGTCGGATTCACTCCAAATGTATTTGATTCGATTAATAGACACTAGACAACACACCCACAGGTGTACCAAAGTCCTAGGTAGCCTAGTTTGGCCGCTGTGCCAGTTGGAAGATGAGCTAGGATAAGGCTAAAAATCCCTTACTATACACTGTCAATTTTTTCAGGTGAAAATCTCGATGTCGTCGGATTCACTCCAAATGTATTTGATTCGATTAATAGACACTAGACAACACACCCACAGGTGTACAAAAGTCCTAGGTAGCCTAGTTTGGCCGCTGTGCCAGTTGGAAGATGAGCTAGGATAAGGCTAAAAATCCCTTACTATACACTGTCAATTTTTTCAGGTGAAAATCTCGATGTCGTCGGATTCACTCCAAATGTATTTGATTCGATTAATAGACACTAGACAACACACCCACAGGTGTACCAAAGTCCTAGGTAGCCTAGTTTGGCCGCTGTGCCAGTTGGAAGATGAGTTAGGATAAGGCTAAGAATCCCTTACTATACACTGTCAATTTTTTCAGGTGAAAATCTCGATGTCGTCGGATTCACTCCAAATGTATTTGATTCGATTAATAGACACTAGACAACACACCCACAGGTGTACCAAAGTCCTAGGTAGCCTAGTTTGGCCGCTGTGCCAGTTGGAAGATGAGCTAGGATAAGGCTAAAAATCCCTTACTATACACTGTCAATTTTTTCAGGGGAAAATCTCGATGTCGTCGGATTCACTCCAAATGTATTTGATTCGATTAATAGACACTAGACAACACACCCACAGGTGTACCAAAGTCCTAGGTAGCCTAGTTTGGCCGCTGTGCCAGTTGGAAGATGAGCTAGGATAAGGCTAAAAATCCCTTACTATACACTGTCAATTTTTTCAAGTGAAA
Organism: Eristalis pertinax; assembly: GCA_907269125.1. Classification (NCBI taxonomy): domain Eukaryota; kingdom Metazoa; phylum Arthropoda; class Insecta; order Diptera; family Syrphidae; genus Eristalis; species Eristalis pertinax. The sequence goes on from OU026146.1 coordinate 3,293,747, forward strand.
ATCTCGATGTCGTCGGATTCACTCCAAATGTATTTGATTCGATTAATAGGTACTAGACAACACACCCACAGGTGTACAAAAGTCCTAGGTAGCCTAGTTTGGCCGCTGTGCCAGTTGGAAGATGAGCTAGGATAAGGCTAAAAATCCCTTACTATACACTGTCAATTTTTTCAGGTGAAAATCTCGATGTCGTCGGATTCACTCCAAATGTATTTGATTCGATTAATAGACACTAGACAACACACCCACAGGTGTACCAAAGTCCTAGGTAGCCTAGTTTGGCCGCTGTGCCAGTTGGAAGATGCGCTAGGATAAGGCTAAAAATCACTTACTATACACTGTCAATTTTTTCAGGTGAAAATCTCGATGTCGTCGGATTCACTCCAAATGTATTTGATTCGATTAATAGACACTAGACAACACACCCACAGGTGTACCAAAGTCCTAGGTAGCCTAGTTTGGCCGCTGTGCCAGTTGGAAGATGAGCTAGGATAAGGCTAAAAATCCCTTACTATACACTGTCAATTTTTTCAGGTGAAAATCTCGATGTCGTCGTATTCACTCCAAATGTATTTGATTCGATTAATAGACACTAGACAACACACCCACAGGTGTACCAAAGTCCTAGCTAGCCTAGTTTGGCCGCTGTGCCAGTTGGAAGATGAGCTAGGATAAGGCTAAAAATCTCTTACTATACACTGTCAATTTTTTCAAGTGAAAATCTCGATGTCGTCGGATTCACTCCAAATGTATTTGATTCGATTAATAGACACTAGACAACACACCCACAGGTGTACAAAAGTCCTAGGTAGCCTAGTTTGGCCGCTGTGCCAGTTGAAAGATGAGCTAGGATAAGGCTAAAAATCCCTTACTATACACTGTCAATTTTTTCAGGTGAAAATCTCGATGTCGTCGGATTCACTCCAAATGTATTTGATTCGATTAATAGACACTAGACAACACACCCACAGGTGTACCAAAGTCCTAGGTAGCCTAGTTTGGCCGCTGTGCCAGTTGGAAGATGCGCTAGGATAAGGCTAAAAATCCCTTACTATACACTGTCAATTTTTTCAGGTGAAAATCTCGATGTCGTCGGATTCACTCCAAATGTATTTGATTCGATTAATAGACACTAGACAACACACCCACAGGTGTACCAAAGTCCTAGGTAGCCTAGTTTGGCCGCTGTGCCAGTTGGAAGATGAGCTAGGATAAGGCTAAAAATCCCTTACTATACGCTGTCAATTTTTTCAGGTGAAAATCTCGATGTCCTCGGATTCACTCCAAATGTATTTGATTCGATTAATAGACACTAGACAACACACCCACAGGTGTACCAAAGTCCTAGGTAGCCTAGTTTGGCCGCTGTGCCAGTTGGAAGATGCGCTAGGATAGGGCTAAAAATCCCTTACTATACCCTGTCAATTTTTTCAGGTGAAAATCTCGATGTCGTCGGATTCACTCCAAATGTATTTGATTCGATTAATAGACACTAGACAACACACCCACAGGTGTACCAAAGTCCTAGGTAGCCTAGTGTGGCCGCTGTGCCAGTTGGAAGATGAGCTAGGATAAGGCTAAAAATCCCTTACTATACACTGTCAATTTTTTCAGGTGAAAATCTCGATGTCGTCGGATTCACTCCAAATGTATTTGATTCGATTAATAGACACTAGACAACACACCCACAGGTGTACCAAAGTCCTAGGTAGCCTAGTTTGGCCGCTGTGCCAGTTGGAAGATGAGCTAGGATAAGGCTAAAAATCCCTTACTATACACTGTCAATTTTTTCAGGTGAAAATCTCGATGTCGTCGGATTCACTCCAAATGTATTTGATTCGATTAATAGACACTAGACAACACACCCACAGGTGTACAAAAGTCCTAGGTAGCCTAGTTTGGCCGCTGTGCCAGTTGGAAGATGAGCTAGGATAAGGCTAAAAATCTCTTACTATACACTGTCAATTTTTTCAGGTGAAAATCTCGATGTCGTCGGATTCACTCCAAATGTATTTGATTCGATTAATAGACACTAGACAACACACCCACAGGTGTACCAAAGTCCTAGGTAGCCTAGTTTGGCCGCTGTGCCAGTTGGAAGATGCGCTAGGATAAGGCTAAAAATCCCTTACTATACACTGTCAATTTTTTCAGGTGAAAATCTCGATGTCGTCGGATTCACTCCAAATGTATTTGATTCGATTAATAGACACTAGACAACACACCCACAGGTGTACCAAAGTCCTAGGTAGCCTAGTTTGGCCGCTGTGCCAGTTGGAAGATGAGCTAGGATAAGGCTAAAAATCCCTTACTATACACTGTCAATTTTTTCAAGTGAAAATCTCGATGATCTCGATCTCGTCGTCGGATTCACTCCAAATGTATTTGATTCGATTAATAGACACTAGACAACACACCCACAGGTGTACCAAAGTCCTAAAAATCCCTTACTATACACTGTCAATTTTTTAAGGTGAAAATCTCGATGTCGTCGGATTCACTCCAAATGTATTTGATTCGATTAATAGACACTAGACAACACACCCACAGGTGTACCAAAGTCCTAGGTAGCCTAGTTTGGCCGCTGTGCCAGTTGGAAGATGAGCTAGGATAAGGCTAAAAATTCCCTGTAAATTTTTTCAGGTGAAAATCTCGATGTCGTCGGATTCACTCCAACTGTATTTGATTCGATTAATAGACACTAGACAACACACCCACAGGTGTACCAAAGTCCTAGGTAGCCTAGTTTGGCCGCTGTGCCAGTTGGAAGATGAGCTAGGATAAGGCTAAAAATCCCTTACTATACACTGTCAATTTTTTCAGGTGAAAATCTCGATGTCGTCGGATTCACTCCAAATGTATTTGATTCGATTAATAGACACTAGACAACACACCCACAGGTGTACCAAAGTCTTAGGTAGCCTAGTTTGGCCGCTGTGCCAGTTGGAAGATGAGCTAGGATAAGGCTAAAAATCCCTTACTATACACTGTCAATTTTTTCAGGTGAAAATCTCGATGTCGTCGGATTCACTCCAAATGTATTTGATTCGATTAATAGACTCATCTTCCAACTGGCACAGCGGCCAAACTAGACAACACACCTGTGGGTGTGTTGTCTAGTGTCTATTAATCGAATCAAATACATTTGGAGTGAATCCGACGACATCGAGATTTTCACCTGAAAAAATTGACAGTGTATAGTAAGGGATTTTTAGCCTTATCCTAGCTCATCTTCCAACTGGCACAGCGGCCAAACTAGGCTAGCTAGGACTTTGGTACACCTGTGGGTGTGTTGTCTAGTGTCTATTAATCGAATCAAATACATTTGGAGTGAATCCGACGACATCGAGATTTTCACCTGAAAAAATTGACAGTGTATAGTAAGGGATTTTTAGCCTTATCCTAGCTCATCTTCCAACTGGCACAGCGGCCAAACTAGGCTACCTAGGACTTTGGTACACCTGTGGGTGTGTTGTCTAGTGTCTATTAATCGAATCAAATACATTTGGAGTGAATCCGACGACATCGAGATTTTCACCTGAAAAAATTGACAGTGTATAGTAAGGGATTTTTAGCCTTATCCTAGCTCATCTTCCAACTGGCACAGCGGCCAAACTAGGCTACCTAGGACTTTGGTACACCTGTGGGTGTGTTGTCTAGTGTCTATTAATCGAATCAAACACATTTGGAGTGAATCCGACGACATCGAGATTTTCACCTGAAAAAATTGACAGTGTATAGTAAGGGATTTTTAGCCTTATCCTAGCTCATCTTCCAACTGGCACAGCGGCCAAACTAGGCTACCTAGGACTTTGGTACACCTGTGGGTGTGTTGTCTAGTGTCTATTAATCGAATCAAATACATTTGGAGTGAATCCGACGACATCGAGATTTTCACCTGAAAAAAATGACAGTGTATAGTAAGGGATTTTTAGCCTTATCCTAGCTCATCTTCCAACTGGCACAGCGGCCAAACTAGGCTAGCTAGGACTTTGGTACACCTGTGGGTGTGTTGTCTAGTGTCTATTAATCGAATCAAATACATTTGGAGTGAATCCGACGACATCGAGATTTTCACCTGAAAAAATTGACAGTGTATAGTAAGGGATTTTTAGCCTTATCCTAGCTCATCTTCCAACTGGCACAGCGGCCAAACTAGGCTAGCTAGGACTTTGGTACACCTGTGGGTGTGTTGTCTAGTGTCTATTAATCGAATCAAATACATTTGGAGTGAATCCGACGACATCGAGATTTTCACCTGAAAAAATTGACAGTGTATAGTAAGGGATTTTTAGCCTTATCCTAGCTCATCTTCCAACTGGCACAGCGGCCAAACTAGGCTACCTAGGACTTTGGTACACCTGTGGGTGTGTTGTCTAGTGTCTATTAATCGAATCAAATACATTTGGAGTGAATCCGACGACATCGAGATTTTCACCTGAAAAAATTGACAGTGTATAGTAAGGGATTTTTAGCCTTATCCTAGCTCATCTTCCAACTGGCACAGCGGCCAAACTAGGCTAGCTAGGACTTTGGTACACCTGTGGGTGTGTTGTCTAGTGTCTATTAATCGAATCAAATACATTTGGAGTGAATCCGACGACATCGAGATTTTCACCTGAAAAAATTGACAGTGTATAGTAAGGGATTTTTAGCCTTATCCTAGCTCATCTTCCAACTGGCACAGCGGCCAAACTAGGCTACCTAGGACTTTGGTACACCTGTGGGTGTGTTGTCTAGTGTCTATTAATCGAATCAAATACATTTGGAGTGAATCCGACGACATCGAGATTTTCACCTGAAAAAATTGACAGTGTATAGTAAGGGATTTTTAGCCTTATCCTAGCTCATCTTCCATCTGGCACAGCGGCCAAACTAGGCTACCTAGGACTTTGGTACACCTGTGGGTGTGTTGTCTAGTGTCTATTAATCGAATCAAACACATTTGGAGTGAATCCGACGACATCGAGATTTTCACCTGAAAAAATTGACAGTGTATAGTAAGGGATTTTTAGCCTTATCCTAGCTCATCTTCCAACTGGCACAGCGGCCAAACTAGGCTACCTAGGACTTTGGTACACCTGTGGGTGTGTTGTCTAGTGTCTATTAATCGAATCAAATACATTTGGAGTGAATCCGACGACATCGAGATTTTCACCTGAAAAAATTGACAGTGTATAGTAAGGGATTTTTAGCCTTATCCTAGCTCATCTTCCAACTGGCACAGCGGCCAAACTAGGCTACCTAGGACTTTGGTACACCTGTGGGTGTGTTGTCTAGTGTCTATTAATCGAATCAAATACATTTGGAGTGAATCCGACGACATCGAGATTTTCACCTGAAAAAATTGACAGTGTATAGTAAGGGATTTTTAGCCTTATCCTAGCTCATCTTCCAACTGGCACAGCGGCCAAACTAGGCTACCTAGGACTTTGGTACACCTGTGGGTGTGTTGTCTAGTGTCTATTAATCGAATCAAATACATTTGGAGTGAATCCGACGACATCGAGATTTTCACCTGAAAAAATTGACAGTGTATAGTAAGGGATTTTTAGCCTTATCCTAGCTCATCTTCCAACTGGCACAGCGGCCAAACTAGGCTACCTAGGACTTTGGTACACCTGTGGGTGTGTTGTCTAGTGTCTATTAATCGAATCAAATACATTTGGAGTGAATCCGACGACATCGAGATTTTCACCTGAAAAAATTGACAGTGTATAGTAAGGGATTTTTAGCCTTATCCTAGCTCATCTTCCAACTGGCACAGCGGCCAAACTAGGCTACCTAGGACTTTGGTACACCTGTGGGTGTGTTGTCTAGTGTCTATTAATCGAATCAAATACATTTGGAGTGAATCCGACGACATCGAGATTTTCACCTGAAAAAATTGACAGTGTATAGTAAGGGATTTTTAGCCTTATCCTAGCTCATCTTCCAACTGGCACAGCGGCCAAACTAGGCTAGCTAGGACTTTGGTACACCTGTGGGTGTGTTGTCTAGTGTCTATTAATCGAATCAAATACATTTGGAGTGAATCCGACGACATCGAGATTTTCACCTGAAAAAATTGACAGTGTATAGTAAGGGATTTTTAGCCTTATCCTAGCTCATCTTCCAACTGGCACAGCGGCCAAACTAGGCTACCTAGGACTTTGGTACACCTGTGGGTGTGTTGTCTAGTGTCTATTAATCGAATCAAATACATTTGGAGTGAATCCGACGACATCGAGATTTTCACCTGAAAAAATTTACAGTGTATAGTAAGGGATTTTTAGCCTTATCCTAGCTCATCTTCCATCTGGCACAGCGGCCAAACTAGGCTACCTAGGACTTTGGTACACCTGTGGGTGTGTTGTCTAGTGTCTATTAATCGAATCAAACACATTTGGAGTGAATCCGACGACATCGAGATTTTCACCTGAAAAAATTGACAGTGTATAGTAAGGGATTTTTAGCCTTATCCTAGCTCATCTTCCAACTGGCACAGCGGCCAAACTAGGCTACCTAGGACTTTGGTACACCTGTGGGTGTGTTGTCTAGTGTCTATTAATCGAATCAAATACATTTGGAGTGAATCCGACGACATCGAGATTTTCACCTGAAAAAATTGACAGTGTATAGTAAGGGATTTTTAGCCTTATCCTAGCTCATCTTCCAACTGGCACAGCGGCCAAACTAGGCTACCTAGGACTTTGGTACACCTGTGGGTGTGTTGTCTAGTGTCTATTAATCGAATCAAATACATTTGGAGTGAATCCGACGACATCGAGATTTTCACCTGAAAAAATTGACAGTGTATAGTAAGGGACTTTTAGCCTTATCCTAGCTCATCTTCCAACTGGCACAGCGGCCAAACTAGGCTACCTAGGACTTTGGTACACCTGTGGGTGTGTTGTCTAGTGTCTATTAATCGAATCAAATACATTTGGAGTGAATCCGACGACATCGAGATTTTCACCTGAAAAAATTGACAGTGTATAGTAAGGGATTTTTAGCCTTATCCTAGCTCATCTTCCAACTGGCACAGCGGCCAAACTAGGCTACCTAGGACTTTGGTACACCTGTGGGTGTGTTGTCTAGTGTCTATTAATCGAATCAAATACATTTGGAGTGAATCCGACGACATCGAGATTTTCACCTGAAAAAATTGACAGTGTATAGTAAGGGATTTTTAGCCTTATCCTAGCTCATCTTCCAACTGGCACAGCGGCCAAACTAGGCTACCTAGGACTTTGGTACACCTGTGGGTGTGTTGTCTAGTCTCTATTAATCGAATCAAATACATTTGGAGTGAATCCGACGACATCGAGATTTTCACCTGAAAAAATTGACAGTGTATAGTAAGGGATTTTTAGCCTTATCCTAGCTCATCTTCCAACTGGCACAGCGGCCAAACTAGGCTACCTAGGACTTTGGTACACCTGTGGGTGTGTTGTCTAGTGTCTATTAATCGAATCAAATACATTTGGAGTGAATCCGACGACATCGAGATTTTCACCTGAAAAAATTGACAGTGTATAGTAAGGGATTTTTAGCCTTATCCTAGCTCATCTTCCAACTGGCACAGCGGCCAAACTAGGCTACCTAGGACTTTGGTACACCTGTGGGTGTGTTGTCTAGTGTCTATTAATCGAATCAAATACATTTGGAGTGAATCCGAGGACATCGAGATTTTCACCTGAAAAAATTGACAGTGTATAGTAAGGGATTTTTAGCCTTATCCTATCTCATCTTCCAACTGGCACAGCGGCCAAACTAGGCTACCTAGGACTTTGGTACACCAGTGGGTGTGTTGTCTAGTGTCTATTAATCGAATCAAATACATTTGGAGTGAATCCGACGACATCGAGATTTTCACATGAAAAAATTGACAGTGTATAGTAAGGGATTTTTAGCCTTATCCTAGCTCATCTTCCAACTGGCACAGCGGCCAAACTAGGCTACCTAGGACTTTTGTACACCTGTGGGTGTGTTGTCTAGTGTCTATTAATCGAATCAAATACAGTTGGAGTGAATCCGACGACATCGAGATTTTCACCTGAAAAAATTGACAGTGTATAGTAAGGGATTCTTAGCCTTATCCTAACTCATCTTCCAACTGGCACAGCGGCCAAACAAGGCTACCTAGGACTTTGGTACACCTGTGGGTGTGTTGTCTAGTGTCTATTAATCGAATCAAATACATTTGGAGTGAATCCGACGACATCGAGATTTTCACCTGAAAAAATTGACAGTGTATAGTAAGGGATTTTTAGCCTTATCCTAGCTCATCTTCCAACTGGCACAGCGGCCAAACTAGGCTACCTAGGACTTTTGTACACCTGTGGGTGTGTTGTCTAGTGTCTATTAATCGAATCAAATACATTTGGAGTGAATCCGACGACATCGAGATTTTCACCTGAAAAAATTGACAGTGTATAGTAAGGGATTTTTAGCCTTATCCTAGCTCATCTTCCAACTGGCACAGCGGCCAAACTAGGCTACCTACGACTTTGGTACACCTGTGGGTGTGTTGTCTAGTGTCTATTAATAAAATCAAATACATTTGGAGTGAATCCGACGACATCGAGATTTTCACCTGAAAAAATTGACAGGGAATTTTTAGCCTTATCCTAGCTCATCTTCCAACTGGCACAGCGGCCAAACTAGGCTACCTAGGACTTTGGTACACCTGTGGGTGTGTTGTCTAGTGTCTATTAATCGAATCAAATACATTTGGAGTGAATCCGACGACATCGAGATTTTCACCTGAAAAAATTGACAGTGTATAGTAAGGGATTTTTAGCCTTATCCTAGCTCATCTTCCAACTGGCACAGCGGCCAAACTAGGCTACCTAGGACTTTGGTACACCTGTGGGTGTGTTGTCTAGTGTCTATTAATCGAATCAAATACATTTGGAGTGAATCCGACGACATCGAGATTTTCACCTGAAAAAATTGACAGTGTATAGTAAGGGATTTTTAGCCTTATCCTAGCTCATCTTCCAACTGGCACAGCGGCCAAACTAGGCTACCTAGGACTTTGGTACACCTGTGGGTGTGTTGTCTAGTGTCTATTAATCGAATCAAATACATTTGGAGTGAATCCGACGACATCGAGATTTTCACCTGAAAAAATTGACAGTGTATAGTAAGGGATTTTTAGCCTTATCCTAGCTCATCTTCCAACTGGCACAGCGGCCAAACTAGGCTACCTAGGACTTTGGTACACCTGTGGGTGTGTTGTCTAGTGTCTATTAATCGAATCAAATACATTTGGAGTGAATCCGACGACATCGAGATTTTCACCTGAAAAAATTGACAGTGTATAGTAAGGGATTTTTAGCCTTATCCTAGCTCATCTTCCAACTGGCACAGCGGCCAAACCAGGCTACCTAGGACTTTGGTACACCTGTGGGTGTGTTGTCTAGTGTCTATTAATCGAATCAAATACATTTGGAGTGAATCCGACGACATCGAGATTTTCACCTGAAAAAATTGACAGCGTATAGTAAGGGATTTTTAGCCTTATCCTAGCTCATCTTCCAACTGGCACAGCGGCCAAACTAGGCTACCTAGGACTTTGGTACACCTGTGGGTGTGTTGTCTAGTGTCTATTAATCGAATCAAATACATTTGGAGTGAATCCGACGACATCGAGATTTTCACCTGAAAAAATTGACAGTGTATAGTAAGGGATTTTTAGCCTTATCCTAGCTCATCTTCCAACTGGCACAGCGGCCAAACTAGGCTACCTAGGACTTTGGTACATCTGTGGGTGTGTTGTCTAGTGTCTATTAATCGAATCAAATACATTTGGAGTGAATCCGTCGACATCGAGATTTTCACTTGAAAAAATTGACAGTGTATAGTAAGGGATTTTTAGCCTTATCCTAGCTCATCTTCCAACTGGCACAGCGGCCAAACTAGGCTACCTAGGACTTTGGTACACCTGTGGGTGTGTTGTCTAGTGTATATTAATCGAATCAAATACATTTGGAGTGAATCCGACGACATCGAGATTTTCACCTGAAAAAATTGACAGTGTATAGTAAGGGATTTTTAGCCTTATCCTAGCTCATCTTCCAACTGGCACAGCGGCCAAACTAGGCTACCTAGGACTTTGGTACACCTGTGGGTGTGTTGTCTAGTGTCTATTAATCGAATCAAATACAGTTGGAGTGAATCCGACGACATCGAGATTTTCACCTGAAAAAATTGACAGTGTATAGTAAGGGATTTTTAGCCTTATCCTAGCTCATCTTCCAACTGGCACAGCGGCCAAACTAGGCTACCTAGGACTTTGGTACACCTGTGGGTGTGTTGTCTAGTGTCTATTAATCGAATCAAATACATTTGGAGTGAATCCGACGACATCGAGATTTTCACCTGAAAAAATTGACAGGATTTTTAGCCTTATCCTAGCTCATCTTCCAACTGGCACAGCGGCCAAACTAGGCTACCTAGGACCTTTGTACACCTGTGGGTGTGTTGTCTAGTGTCTATTAATCGAATCAAATACATTTGGAGTGAATCCGAAGACATCGAGATTTTCACCTGAAAAAATTGACAGTGTATAGTAAGGGATTTTTAGCCTTATCCTAGCTCATCTTCCAACTGGCACAGCGGCCAAACTAGGCTACCTAGGACTTTGGTACACCTGTGGGTGTGTTGTCTAGTGTCTATTAATCGAATCAAATACATTTGGAGTGAATCCGACGACATCGAGATTTTCACCTGAAAAAATTGACAGCGTATAGTAAGGGATTTTTAGCCTTATCCTAGCTCATCTTCCAACTGGCACAGCGGCCAAACTAGGCTACCTAGGACTTTGGTACACCTGTGGGTGTGTTGTCTAGTGTCTATTAATCGAATCAAATACATTTGGAGTGAATCCGACGACATCGATATTTTCACCTGAAAAAATTGACAGTGTATAGTAAGGGATTTTTAGCCTTATCCTAGCTCATCTTCCAACTGGCACAGCGGCCAAACTAGGCTACCTAGGACTTTGGTACATCTGTGGGTGTGTTGTCTAGTGTCTATTAATCGAATCAAATACATTTGGAGTGAATCCGTCGACATCGAGATTTTCACTTGAAAAAATTGACAGTGTATAGTAAGCTAGGCTACCTAGGACTTTGGTACACCTGTGGGTGTGTTGTCTAGTGTCTATTAATCGAATCAAATACATTTGGAGTGAATCCGACGACATCGAGATTTTCACCTGAAAAAATTGACAGTGTATAGTAAGGGATTTTTAGCCTTATCCTAGCTCATCTTCCAACTGGCACAGCGGCCAAACTAGGCTACCTAGGACTTTGGTACACCTGTGGGTGTGTTGTCTAGTGTCTATTAATCGAATCAAATACAGTTGGAGTGAATCCGACGACATCGAGATTTTCACCTGAAAAAATTGACAGTGTATAGTAAGGGATTTTTAGCCTTATCCTAGCTCATCTTCCAACTGGCACAGCGGCCAAACTAGGCTACCTAGGACTTTGGTACACCTGTGGGTGTGTTGTCTAGTGTCTATTAATCGAATCAAATACATTTGGAGTGAATCCGACGACATCGAGATTTTCACCTGAAAAAATTGACAGTGTATAGTAAGGGATTTTTAGCCTTATCCTAGCTCATCTTCCAACTGGCACAGCGGCCAAACTAGGCTACCTAGGACTTTGGTACACCTGTGGGTGTGTTGTCTAGTGTCTATTAATCGAATCAAATACATTTGGAGTGAATCCGACGACATCGAGATTTTCACCTGAAAAAATTGACAGTGTATAGTAAGGGATTTTTAGCCTTATCCTAGCTCATCTTCCAACTGGCACAGCGGCCAAACTAGGCTACCTAGGACTTTGGTACACCTGTGGGTGTGTTGTCTAGTGTCTATTAATCGAATCAAATACATTTGGAGTGAATCCGACGACATCGAGATTTTCACCTGAAAAAATTGACAGTGTATAGTAAGGGATTTTTAGCCTTATCCTAGCTCATCTTCCAACTGGCACAGCGGCCAAACTAGGCTACCTAGGACTTTGGTACACCTGTGGGTGTGTTGTCTAGTGTCTATTAATCGAATCAAATACATTTGGAGTGAATCCGACGACATCGAGATTTTCACCTGAAAAAATTGACAGTGTATAGTAAGGGATTTTTAGCCTTATCCTAGCTCATCTTCCAACTGGCACAGCGGCCAAACTAGGCTACCTAGGACTTTGGTACACCTGTGGGTGTGTTGTCTAGTGTCTATTAATCGAATCAAATACATTTGGAGTGAATCCGACGACATCGAGATTTTCACCTGAAAAAATTGACAGTGTATAGTAAGGGATTTTTAGCCTTATCCTAGCTCATCTTCCAACTGGCACAGCGGCCAAACTAGGCTACCTAGGACTTTGGTACACCTGTGGGTGTGTTGTCTAGTGTCTATTAATCGAATCAAATACATTTGGAGTGAATCCGACGACATCGAGATTTTCACCTGAAAAAATTGACAGTGTATAGTAAGGGATTTTTAGCCTTATCCTAGCTCATCTTCCAACTGGCACAGCGGCCAAACCAGGCTACCTAGGACTTTGGTACACCTGTGGGTGTGTTGTCTAGTGTCTATTAATCGAATCAAATACATTTGGAGTGAATCCGACGACATCGAGATTTTCACCTAAAAAAATTGACAGTGTATAGTAAGGGATTTTTAGCCTTATCCTAGCTCATCTTCCAACTGGCACAGCGGCCAAACTAGGCTACCTAGGACTTTGGTACACCTGTGGGTGTGTTGTCTAGTATATATTAATCGAATCAAATACATTTGGAGTGAATCCGACGACATCGAGATTTTCACCTGAAAAAATTGACAGTGTGTAAGGGATTTTTAGCCTTATCCTAGCTCATCTTCCAACTGGCACAGCGGCCAAACTAGGCTACCTAGGACTTTGGTACACCTGTGGGTGTGTTGTCTAGTGTCTATTAATCGAATCAAATACATTTGGAGTGAATCCGACGACATCGAGATTTTCACCTGAAAAAATTGACAGTCTATAGTAAGGGATTTTTAGCCTTATCCTAGCTCATCTTCCAACTGGCACAGCGGCCAAACTAGGCTACCTAGGACTTTGGTACACCTGTGGGTGTGTTGTCTAGTCTCTATTAATCGAATCAAATACATTTGGAGTGAATCCGACGACATCGAGATTTTCACCTGAAAAAATTGACAGTGTATAGTAAGGGATTTTTAGCCTTATCCTAGCGCATCTTCCAACTGGCACAGCGGCCAAACTAGGCTACCTAGGGCTTTGGTACACCTGTGGGTGTGTTGTCTAGTGTCTATTAATCGAATCAAATACATTTGTAGTGAATCCGACGACATCGAGATTTTCACCTGAAAAAATTGACAGTGTATAGTAAGGGATTTTTAGCCTTATCCTAGCTCATCTTCCAACTGGCACAGCGGCCAAACTAGGCTACCTAGGACTTTGGTACACCTGTGGGTGTGTTGTCTAGTGTCTATTAATCGAATCAAATACAGTTGGAGTGAATCCGACGACATCGAGATTTTCACCTGAAAAAATTGACAGTGTATAGTAAGGGATTTTTAGCCTTATCCTAGCTCATCTTCCAACTGGCACAGCGGCCAAACTAGGCTACCTAGGACTTTGGTACACCTGTGGGTGTGTTGTCTAGTGTCTATTAATCGAATCAAATACATTTGGAGTGAATCCGACGACATCGAGATTTTCACCTGAAAAAATTGACAGTGTATAGTAAGGGATTTTTAGCCTTATCCTAGCTCATCTTCCAACTGGCACAGCGGCCAAACCAGGCTACCTAGGACTTTGGTACACCTGTGGGTGTGTTGTCTAGTGTCTATTAATCGAATCAAATACATTTGGAGTGAATCCGACGACATCGAGATTTTCACCTGAAAAAATTGACAGTGTATAGTAAGGGATTTTTAGCCTTATCCTAGCTCATCTTCCAACTGGCACAGCGGCCAAACTAGGCTACCTAGGACTTTGGTACACCTGTGGGTGTGTTGTCTAGTGTCTATTAATCGAATCAAATACATTTGGAGTGAATCCGACGACATCGAGATTTTCACCTGAAAAAATTAACAGTGTATAGTAAGGGATTTTTAGCCTTATCCTAGCTCATCTTCCAACTGGCACAGCGGCCAAACTAGGCTACCTAGGACTTTGGTACACCTGTGGGTGTGTTGTCTAGTATATATTAATCAAATACATTTGGAGTGAATCCGACGACATCGAGATTTTCACCTGAAAAAATTGACAGTGTGTAAGGGATTTTTAGCCTTATGCTAGCTCATCTTCCAACTGGCACAGCGGCCAAACTAGGCTACCTAGGACTTTGGTACACCTGTGGGTGTGTTGTCTAGTGTCTATTAATCGAATCAAATACATTTGGAGTGAATCCGACGACATCGAGATTTTCACCTGAAAAAATTGACAGTCTATAGTAAGGGATTTTTAGCCTTATCCTAGCGCATCTTCCAACTGGCACAGCGGCCAAACTAGGCTACCTAGGACTTTGGTACACCTGTGGGTGTGTTGTCTAGTCTCTATTAATCGAATCAAATACATTTGGAGTGAATCCGACGACATCGAGATTTTCACCTGAAAAAATTGACAGTGTATAGTAAGGGATTTTTAGCCTTATCCTAGCGCATCTTCCAACTGGCACAGCGGCCAAACTAGGCTACCTAGGACTTTGGTACACCTGTGGGTGTGTTGTCTAGTGTCTATTAATCGAATCAAATACATTTGGAGTGAATCCGACGACATCGAGATTTTCACCTGAAAAAATTGACAGTGTATAGTAAGGGATTTTTAGCCTTATCCTAGCTCATCTTCCAACTGGCACAGCGGCCAAACTAGGCTACCTAGGACTTTGGTACACCTGTGGGTGTGTTGTCTAGTGTCTATTAATCGAATCAAATACATTTGGAGTGAATCCGACGACATCGAGATTTTCACCTGAAAAAATTGACAGTGTATAGTAAGGGATTTTTAGCCTTATCCTAGCTCATCTTCCAACTGGCACAGCGGCCAAACTAGGCTACCTAGGACTTTGGTACACCTGTGGGTGTGTTGTCTAGTGTCTATTAATCGAATCAAATACATTTGGAGTGAATCCGACGACATCGAGATTTTCACCTGAAAAAATTGACAGTGTATAGTAAGGGATTTTTAGCCTTATCCTAGCTCATCTTCCAACTGGCACAGCGGCCAAACCAGGCTACCTAGGACTTTGGTACACCTGTGGGTGTGTTGTCTAGTGTCTATTAATCGAATCAAATACATTTGGAGTGAATCCGACGACATCGAGATTTTCACCTGAAAAAATTGACAGTGTATAGGAAGGGATTTTTAGCCTTATCCTAGCTCATCTTCCAACTGGCACAGCGGCCAAACTAGGCTACCTAGGACTTTGGTACACCTGTGGGTGTGTTGTCTAGTGTCTATTAATCGAATCAAATACATTTGGAGTGAATCCGACGACATCGAGATTTTCACCTGAAAAAATTGACAGTGTATAGTAAGGGATTTTTAGCCTTATCCTAGCTCATCTTCCAACTGGCACAGCGGCCAAACTAGGCTACCTAGGACTTTGGTACACCTGTGGGTGTGTTGTCTAGTGTCTATTAATCGAATCAAATACATTTGGAGTGAATCCGACGACATCGAGATTTTCACCTGAAAAAATTGACAGTGTATAGTAAGGGATTTTTAGCCTTATTCTAGCTCATCTTCCAACTGGCCCAGCGGCCAAACTAGGCTACCTAGGACTTTGGTACACCTGTGGGTGTGTTGTCTAGTGTCTATTAATCGAATCAAGTACATTTGGAGTGAATCCGACGACATCGAGATTTTCACCTGAAAAAATTGACAGTGTATAGTAAGGGATTTTTAGCCTTATCCTAGCTCATCTTCCAACTGGCACAGCGGCCAAACTAGGCTACCTAGGACTTTGGTACACCTGTGGGTGTGTTGTCTAGTGTCTATTAATCGAATCAAATACATTTGGAGTGAATCCGACGACATCGAGATTTTCACCTGAAAAAATTGACAGTGTATAGTAAGGGATTTTTAGCCTTATCCTAGCTCATCTTCCAACTGGCACAGCGGCCAAACCAGGCTACCTAGGACTTTGGTACACCTGTGGGTGTGTTGTCTAGTGTCTATTAATCGAATCAAATACATTTGGAGTGAATCCGACGACATCGAGATTTTCACCTGAAAAAATTGACAGTGTATAGTAAGGGATTTTTAGCCTTATCCTAGCTCATCTTCCAACTGGCACAGCGGCCAAACCAGGCTACCTAGGACTTTGGTACACCTGTGGGTGTGTTGTCTAGTGTCTATTAATCGAATCAAATACATTTGGAGTGAATCCGACGACATCGAGATTTTCACCTGAAAAAATTGACAGTGTGTAAGGGATTTTTAGCCTTATCCTAGCTCATCTTCCAACTGGCACAGCGGCCAAACTAGGCTACCTAGGACTTTTGTACACCTGTGGGTGTGTTGTCTAGTGTCTATTAATCGAATCAAATACATTTGGAGTGAATCCGACGACATCGAGATTTTCACCTGAAAAAATTGACAGTCTATAGTAAGGGATTTTTAGCCTTATCCTAGCTCATCTTCCAACTGGCACAGCGGCCAAACTAGGCTACCTAGGACTTTGGTACACCTGTGGGTGTGTTGTCTAGTCTCTATTAATCGAATCAAATACATTTGGAGTGAATCCGACGACATCGAGATTTTCACCTGAAAAAATTGACAGTGTATAGTAAGGGATTTTTAGCCTTATCCTAGCGCATCTTCCAACTGGCACAGCGGCCAAACTAGGCTACCTAGGACTTTGGTACACCTGTGGGTGTGTTGTCTAGTGTCTATTAATCGAATCAAATACATTTGTAGTGAATCCGACGACATCGAGATTTTCACCTGAAAAAATTGACAGTGTATAGTAAGGGATTTTTAGCCTTATCCTAGCTCATCTTCCAACTGGCACAGCGGCCAAACTAGGCTACCTAGGACTTTGGTACACCTGTGGGTGTGTTGTCTAGTGTCTATTAATCGAATCAAATACAGTTGGAGTGAATCCGACGACATCGAGATTTTCACCTGAAAAAATTGACAGTGTATAGTAAGGGATTTTTAGCCTTATCCTAGCTCATCTTCCAACTGGCACAGCGGCCAAACTAGGCTACCTAGGACTTTGGTACACCTGTGGGTGTGTTGTCTAGTGTCTATTAATCGAATCAAATACATTTGGAGTGAATCCGACGACATCGAGATTTTCACCTGAAAAAATTGACAGTGTATAGTAAGGGATTTTTAGCCTTATCCTAGCTCATCTTCCAACTGGCACAGCGGCCAAACCAGGCTACCTAGGACTTTGGTACACCTGTGGGTGTGTTGTCTAGTGTCTATTAATCGAATCAAATACATTTGGAGTGAATCCGACGACATCGAGATTTTCACCTGAAAAAATTGACAGTGTATAGTAAGGGATTTTTACCCTTATCCTAGCTCATCTTCCAACTGGCACAGCGGCCAAACCAGGCTACCTAGGACTTTGGTACACCTGTGGGTGTGTTGTCTAGTGTCTATTAATCGAATCAAATACATTTGGAGTGAATCCGACGACATCGAGATTTTCACCTGAAAAAATTGACAGTGTATAGTAAGGGATTTTTAGCCTTATCCTAGCTCATCTTCCAACTGGCACAGCGGCCAAACTAGGCTACCTAGGACTTTGGTACACCTGTGGGTGTGTTGTCTAGTGTCTATTAATCGAATCAAATACATTTGGAGTGAATCCGACGACATCGAGATTTTCACCTGAAAAAATTAACAGTGTATAGTAAGGGATTTTTAGCCTTATCCTAGCTCATCTTCCAACTGGCACAGCGGCCAAACTAGGCTACCTAGGACTTTGGTACACCTGTGGGTGTGTTGTCTAGTGTCTATTAATCGAATCAAATACATTTGGAGTGAATCCGACGACATCGAGATTTTCACCTGAAAAAATTGACAGTGTATAGTAAGGGATTTTTAGCCTTATCCTAGCTCATCTTCCAACTGGCACAGCGGCCAAACTAGGCTACCTAGGACTTTGGTACACCTGTGGGTGTGTTGTCTAGTGTCTATTAATCGAATCAAATACATTTGGAGTGAATCCGACGACATCGAGATTTTCACCTGAAAAAATTAACAGTGTATAGTAAGGGATTTTTAGCCTTATCCTAGCTCATCTTCCAACTGGCACAGCGGCCAAACTAGGCTACCTAGGACTTTGGTACACCTGTGGGTGTGTTGTCTAGTATATATTAATCGAATCAAATACATTTGGAGTGAATCCGACGACATCGAGATTTTCACCTGAAAAAATTGACAGTGTGTAAGGGATTTTTAGCCTTATCCTAGCTCATCTTCCAACTGGCACAGCGGCCAAACTAGGCTACCTAGGACTTTGGTACACCTGTGGGTGTGTTGTCTAGTGTCTATTAATCGAATCAAATACATTTGGAGTGAATCCGACGTTATCGAGATTTTCACCTGAAAAAATTGACAGTGTATAGTAAGGGATTTTTAGCCTTATCCTAGCTCATCTTCCAACTGGCACAGCGGCCAAACTAGGCTACCTAGGACTTTGGTACACCTGTGGGTGTGTTGTCTAGTGTCTATTAATCGAATCAAATACATTTGGAGTGAATCCGACGACATCGAGATTTTCACCTGAAAAAATTGACAGTGTATAGTAAGGGATTTTTAGCCTTATCCTAGCTCATCTTCCAACTGGCACAGCGGCCAAACTAGGCTACCTAGGACTTTGGTACACCTGTGGGTGTGTTGTCTAGTGTCTATTAATCGAATCAAATACATTTGGAGTGAATCCGACGACATCGAGATTTTCACCTGAAAAAATTGACAGTGTATAGTAAGGGATTTTTAGCCTTATCCTAGCTCATCTTCCAACTGGCACAGCGGCCAAACTAGGCTACCTAGGACTTTGGTACACCTGTGGGTGTGTTGTCTAGTGTCTATTAATCGAATCAAATACATTTGGAGTGAATCCGACGACATCGAGATTTTCACCTGAAAAAATTAACAGTGTATAGTAAGGGATTTTTAGCCTTATCCTAGCTCATCTTCCAACTGGCACAGCGGCCAAACTAGGCTACCTAGGACTTTGGTACACCTGTGGGTGTGTTGTCTAGTATATATTAATCGAATCAAATACATTTGGAGTGAATCCGACGACATCGAGATTTTCACCTGAAAAAATTGACAGTGTGTAAGGGATTTTTAGCCTTATCCTAGCTCATCTTCCAACTGGCACAGCGGCCAAACTAGGCTACCTAGGACTTTGGTACACCTGTGGGTGTGTTGTCTAGTGTCTATTAATCGAATCAAATACATTTGGAGTGAATCCGACGTTATCGAGATTTTCACCTGAAAAAATTGACAGTGTATAGTAAGGGATTTTTAGCCTTATCCTAGCTCATCTTCCAACTGGCACAGCGGCCAAACTAGGCTACCTAGGACTTTAGTACACCTGTGGGTGTGTTGTCTAGTGTCTATTAATCGAATCAAATACATTTGGAGTGAATCCGACGACATCGAGATTTTCACCTAAAAAAATTGACAGTGTATAGTAAGGGATTTTTAGCCTTATCCTAGCTCATCTTATAACTGGCACAGCGGCCAAACTAGGCTACCTAGGACTTTGGTACACCTGTGGGTGTGTTGTCTAGTGTCTATTAATCGAATCAAATACATTTGGAGTGAATCCGACGACATCGAGATTTTCACCTGAAAAAATTGACAGTGTATAGGAAGGGATTTTTAGCCTTATCCTAGCTCATCTTCCAACTGGCACAGCGGCCAAACTAGGCTACCTAGGACTTTGGTACACCTGTGGGTGTGTTGTCTAGTGTCTATTAATCGAATCAAATACATTTGGAGTGAATCCGACGACATCGAGATTTTCACCTGAAAAAATTGACAGTGTATAGTAAGGGATTTTTAGCCTTATCCTAGCTCATCTTCCAACTGGCACAGCGGCCAAACTAGGCTACCTAGGACTTTGGTACACCTGTGGGTGTGTTGTCTAGTGTCTATTAATCGAATCAAATACATTTGGAGTGAATCCGACGACATCGAGATTTTCACCTGAAAAAATTGACAGTGTATAGTAAGGGATTTTTAGCCTTATCCTAGCTCATCTTCCAACTGGCCCAGCGGCCAAACTAGGCTACCTAGGACTTTGGTACACCTGTGGGTGTGTTGTCTAGTGTCTATTAATCGAATCAAATACATTTGGAGTGAATCCGACGACATCGAGATTTTCACCTAAAAAAATTGACAGTGTATAGTAAGGGATTTTTAGCCTTATCCTAGCTCATCTTATAACTGGCACAGCGGCCAAACTAGGCTACCTAGGACTTTGGTACACCTGTGGGTGTGTTGTCTAGTGTCTATTAATCGAATCAAATACATTTGGAGTGAATCCGACGACATCGAGATTTTCACCTGAAAAAATTGACAGTGTATAGTAAGAGATTTTTAGCCTTATCCTAGCTCATCTTCCAACTGGCACAGCGGCCAAACTAGGCTACCTAGGACTTTGGTACACCTGTGGGTGTGTTGTCTAGTGTCTATTAATCGAATCAAGTACATTTGGAGTGAATCCGACGACATCGAGATTTTCACCTGAAAAAATTGACAGTGTATAGTAAGGGATTTTTAGCCTTATCCTAGCTCATCTTCCAACTGGCACAGCGGCCAAACTAGGCTACCTAGGACTTTGGTACACCTGTGGATGTGTTGTCTAGTGTCTATTAATCGAATCAAATACAGTTGGAGTGAATCCGACGACATCGAGATTTTCACCTGAAAAAATTGACAGTGTATAGTAAGGGATTTTTAGCCTTATCCTAGCTCATCTTCCAACTGGCACAGCGGCCAAACTAGGCTACCTAGGACTTTGGTACACCTGTGGGTGTGTTGTCTAGTGTCTATTAATCGAATCAAATACATTTGGAGTGAATCCGACGACATCGAGATTTTCACCTGAAAAAATTGACAGTGTATAGTAAGGGATTTTTAGCCTTATCCTAGCTCATCTTCCAACTGGCACAGCGGCCAAACTAGGCTACCTAGGACTTTGGTACACCTGTGGGTGTGTTGTCTAGTGTCTATTAATCGAATCAAATACATTTGGAGTGAATCCGACGACATCGAGATTTTCACCTGAAAAAAATGACAGTGTATAGTAAGGGATTTTTAGCCTTATCCTAGCTCATCTTCCAACTGGCACAGCGGCCAAACTAGGCTACCTAGGACTTTTGTACACCTGTGGGTGTGTTGTCTAGTGTCTATTAATCGAATCAAATACATTTGGAGTGAATCCGACGACATCGAGATTTTCACCTGAAAAAATTGACAGTGTATAGTAAGGGATTTTTAGCCTTATCCTAGCTCATCTTCCAACTGGCACAGCGGCCACACTAGGCTACCTAGGACTTTGGTACACCTGTGGGTGTGTTGTCTAGTGTCTATTAATCGAATCAAATACATTTGGAGTGAATCCGACGACATCGAGATTTTCACCTGAAAAAATTGACAGTGTATAGTAAGGGATTTTTAGCCTTATCCTAGCTCATCTTCCAACTGGCACAGCGGCCACACTAGGCTACCTAGGACTTTGGTACACCTGTGGGTGTGTTGTCTAGTGTCTATTAATCGAATCAAATACATTTGGAGTGAATCCGACGACATCGAGATTTTCACCTGAAAAAATTGACAGTGTATAGTAAGGGATATTTAGCCTTATCCTAGCTCATCTTCCAACTGGCACAGCGGCCAAACTAGGCTACCTAGGACTTTGGTACACCTGTGGGTGTGTTGTCTAGTGTCTATTAATCGAATCAAATACATTTGGAGTGAATCCGACGACATCGAGATTTTCACCTGAAAAAATTGACAGTGTATAGTAAGGGATTTTTAGCCTTATCCTAGCTCATCTTCCAACTGGCACAGCGGCCAAACTAGGCTACCTAGGACTTTGGTACACCTGTGGGTGTGTTGTCTAGTGTCTATTAATCGAATCAAATACATTTGGAGTGAATCCGACGACATCGAGATTTTCACCTGAAAAAATTGACAGTGTATAGTAAGGGATTTTTAGCCTTATCCTAGCTCATCTTCCAACTGGCACAGCGGCCAAACTAGGCTACCTAGGACTTTGGTACACCTGTGGGTGTGTTGTCTAGTGTCTATTAATCGAATCAAATACATTTGGAGTGAATCCGACGACATCGAGATTTTCACCTGAAAAAATTGACAGTGTATAGTAAGGGATTTTTAGCCTTATCCTAGCTCATCTTCCAACTGGCACAGCGGCCAAACTAGGCTACCTAGGACTTTGGTACACCTGTGGGTGTGTTGTCTAGTGTCTATTAATCGAATCAAATACATTTGGAGTGAATCCGACGACATCGAGATTTTCACCTGAAAAAATTTACAGTGTATAGTAAGGGATTTTTAGCCTTATCCTAGCTCATCTTCCAACTGGCACAGCGGCCAAACTAGGCTACCTAGGACTTTGGTACACCTGTGGGTGTGTTGTCTAGTGTCTATTAATCGAATCAAATACAGTTGGAGTGAATCCGACGACATCGAGATTTTCACCTGAAAAAATTGACAGTGTATAGTAAGGGATTTTTAGCCTTATCCTAGCTCATCTTCCAACTGGCACAGCGGCCAAACTAGGCTACCTAGGACTTTGGTACACCTGTGGGTGTGTTGTCTAGTGTCTATTAATCGAATCAAATACATTTGGAGTGAATCCGACGACATCGAGATTTTCACCTGAAAAAATTGACAGTGTATAGTAAGGGATTTTTAGCCTTATCCTAGCTCATCTTCCAACTGGCACAGCGGCCAAACCAGGCTACCTAGGACTTTGGTACACCTGTGGGTGTGTTGTCTAGTGTCTATTAATCGAATCAAATACATTTGGAGTGAATCCGACGACATCGAGATTTTCACCTGAAAAAATTGACAGTGTATAGTAAGGGATTTTTAGCCTTATCCTAGCTCATCTTCCAACTGGCACAGCGGCCAAACCAGGCTACCTAGGACTTTGGTACACCTGTGGGTGTGTTGTCTAGTGTCTATTAATCGAATCAAATACATTTGGAGTGAATCCGACGACATCGAGATTTTCACCTGAAAAAATTGACAGTGTATAGTAAGGGATTTTTAGCCTTATCCTAGCTCATCTTCCAACTGGCACAGCGGCCAAACTAGGCTACCTAGGACTTTGGTACACCTGTGGGTGTGTTGTCTAGTGTCTATTAATCGAATCAAATACATTTGGAGTGAATCCGACGACATCGAGATTTTCACCTGAAAAAATTAACAGTGTATAGTAAGGGATTTTTAGCCTTATCCTAGCTCATCTTCCAACTGGCACAGCGGCCAAACTAGGCTACCTAGGACTTTGGTACACCTGTGGGTGTGTTGTCTAGTATATATTAATCGAATCAAATACATTTGGAGTGAATCCGACGACATCGAGATTTTCACCTGAAAAAATTGACAGTGTGTAAGGGATTTTTAGCCTTATCCTAGCTCATCTTCCAACTGGCACAGCGGCCAAACTAGGCTACCTAGGACTTTGGTACACCTGTGGGTGTGTTGTCTAGTGTCTATTAATCGAATCAAATACATTTGGAGTGAATCCGACGACATCGAGATTTTCACCTGAAAAAATTCACAGTGTATAGTAAGGGATTTTTAGCCTTATCCTAGCTCATCTTCCAACTGGCACAGCGGCCAAACCAGGCTACCTAGGACTTTGGTACACCTGTGGGTGTGTTGTCTAGTGTCTATTAATCGAATCAAATACATTTGGAGTGAATCCGACGACATCGAGATTTTCACCTGAAAAAATTGACAGTGTATAGTAAGGGATTTTTAGCCTTATCCTAGCTCATCTTCCAACTGGCACAGCGGCCAAACTAGGCTACCTAGGACTTTGGTACACCTGTGGGTGTGTTGTCTAGTGTCTATTAATCGAATCAAATACATTTGGAGTGAATCCGAGGACATCGAGATTTTCACCTGAAAAAATTGACAGTGTATAGTAAGGGATTTTTAGCCTTATCCTAGCTCATCTTCCAACTGGCACAGCGGCCAAACTAGGCTACCTAGGACTTTGGTACACCTGTGGGTGTGTTGTCTAGTGTCTATTAATCGAATCAAATACATTTGGAGTGAATCCGACGACATCGAGATTTTCACCTGAAAAAATTGACAGTGTATAGTAAGGGATTTTTAGCCTTATCCTAGCTCATCTTCCAACTGGCACAGCGGCCAAACTAGGCTACCTAGGACTTTGGTACACCTGTGGGTGTGTTGTCTAGTGTCTATTAATCGAATCAAATACATTTGGAGTGAATCCGACGACATCGAGATTTTCACCTGAAAAAATTGACAGTGTATAGTAAGGGATTTTTAGCCTTATCCTAGCTCATCTTCCAACTGGCACAGCGGCCAAACTAGGCTACCTAGGACTTTGGTACACCTGTGGGTGTGTTGTCTAGTGTCTATTAATCGAATCAAATACATTTGGAGTGAATCCGACGACATCGAGATTTTCACCTGAAAAAATTGACAGTGTATAGTAAGGGATTTTTAGCCTTATCCTAGCTCATCTTCCAACTGGCACAGCGGCCAAACTAGGCTACCTAGGACTTTGGTACACCTGTGGGTGTGTTGTCTAGTGTCTATTAATCGAATCAAATACATTTGGAGTGAATCCGACGACATCGAGATTTTCACCTGAAAAAATTTACAGTGTATAGTAAGGGATTTTTAGCCTTATCCTAGCTCATCTTCCAACTGGCACAGCGGCCAAACTAGGCTACCTAGGACTTTGGTACACCTGTGGGTGTGTTGTCTAGTGTCTATTAATCGAATCAAATACAGTTGGAGTGAATCCGACGACATCGAGATTTTCACCTGAAAAAATTGACAGTGTATAGTAAGGGATTTTTAGCCTTATCCTAGCTCATCTTCCAACTGGCACAGCGGCCAAACTAGGCTACCTAGGACTTTGGTACACCTGTGGGTGTGTTGTCTAGTGTCTATTAATCGAATCAAATACATTTGGAGTGAATCCGACGACATCGAGATTTTCACCTGAAAAAATTGACAGTGTATAGTAAGGGATTTTTAGCCTTATCCTAGCTCATCTTCCAACTGGCACAGCGGCCAAACCAGGCTACCTAGGACTTTGGTACACCTGTGGGTGTGTTGTCTAGTGTCTATTAATCGAATCAAATACATTTGGAGTGAATCCGACGACATCGAGATTTTCACCTGAAAAAATTGACAGTGTATAGTAAGGGATTTTTAGCCTTATCCTAGCTCATCTTCCAACTGGCACAGCGGCCAAACCAGGCTACCTAGGACTTTGGTACACCTGTGGGTGTGTTGTCTAGTGTCTATTAATCGAATCAAATACATTTGGAGTGAATCCGACGACATCGAGATTTTCACCTGAAAAAATTGACAGTGTATAGTAAGGGATTTTTAGCCTTATCCTAGCTCATCTTCCAACTGGCACAGCGGCCAAACTAGGCTACCTAGGACTTTGGTACACCTGTGGGTGTGTTGTCTAGTGTCTATTAATCGAATCAAATACATTTGGAGTGAATCCGACGACATCGAGATTTTCACCTGAAAAAATTAACAGTGTATAGTAAGGGATTTTTAGCCTTATCCTAGCTCATCTTCCAACTGGCACAGCGGCCAAACTAGGCTACCTAGGACTTTGGTACACCTGTGGGTGTGTTGTCTAGTATATATTAATCGAATCAAATACATTTGGAGTGAATCCGACGACATCGAGATTTTCACCTGAAAAAATTGACAGTGTGTAGGATTTTTAGCCTTATCCTAGCTCATCTTCCAACTGGCACAGCGGCCAAACTAGGCTACCTAGGACTTTGGTACACCTGTGGGTGTGTTGTCTAGTGTCTATTAATCGAATCAAATACATTTGGAGTGAATCCGACGACATCGAGATTTTCACCTGAAAAAATTGACAGTGTATAGTAAGGGATTTTTAGCCTTATCCTAGCTCATCTTCCAACTGGCACAGCGGCCAAACTAGGCTACCTAGGACTTTGGTACACCTGTGGGTGTGTTGTCTAGTGTCTATTAATCGAATCAAATACATTTGGAGTGAATCCGACGACATCGAGATTTTCACCTAAAAAAATTGACAGTGTATAGTAAGGGATTTTTAGCCTTATCCTAGCTCATCTTATAACTGGCACAGCGGCCAAACTAGGCTACCTAGGACTTTGGTACACCTGTGGGTGTGTTGTCTAGTGTCTATTAATCGAATCAAGTACATTTGGAGTGAATCCGACGACATCGAGATTTTCACCTGAAAAAATTGACAGTGTATAGTAAGGGATTTTTAGCCTTATCCTAGCTCATCTTCCAACTGGCACAGCGGCCAAACTAGGCTACCTAGGACTTTGGTACACCTGTGGATGTGTTGTCTAGTGTCTATTAATCGAATCAAATACAGTTGGAGTGAATCCGACGACATCGAGATTTTCACCTGAAAAAATTGACAGTGTATAGTAAGGGATTTTTAGCCTTATCCTAGCTCATCTTCCAACTGGCACAGCGGCCAAACTAGGCTACCTAGGACTTTGGTACACCTGTGGGTGTGTTGTCTAGTGTCTATTAATCGAATCAAATACAGTTGGAGTGAATCCGACGACATCGAGATTTTCACCTGAAAAAATTGACAGTGTAAGGGATTTTTAGCCTTATCCTAGCTCATCTTCCAACTGGCACAGCGGCCAAACTAGGCTACCTAGGACTTTGGTACACCTGTGGGTGTGTTGTCTAGTGTCTATTAATCGAATCAAATACATTTGGAGTGAATCCGTCGATATCGAGATTTTCACCTGAAAAAATTGACAACGTATAGTAAGGGATTTTTAGCCTTATCCTAGCTCATCTTCCAACTGGAACAGCGGCCAAACTAGGCTACCTAGGACTTTGGTACACCTGTTTGTGTGTTGTCTAGTGTCTATTAATCGAATCAAATACATTTGGAGTGAATCCGACGACATCGAGATTTTCACCTGAAAAAATTGACAGTGTATAGTAAGGGATTTTTAGCCTTATCCTAGCTCATCTTCCAACTGGCACAGCGGCCAAACTAGGCTACCTAGAACTTTGGTACACCTGTGGGTGTGTTGTCTAGTGTCTATTAATCGAATCAAATACATTTGGAGTGAATCCGACGACATCGAGATTTTCACCTGAAAAAATTGACAGTGTATAGTAAGGGATTTTTAGCCTTATCCTAGCTCATCTTCCAACTGGCACAGCGGCCAAACTAGGCTACCTAGAACTTTGGTACACCTGTGGGTGTGTTGTCTAGTGTCTATTAATCGAATCAAATACATTTGGAGTGAATCCGAGGACATCGAGATTTTCACCTGCAAAAATTGACAGTGTATAGTAAGGGATTTTTAGCCTTATCCTAGCTCATCTTCCAACTGGCACAGCGGCCAAACTAGGCTACCTAGGACTTTGGTACACCTGTGGGTGTGTTGTCTAGTGTCTATTAATCGAATCAAATACATTTGGAGTGAATCCGACGACATCGAGATTTTCACCTGAAAAAATTGACAGTGTATAGTAAGGGATTTTTAGCCTTATCCTAGCTCATCTTCCAACTGGCACAGCGGCCAAACTAGGCTACCTAGGACTTTGGTACACCTGTGGGTGTGTTGTCTAGTGTCTATTAATCGAATCAAATACATTTGGAGTGAATCCGACGACATCGAGATTTTCACCTGAAAAAAATGACAGTGTATAGTAAGGGATTTTTAGCCTTATCCTAGCTCATCTTCCAACTGGCACAGCGGCCACACTAGGCTACCTAGGACTTTGGTACACCTGTGGGTGTGTTGTCTAGTGTCTATTAATCGAATCAAATACATTTGGAGTGAATCCGACGACATCGAGATTTTCACCTGAAAAAATTGACAGTGCATAGTAAGGGATTTTTAGCCTTATCCTAGCTCATCTTCCAACTGGCACAGCGGCCAAACTAGGCTACCTAGGACTTTGGTACACCTGTGGGTGTGTTGTCTAGTGTCTATTAATCGAATCAAATACATTTGGAGTGAATCTGACGACATCGAGATTTTCACCTGAAAAAATTGACAGTGTAAGGGATTTTTAGCCTTATCCTAGCTCATCTTCCAACTGGCACAGCGGCCAAACTAGGCTACCTAGGACTTTGGTACACCTGTGGGTGTGTTGTCTAGTGTCTATTAATCGAATCAAATACATTTGGAGTGAATCCGACGACATCGAGATTTTCACCTGAAAAAATTGACAGTAAGGGATTTTTAGCCTTATCCTAGCTCATCTTCCAACTGGCACAGCGGCCAAACTAGGCTACCTAGGACTTTGGTACACCTGTGGGTGTGTTGTCTAGTGTCTATTAATCGAATCAAATACATTTGGAGTGAATCCGAGGACATCGAGATTTTCACCTGAAAAAATTGACAGTGTATAGTAAGGGATTTTTAGCCTTATCCTAGCTCATCTTCCAACTGGCACAGCGGCCAAACTAGGCTACCTAGGACTTTGGTACACCTGTGGGTGTGTTGTCTAGTGTCTATTAATAAAATCAAATACATTTGGAGTGAATCCGACGACATCGAGATTTTCACCTGAAAAAATTGACAGGGAATTTTTAGCCTTATCCTAGCTCATCTTCCAACTGGCACAGCGGCCAAACTAGGCTACCTAGGACTTTGGTACACCTGTGGGTGTGTTGTCTAGTGTCTATTAATCGAATCAAATACATTTGGAGTGAATCCGACGACATCGAGATTTTCACCTGAAAAAATTTACAGTGTATAGTAAGGGATTTTTAGCCTTATCCTAGCTCATCTTCCAACTGGCACAGCGGCCAAACTAGGCTACCTAGGACTTTGGTACACCTGTGGGTGTGTTGTCTAGTGTCTATTAATCGAATCAAATACATTTGGAGTGAATCCGACGACATCGAGATTTTCACCTGAAAAAATTGACAGCGTATAGTAAGGGATTTTTAGCCTTATCCTAGCTCATCTTCCAACTGGCACAGCGGCCAAACTAGGCTACCTAGGACTTTGGTACACCTGTGGGTGTGTTGTCTAGTGTCTATTAATCGAATCAAATACATTTGGAGTGAATCCGACGACATCGAGATTTTCACCTGAAAAAATTGACAGTGTATAGTAAGGGATTTTTAGCCTTATCCTAGCTCATCTTCCAACTGGCACAGCGGCCAAACTAGGCTACCTAGGACTTTGGTACACCTGTGGGTGTGTTGTCTAGTGTCTATTAATCGAATCAAATACATTTGGAGTGAATCCGACGACATCGAGATTTTCACCTGAAAAAATTGACAGTGTATAGTAAGGGATTTTTAGCCTTATCCTAGCTCATCTTCCAACTGGCACAGCGGCCAAACTAGGCTACCTAGGACTTTGGTACACCTGTGGGTGTGTTGTCTAGTGTCTATTAATCGAATCAAATACATTTGGAGTGAATCCGACGACATCGAGATTTTCACCTGAAAAAATTGACAGTAAGGGATTTTTAGCCTTATCCTAGCTCATCTTCCAACTGGCACAGCGGCCAAACTAGGCTACCTAGGACTTTGGTACACCTGTGGGTGTGTTGTCTAGTGTCTATTAATCGAATCAAATACATTTGGAGTGAATCCGAGGACATCGAGATTTTCACCTGAAAAAATTGACAGTGTATAGTAAGGGATTTTTAGCCTTATCCTAGCTCATCTTCCAACTGGCACAGCGGCCAAACTAGGCTACCTAGGACTTTGGTACACCTGTGGGTGTGTTGTCTAGTGTCTATTAATCGAATCAAATACATTTGGAGTGAATCCGACGACATCGAGATTTTCACCTGAAAAAATTGACAGTGTATAGTAAGGGATTTTTAGCCTTATCCTAGCTCATCTTCCAACTGGCACAGCGGCCAAACTAGGCTACCTAGGACTTTGGTACACCTGTGGGTGTGTTGTCTAGTGTCTATTAATCGAATCAAATACATTTGGAGTGAATCCGACGACATCGAGATTTTCACCTGAAAAAATTGACAGTAAGGGATTTTTAGCCTTATCCTAGCTCATCTTCCAACTGGCACAGCGGCCAAACTAGGCTACCTAGGACTTTGGTACACCTGTGGGTGTGTTGTCTAGTGTCTATTAATCGAATCAAATACATTTGGAGTGAATCCGAGGACATCGAGATTTTCACCTGAAAAAATTGACAGTGTATAGTAAGGGATTTTTAGCCTTATCCTAGCTCATCTTCCAACTGGCACAGCGGCCAAACTAGGCTACCTAGGACTTTTGTACACCTGTGGGTGTGTTGTCTAGTGTCTATTAATCGAATCAAATACATTTGGAGTGAATCCGACGACATCGAGATTTTCACCTGAAAAAATTGACAGTGTATAGTAAGGGATTTTTAGCCTTATCCTAGCTCATCTTCCAACTGGCACAGCGGCCAAACTAGGCTACCTAGGACTTTTGTACACCTGTGGGTGTGTTGTCTAGTGTCTATTAATAAAATCAAATACATTTGGAGTGAATCCGACGACATCGAGATTTTCACCTGAAAAAATTGACAGGGAATTTTTAGCCTTATCCTAGCTCATCTTCCAACTGGCACAGCGGCCAAACTAGGCTACCTAGGACTTTGGTACACCTGTGGGTGTGTTGTCTAGTGTCTATTAATCGAATCAAATACATTTGGAGTGAATCCGACGACATCGAGATTTTCACCTGAAAAAATTGACAGTGTATAGTAAGGAATTTTTAGCCTTATCCTAGCTCATCTTCCAACTGGCACAGCGGCCAAACTAGGCTACCTAGGACTCTGGTACACCTGTGGGTGTGTTGTCTAGTGTCTATTAATCGAATCAAATACATTTGGAGTGAATCCGACGACATCGAGATTTTCACCTGAAAAAATTGACAGTGTATAGTAAGGGATTTTTAGCCTTATCCTAGCTCATCTTCCAACTGGCACAGCGGCCAACCTAGGCTACCTAGGACTTTGGTACACCTGTGGGTGTGTTGTCTAGTGTCTATTAATCGAATCAAATACATTTGGAGTGAATCCGACGACATCGAGATTTTCACCTGAAAAAATTGACAGTGTATAGTAAGGGATTTTTAGCCTTATCCTAGCTCATCTTCCAACTGGCACAGCGGCCAAACTAGGCTACCTAGGACTTTTGTACACCTGTGGGTGTGTTGTCTAGTGTCTATTAATCGAATCAAATACATTTGGAGTGAATCCGACGACATCGAGATTTTCACCTGAAAAAATTGACAGTGTATAGTAAGGGATTTTTAGCCTTATCCTAGCTCATCTTCCAACTGGCACAGCGGCCAAACTAGGCTACCTAGGACTTTTGTACACCTGTGGGTGTGTTGTCTAGTCTCTATTAATCGAATCAAATACATTTGGAGTGAATCCGACGACATCGAGATTTTCACCTGAAAAAATTGACAGTGTATAGTAAGGGATTTTTAGCCTTATCCTAGCTCATCTTCCAACTGGCACAGCGGCCAAACTAGGCTACCTAGGACTTTGGTACACCTGTGGGTGTGTTGTCTAGTGTCTATTAATCGAATCAAATACATTTAGAGTGAATCCGACGACATCGAGATTTTCACCTGAAAAAATTGACAGTGTATAGTAAGGGATTTTTAGCCTTATCCTAGCTCATCTTCCAACTGGCACAGCGGCCAAACTAGGCTACCTAGTACTTTGGTACACCTGTGGGTGTGTTGTCTAGTGTCTATTAATAAAATATAGTAAGGGATTTTTAGCCTTATCCTAGCTCATCTTCCAACTGGCACAGCGGCCAAACTAGGCTACCTAGGACTTTGGTACACCTGTGGGTGTGTTGTCTAGTGTCTATTAATCGAATCAAATACATTTAGAGTGAATCCGACGACATCGAGATTTTCACCTGAAAAAATTGACAGTGTATAGTAAGGGATTTTTAGCCTTATCCTAGCTCATCTTCCAACTGGCACAGCGGCCAAACTAGGCTACCTAGTACTTTGGTACACCTGTGGGTGTGTTGTCTAGTGTCTATTAATAAAATATAGTAAGGGATTTTTAGCCTTATCCTAGCTCATCTTCCAACTGGCACAGCGGCCAAACTAGGCTACCTAGGACTTTGGTACACCTGTGGGTGTGTTGTCTAGTGTCTATTAATCGAATCAAATACATTTAGAGTGAATCCGACGACATCGAGATTTTCACCTGAAAAAATTGACAGTGTATAGTAAGGGATTTTTAGCCTTATCCTAGCTCATCTTCCAACTGGCACAGCGGCCAAACTAGGCTACCTAGGACTTTGGTACACCTGTGGGTGTGTTGTCTAGTGTCTATTAATCGAATCAAATACATTTAGAGTGAATCCGACGACATCGAGATTTTCACCTGAAAAAATTGACAGTGTATAGTAAGGGATTTTTAGCCTTATCCTAGCTCATCTTCCAACTGGCACAGCGGCCAAACTAGGCTACCTACGACTTTGGTACACCTGTGGGTGTGTTGTCTAGTGTCTATTAATAAAATCAAATACATTTGGAGTGAATAAGACGACATCGAGATTTTCACCTGAAAAAATTGACAGGGAATTTTTAGCCTTATCCTAGCTCATCTTCCAACTGGCACAGCGGCCAAACTAGGCTACCTAGGACTTTGGTACACCTGTGGGTGTGTTGTCTAGTGTCTATTAATCGAATCAAATACATTTGGAGTGAATCCGACGACATCGAGATTTTCACCTGAAAAAATTGACAGTGTATAGTAAGGAATTTTTAGCCTTATCCTAGCTCATCTTCCAACTGGCACAGCGGCCAAACTAGGCTACCTAGGACTCTGGTACACCTGTGGGTGTGTTGTCTAGTGTCTATTAATCGAATCAAATAGATTTGGAGTGAATCCGACGACATCGAGATTTTCACCTGAAAAAATTGACAGTGTATAGTAAGGGATTTTTAGCCTTATCCTAGCTCATCTTCCAACTGGCACAGCGGCCAACCTAGGCTACCTAGGACTTTGGTACACCTGTGGGTGTGTTGTCTAGTGTCTATTAATCGAATCAAATACATTTGGAGTGAATCCGACGACATCGAGATTTTCACCTGAAAAAATTGACAGTGTATAGTAAGGGATTTTTAGCCTTATCCTAGCTCATCTTCCAACTGGCACAGCGGCCAAACTAGGCTACCTAGGACTTTGGTACACCTGTGGGTGTGTTGTCTAGTGTCTATTAATCGAATCAAATACATTTGGAGTGAATCCGACGACATCGAGATTTTCACCTGAAAAAATTGACAGTGTATAGTAAGGGATTTTTAGCCTTATCCTAGCTCATCTTCCAACTGGCACAGCGGCCAAACTAGGCTACCTAGGACTCTGGTACACCTGTGGGTGTGTTGTCTAGTGTCTATTAATCGAATCAAATACATTTGGAGTGAATCCGACGACATCGAGATTTTCACCTGAAAAAATTGACAGTGTATAGTAAGGGATTTTTAGCCTTATCCTAGCTCATCTTCCAACTGGCACAGCGGCCAAACTAGGCTACCTAGGACTTTGGTACACCTGTGGGTGTGTTGTCTAGTGTCTATTAATCGAATCAAATACATTTAGAGTGAATCCGAAGACATCGAGATTTTCACCTGAAAAAATTGACAGTGTATAGTAAGGGATTTTTAGCCTTATCCTAGCTAATCTTCCAACTGGCACAGCGGCCAAACTAGGCTACCTACGACTTTGGTACACCTGTGGGTGTGTTGTCTAGTGTCTATTAATAAAATCAAATACATTTGGAGTGAATCCGACGACATCGAGATTTTCACCTGAAAAAATTGACAGGGAATTTTTAGCCTTATCCTAGCTCATCTTCCAACT
Organism: Eristalis pertinax; assembly: GCA_907269125.1. NCBI lineage: Eukaryota > Metazoa > Arthropoda > Insecta > Diptera > Syrphidae > Eristalis > Eristalis pertinax. The sequence continues at coordinate 3,327,834 of OU026146.1, forward strand.
GGCACAGCGGCCAAACTAGGCTACCTAGGACTTTGGTACACCTGTGGGTGTGTTGTCTAGTGTCTATTAATCGAATCAAATACATTTGGAGTGAATCCGACGACATCGAGATTTTCACCTGAAAAAATTGACAGTGTATAGTAAGGGATTTTTAGCCTTATCCTAGCTCATCTTCCAACTGGCACAGCGGCCAAACCAGGCTACCTAGGACTTTGGTACACCTGTGGGTGTGTTGTCTAGTGTCTATTAATCGAATCAAATACATTTGGAGTGAATCCGACGACATCGAGATTTTCACCTGAAAAAATTGACAGTGTATAGTAAGGGATTTTTAGCCTTATCCTAGCTCATCTTCCAACTGGCACAGCGGCCAAACTAGGCTACCTACGACTTTGGTACACCTGTGGGTGTGTTGTCTAGTGTCTATTAATAAAATCAAATACATTTGGAGTGAATCCGACGACATCGAGATTTTCACCTGAAAAAATTGACAGGGAATTTTTAGCCTTATCCTAGCTCATCTTCCAACTGGCACAGCGGCCAAACTAGGCTACCTAGGACTTTGGTACACCTGTGGGTGTGTTGTCTAGTGTCTATTAATCGAATCAAATACATTTGGAGTGAATCCGACGACATCGAGATTTTCACCTGAAAAAATTGACAGTGTATAGTAAGGGATTTTTAGCCTTATCCTAGCTCATCTTCCAACTGGCACAGCGGCCAAACCAGGCTACCTAGGACTTTGGTACACCTGTGGGTGTGTTGTCTAGTGTCTATTAATCGAATCAAATACATTTGGAGTGAATCCGACGACATCGAGATTTTCACCTGAAAAAATTGACAGTGTATAGTAAGGGATTTTTAGCCTTATCCTAGCTCATCTTCCAATTGGCACAGCGGCCAAACCAGGCTACTTAGGACTTTGGTACACCTGTGGGTGTGTTGTCTAGTGTCTATTAATCGAATCAAATACATTTGGAGTGAATCCGACGACATCGAGATTTTCACCTGAAAAAACTGACAGTGTATAGTAAGGGATTTTTAGCCTTATCCTAGCTCATCTTCCAACTGGCACAGCGGCCAAACTAGGCTACCTAGGACTTTGGTACACCTGTGGGTGTGTTGTCTAGTGTCTATTAATCGAATCAAATACATTTGGAGTGAATCCAATCGAGATTTTCACCTGAAAAAATTGACAGGGAATTTTTAGCCTTATCCTAGCTCATCTTCCAACTGGCACAGCGGCCAAACTAGGCTACCTAGGACTTTGGTACACCTGTGGGTGTGTTGTCTAGTGTCTATTAATCGAATCAAATACATTTGGAGTGAATCCGACGACATCGAGATTTTCACCTGAAAAAACTGACAGTGTATAGTAAGGGATTTTTAGCCTTATCCTAGCTCATCTTCAAACTGGCACAGCGGCCAAACTAGGCTACCTAGGACTTTGGTACACCTGTGGGTGTGTTGTCTAGTGTCTATTAATCGAATCAAATACATTTGGAGTGAATCCGACGACATCGAGATTTTCACATGAAAAAATTGAAAGGGGATAGTAAGGGATTTTTAGCCTTATCCTAGCTCATCCTCCAACTGGCACAGCGGCCAAACTAGGCTACCTAGGACTTTGGTACACCTGTGGGTGTGTTGTCTAGTGTCTATTAATCGAATCAAATACATTTGGAGTGAATCCGACGACATCGAGATTTTCACCTGAAAAAACTGACAGTGTATAGTAAGGGATCTTTAGCCTTATCCTAGCTCATCTTCCAACTGGCACAGCGGCCAAACTAGGCTACCTAGGACTTTGGTACACCTGTGGGTGTGTTGTCTAGTGTCTATTAATCGAATCAAATACATTTGGAGTGAATCCGACGACATCGAGATTTTCACATGAAAAAATTGACAGTGTATAGTAAGGGATTTTTAGCCTTATCCTAGCTCATCCTCCAACTGGCACAGCGGCCAAACTAGGCTACCTAGGACTTTGGTACACCTGTGGGTGTGTTGTCTAGTGTCTATTAATCGAATCAAATACATTTGGAGTGAATCCGACGACATCGAGATTTTCACCTGAAAAAATTGACAGTGTATAGTAAGGGATTTTTAGCCTTATCCTAGCTCATCTTCCAACTGGCACAGCGGCCAAACTAGGCTACCTAGGACTTTGGTACACCTGTGGGTGTGTTGTCTAGTGTCTATTAATCGAATCAAATACATTTGGAGTGAATCCGACGACATCGAGATTTTCACCTGAAAAAATTGACAGTGTATAGTAAGGGATTTTTAGCCTTATCCTAGCTCATCTTCCAACTGGCACAGCGGCCACACTAGGCTACCTAGGACTTTGGTACACCTGTGGGTGTGTTGTCTAGTGTCTATTAATCGAATCAAATACATTTGGAGTGAATCCGACGACATCGAGATTTTCACCTGAAAAAATTGACAGTGTATAGTAAGGGATTTTTAGCCTTATCCTAGCTCATCTTCCAACTGGCACAGCGGCCAAACTAGGCTACCTAGGACTTTGGTACACCTGTGGGTGTGTTGTCTAGTGTCTATTAATCGAATCAAATACATTTGGAGTGAATCCGACGACATCGAGATTTTCACCTGAAAAAAATGACAGTGTATAGTAAGGGATTTTTAGCCTTATCCTAGCTCATCTTCCAACTGGCACAGCGGCCAAACTAGGCTACCTAGGACTTTTGTACACCTGTGGGTGTGTTGTCTAGTGTCTATTAATCGAATCAAATACATTTGGAGTGAATCCGACGACATCGAGATTTTCACCTGAAAAAATTGACAGTGTATAGTAAGGGATTTTTAGCCTTATCCTAGCTCATCTTCCAACTGGCACAGCGGCCAAACCAGGCTACCTAGGACTTTGGTACACCTGTGGGTGTGTTGTCTAGTGTCTATTAATCGAATCAAATACATTTGGAGTGAATCCGACGACATCGAGATTTTCACCTGAAAAAATTGACAGTGTATAGTAAGGGATTTTTAGCCTTATCCTAGCTCATCTTCCAACTGGCACAGCGGCCAAACTAGGCTACCTAGGACTTTGGTACACCTGTGGGTGTGTTGTCTAGTGTCTATTAATCGAATCAAATACATTTGGAGTGAATCCGACGACATCGAGATTTTCACCTGAAAAAATTGACAGTGTATAGTAAGGGATTTTTAGCCTTATCCTAGCTCATCTTCCAACTGGCACAGCGGCCAAACCAGGCTACCTAGGACTTTGGTACACCTGTGGGTGTGTTGTCTAGTGTCTATTAATCGAATCAAATACATTTGGAGTGAATCCGACGACATCGAGATTTTCACCTGAAAAAATTGACAGTGTATAGTAAGGGATTTTTAGCCTTATCCTAGCTCATCTTCCAACTGGCACAGCGGCCAAACTAGGCTACCTAGGACTTTGGTACACCTGTGGGTGTGTTGTCTAGTGTCTATTAATCGAATCAAATACATTTGGAGTGAATCCGACGACATCGAGATTTTCACCTGAAAAAATTGACAGTGTATAGTAAGGAATTTTTAGCCTTATCCTAGCTCATCTTCCAACTGGCACAGCGGCCAAACTAGGCTACCTAGGACTTTGGTACACCTGTGGGTGTGTTGTCTAGTGTCTATTAATCGAATCAAATACATTTGGAGTGAATCCGACGACATCGAGATTTTCACCTGAAAAAATTGACAGTGTATAGTAAGGGATTTTTAGCCTTATCCTAGCTCATCTTCCAACTGGCACAGCGGCCAAACTAGGCTACCTAGAACTTTGGTACACCTGTGGGTGTGTTGTCTAGTGTCTATTAATCGAATCAAATACATTTGGAGTGAATCCGACGACATCGAGATTTTCACCTGAAAAAATTGACAGTGTATAGTAAGGAATTTTTAGCCTTATCCTAGCGCATCTTCCAACTGGCACAGCGGCCAAACTAGGCTACCTAGGACTTTGGTACACCTGTGGGTGTGTTGTCTAGTGTCTATTAATCGAATCAAATACATTTGGAGTGAATCCGACGACATCGAGATTTTCACCTGAAAAAATTGACAGTGTATAGTAAGGGATTTTTAGCCTTATCCTAGCTCATCTTCCAACTGGCACAGCGGCCACACTAGGCTACCTAGGACTTTGGTACACCTGTGGGTGTGTTGTCTAGTGTCTATTAATCGAATCAAATACATTTGGAGTGAATCCGACGACATCGAGATTTTCACCTGAAAAAATTGACAGTGCATAGTAAGGGATTTTTAGCCTTATCCTAGCTCATCTTCCAACTGGCACAGCGGCCAAACTAGGCTACCTAGGACTTTGGTACACCTGTGGGTGTGTTGTCTAGTGTCTATTAATCGAATCAAATACATTTGGAGTGAATCCGACGACATCGAGATTTTCACCTGAAAAAATTGACAGTGCATAGTAAGGGATTTTTAGCCTTATCCTAGCTCATCTTCCAACTGGCACAGCGGCCAAACTAGGCTACCTAGGACTTTGGTACACCTGTGGGTGTGTTGTCTAGTGTCTATTAATCGAATCAAATACATTTGGAGTGAATCCGACGACATCGAGATTTTCACCTGAAAAAATTGACAGTGTATAGTAAGGGATTTTTAGCCTTATCCTAGCTCATCTTCCAACTGGCACAGCGGCCAAACTAGGCTACCTAGGACTTTTGTACACCTGTGGGTGTGTTGTCTAGTGTCTATTAATCGAATCAAATACATTTGGAGTGAATCCGACGACATCGAGATTTTCACCTGAAAAAATTGACAGTGTATAGTAAGGGATTTTTAGCCTTATCCTAGCTCATCTTCCAACTGGCACAGCGGCCAAACTAGGCTACCTAGGACTTTGGTACACCTGTGGGTGTGTTGTCTAGTGTCTATTAATCGAATCAAATACATTTGGAGTGAATCCGACGACATCGAGATTTTCACCTGAAAAAATTGACAGTGCATAGTAAGGGATTTTTAGCCTTATCCTAGCTCATCTTCCAACTGGCACAGCGGCCAAACTAGGCTACCTAGGACTTTGGTACACCTGTGGGTGTATTGTCTAGTGTCTATTAATCGAATCAAATACATTTGGAGTGAATCCGACGACATCGAGATTTTCACCTGAAAAAATTGACAGTGTATAGTAAGGGATTTTTAGCCTTATCCTAGCTCATCTTCCAACTGGCACAGCGGCCAAACTAGGCTACCTAGGACTTTGGTACACCTGTGGGTGTGTTGTCTAGTGTCTATTAATCGAATCAAATACATTTGGAGTGAATCCGACGACATCGAGATTTTCACCTGAAAAAATTGACAGTGTATAGTAAGGGATTTTTAGCCTTATCCTAGCTCATCTTCCAACTGGCACAGCGGCCAAACTAGGCTACCTAGGACTTTGGTACACCTGTGGGTGTGTTGTCTAGTGTCTATTAATCGAATCAAATACATTTGGAGTGAATCCGACGACATCGAGATTTTCACCTGAAAAAATTGACAGTGTATAGTAAGGGATTTTTAGCCTTATCCTAGCTCATCTTCCAACTGGCACAGCGGCCAAACTAGGCTACCTAGGACTTTGGTACACCTGTGGGTGTGTTGTCTAGTGTCTATTAATCGAATCAAATACATTTGGAGTGAATCCGACGACATCGAGATTTTCACCTGAAAAAATTGACAGTGTATAGTAAGGGATTTTTAGCCTTATCCTAGCTCATCTTCCAACTGGCACAGCGGCCAAACTAGGCTACCTAGGACTTTGGTACACCTGTGGGTGTGTTGTCTAGTGTCTATTAATCGAATCAAATACATTTGGAGTGAATCCGACGACATCGAGATTTTCACCTGAAAAAATTGACAGTGTATAGTAAGGGATTTTTAGCCTTATCCTAGCTCATCTTCCAACTGGCACAGCGGCCACACTAGGCTACCTAGGACTTTGGTACACCTGTGGGTGTGTTGTCTAGTGTCTATTAATCGAATCAAATACATTTGGAGTGAATCCGACGACATCGAGATTTTCACCTGAAAAAATTGACAGTGTAAGGGATTTTTAGCCTTATCCTAGCTCATCTTCCAACTGGCACAGCGGCCAAACTAGGCTACCTAGGACTTTGGTACACCTGTGGGTGTGTTGTCTAGTGTCTATTAATCGAATCAAATACATTTGGAGTGAATCTGACGACATCGAGATTTTCACCTGAAAAAATTGACAGTGTAAGGGATTTTTAGCCTTATCCTAGCTCATCTTCCAACTGGCACAGCGGCCAAACTAGGCTACCTAGGACTTTGGTACACCTGTGGGTGTGTTGTCTAGTGTCTATTAATCGAATCAAATACATTTGGAGTGAATCCGACGACATCGAGATTTTCACCTGAAAAAATTGACAGTAAGGGATTTTTAGCCTTATCCTAGCTCATCTTCCAACTGGCACAGCGGCCAAACTAGGCTACCTAGGACTTTGGTACACCTGTGGGTGTGTTGTCTAGTGTCTATTAATCGAATCAAATACATTTGGAGTGAATCCGAGGACATCGAGATTTTCACCTGAAAAAATTGACAGTGTATAGTAAGGGATTTTTAGCCTTATCCTAGCTCATCTTCCAACTGGCACAGCGGCCAAACTAGGCTACCTAGGACTTTTGTACACCTGTGGGTGTGTTGTCTAGTGTCTATTAATCGAATCAAATACATTTGGAGTGAATCCGACGACATCGAGATTTTCACCTGAAAAAATTGACAGTGTATAGTAAGGGATTTTTAGCCTTATCCTAGCTCATCTTCCAACTGGCACAGCGGCCAAACTAGGCTACCTAGGACTTTGGTACACCTGTGGGTGTGTTGTCTAGTGTCTATTAATAAAATCAAATACATTTGGAGTGAATCCGACGACATCGAGATTTTCACCTGAAAAAATTGACAGGGAATTTTTAGCCTTATCCTAGCTCATCTTCCAACTGGCACAGCGGCCAAACTAGGCTACCTAGGACTTTGGTACACCTGTGGGTGTGTTGTCTAGTGTCTATTAATCGAATCAAATACATTTGGAGTGAATCCGACGACATCGAGATTTTCACCTGAAAAAATTTACAGTGTATAGTAAGGGATTTTTAGCCTTATCCTAGCTCATCTTCCAACTGGCACAGCGGCCAAACTAGGCTACCTAGGACTTTGGTACACCTGTGGGTGTGTTGTCTAGTGTCTATTAATCGAATCAAATACATTTGGAGTGAATCCGACGACATCGAGATTTTCACCTGAAAAAATTGACAGTAAGGGATTTTTAGCCTTATCCTAGCTCATCTTCCAACTGGCACAGCGGCCAAACTAGGCTACCTAGGACTTTGGTACACCTGTGGGTGTGTTGTCTAGTGTCTATTAATCGAATCAAATACATTTGGAGTGAATCCGAGGACATCGAGATTTTCACCTGAAAAAATTGACAGTAAGGGATTTTTAGCCTTCTCCTAGCTCATCTTCCAACTGGCACAGCGGCCAAACCAGGCTACCTAGGACTTTGGTACACCTGTGGGTGTGTTGTCTAGTGTCTATTAATCGAATCAAATACATTTGGAGTGAATCCGAGGACATCGAGATTTTCACCTGAAAAAATTGACAGTGTATAGTAAGGGATTTTTAGCCTTATCCTAGCTCATCTTCCAACTGGCACAGCGGCCAAACTAGGCTACCTAGGACTTTGGTACACCTGTGGGTGTGTTGTCTAGTGTCTATTAATCGAATCAAATACATTTGGAGTGAATCCGACGACATCGAGATTTTCACCTGAAAAAATTGACAGTGTATAGTAAGGGATTTTTAGCCTTATCCTAGCTCATCTTCCAACTGGCACAGCGGCCAAACTAGGCTACCTAGGACTTTGGTACACCTGTGGGTGTGTTGTCTAGTGTCTATTAATCGAATCAAATACATTTGGAGTGAATCCGACGACATCGAGATTTTCACCTGAAAAAATTGACAGTGTATAGTAAGGAATTTTTAGCCTTATCCTAGCTCATCTTCCAACTGGCACAGCGGCCAAACTAGGCTACCTAGGACTTTGGTACACCTGTGGGTGTGTTGTCTAGTGTCTATTAATCGAATCAAATACATTTGGAGTGAATCCGAGGACATCGAGATTTTCACCTGAAAAAATTGACAGTGTATAGTAAGGGATTTTTAGCCTTATCCTAGCTCATCTTCCAACTGGCACAGCGGCCAAACTAGGCTACCTAGGACTTTTGTACACCTGTGGGTGTGTTGTCTAGTGTCTATTAATCGAATCAAATACATTTGGAGTGAATCCGACGACATCGAGATTTTCACCTGAAAAAATTGACAGTGTATAGTAAGGGATTTTTAGCCTTATCCTAGCTCATCTTCCAACTGGCACAGCGGCCAAACTAGGCTACCTAGGACTTTGGTACACCTGTGGGTGTGTTGTCTAGTGTCTATTAATAAAATCAAATACATTTGGAGTGAATCCGACGACATCGAGATTTTCACCTGAAAAAATTGACAGGGAATTTTTAGCCTTATCCTAGCTCATCTTCCAACTGGCACAGCGGCCAAACTAGGCTACCTAGGACTTTGGTACACCTGTGGGTGTGTTGTCTAGTGTCTATTAATCGAATCAAATACATTTGGAGTGAATCCGACGACATCGAGATTTTCACCTGAAAAAATTTACAGTGTATAGTAAGGGATTTTTAGCCTTATCCTAGCTCATCTTCCAACTGGCACAGCGGCCAAACTAGGCTACCTAGGACTCTGGTACACCTGTGGGTGTGTTGTCTAGTGTCTATTAATCGAATCAAATAGATTTGGAGTGAATCCGACGACATCGAGATTTTCACCTGAAAAAATTGACAGTGTATAGTAAGGGATTTTTAGCCTTATCCTAGCTCATCTTCCAACTGGCACAGCGGCCAAACTAGGCTACCTAGGACTTTTGTACACCTGTGGGTGTGTTGTCTAGTGTCTATTAATCGAATCAAATACATTTGGAGTGAATCCGACGACATCGAGATTTTCACCTGAAAAAATTGACAGTGTATAGTAAGGGATTTTTAGCCTTATCCTAGCTCATCTTCCAACTGGCACAGCGGCCAAACTAGGCTACCTAGGACTTTTGTACACCTGTGGGTGTGTTGTCTAGTCTCTATTAATCGAATCAAATACATTTGGAGTGAATCCGACGACATCGAGATTTTCACCTGAAAAAATTGACAGTGTATAGTAAGGGATTTTTAGCCTTATCCTAGCTCATCTTCCAACTGGCACAGCGGCCAAACTAGGCTACCTAGGACTTTGGTACACCTGTGGGTGTGTTGTCTAGTGTCTATTAATCGAATCAAATACATTTAGAGTGAATCCGACGACATCGAGATTTTCACCTGAAAAAATTGACAGTGTATAGTAAGGGATTTTTAGCCTTATCCTAGCTCATCTTCCAACTGGCACAGCGGCCAAACTAGGCTACCTAGTACTTTGGTACACCTGTGGGTGTGTTGTCTAGTGTCTATTAATCGAATCAAATACATTTAGAGTGAATCCGACGACATCGAGATTTTCACCTGAAAAAATTGACAGTGTATAGTAAGGGATTTTTAGCCTTATCCTAGCTCATCTTCCAACTGGCACAGCGGCCAAACTAGGCTACCTAGTACTTTGGTACACCTGTGGGTGTGTTGTCTAGTGTCTATTAATAAAATATAGTAAGGGATTTTTAGCCTTATCCTAGCTCATCTTCCAACTGGCACAGCGGCCAAACTAGGCTACCTAGGACTTTGGTACACCTGTGGGTGTGTTGTCTAGTGTCTATTAATCGAATCAAATACATTTGGAGTGAATCCGACGACATCGAGATTTTCACCTAAAAAAATTGACAGTGTATAGTAAGGGATTTTTAGCCTTATCCTAGCTCATCTTCCAACTGGCACAGCGGCCAAACTAGGCTACCTAGGACTTTGGTACACCTGTGGGTGTGTTGTCTAGTGTCTATTAATCGAATCAAATACATTTAGAGTGAATCCGACGACATCGAGATTTTCACCTGAAAAAATTGACAGGGAATTTTTAGCCTTATCCTAGCTCATCTTCCAACTGGCACAGCGGCCAAACTAGGCTACCTAGGACTTTGGTACACCTGTGGGTGTGTTGTCTAGTGTCTATTAATCGAATCAAATACATTTGGAGTGAATCCGACGACATCGAGATTTTCACCTCAAAAAATTGACAGTGTATAGTAAGGAATTTTTAGCCTTATCCTAGCTCATCTTCCAACTGGCACAGCGGCCAAACTAGGCTACCTAGGACTTTGGTACACCTGTGGGATCGAATCAAATACATTTGGAGTGAATCCGACGACATCGAGATTTTCACCTGAAAAAACTGACAGTGTATAGTAAGGGATTTTTAGCCTTATCCTAGCTCATCTTCCAACTGGCACAGCGGCCAAACTAGGCTACCTAGGACTTTGGTACACCTGTGGGTGTGTTGTCTAGTGTCTATTAATCGAATCAAATACATTTGGAGTGAATCCGACGACATCGAGATTTTCACCTGAAAAAATTGACAGTGTATAGTAAGGAATTTTTAGCCTTATCCTAGCTCATCTTCCAACTGGCACAGCGGCCAAACTAGGCTACCTAGGACTCTGGTACACCTGTGGGTGTGTTGTCTAGTGTCTATTAATCGAATCAAATAGATTTGGAGTGAATCCGACGACATCGAGATTTTCACCTGAAAAAATTGACAGTGTATAGTAAGGGATTTTTAGCCTTATCCTAGCTCATCTTCCAACTGGCACAGCGGCCAACCTAGGCTACCTAGGACTTTGGTACACCTGTGGGTGTGTTGTCTAGTGTCTATTAATCGAATCAAATACATTTGGAGTGAATCCGACGACATCGAGATTTTCACCTGAAAAAATTGACAGTGTATAGTAAGGGATTTTTAGCCTTATCCTAGCTCATCTTCCAACTGGCACAGCGGCCAAACTAGGCTACCTAGGACTTTGGTACACCTGTGGGTGTGTTGTCTAGTGTCTATTAATCGAATCAAATACATTTAGAGTGAATCCGACGACATCGAGATTTTCACCTGAAAAAATTGACAGTGTATAGTAAGGGATTTTTAGCCTTATCCTAGCTCATCTTCCAACTGGCACAGCGGCCAAATTAGGCTACCTAGTACTTTGGTACACCTGTGGGTGTGTTGTCTAGTGTCTATTAATAAAATATAGTAAGGGATTTTTAGCCTTATCCTAGCTCATCTTCCAACTGGCACAGCCGCCAAACTAGGCTACCTAGGACTTTGGTACACCTGTGGGTGTGTTGTCTAGTGTCTATTAATCGAATCAAATACATTTGGAGTGAATCCGACGACATCGAGATTTTCACCTGAAAAAACTGACAGTGTATAGTAAGGGATTTTTAGCCTTATCCTAGCTCATCTTCCAACTGGCACAGCGGCCAAACTAGGCTACCTAGGACTCTGGTACACCTGTGGGTGTGTTGTCTAGTGTCTATTAATCGAATCAAATACATTTGGAGTGAATCCGACGACATCGAGATTTTCACCTGAAAAAATTGACAGTGTATAGTAAGGGATTTTTAGCCTTATCCTAGCTCATCTTCCAACTGGCACAGCGGCCAAACTAGGCTACCTAGGACTTTGGTACACCTGTGGGTGTGTTGTCTAGTGTCTATTAATCGAATCAAATACATTTAGAGTGAATCCGACGACATCGAGATTTTCACCTGAAAAAATTGACAGTGTATAGTAAGGGATTTTTAGCCTTATCCTAGCTCATCTTCCAACTGGCACAGCGGCCAAACTAGGCTACCTACGACTTTGGTACACCTGTGGGTGTGTTGTCTAGTGTCTATTAATAAAATCAAATACATTTGGAGTGAATCCGACGACATCGAGATTTTCACCTGAAAAAATTGACAGGGAATTTTTAGCCTTATCCTAGCTCATCTTCCAACTGGCACAGCGGCCAAACTAGGCTACCTAGGACTTTGGTACACCTGTGGGTGTGTTGTCTAGTGTCTATTAATCGAATCAAATACATTTGGAGTGAATCCGACGACATCGAGATTTTCACCTGAAAAAAATGACAGTGTATAGTAAGGGATTTTTAGCCTTATCCTAGCTCATCTTCCAACTGGCACAGCGGCCAAACTAGGCTACCTAGGACTTTGGTACACCTGTGGGTGTGTTGTCTAGTGTCTATTAATCGAATCAAATACATTTGGAGTGAATCCGACGACATCGAGATTTTCACCTGAAAAAATTGACAGTGTATAGTAAGGGATTTTTAGCCTTATCCTAGCTCATCTTCCAACTGGCACAGCGGCCAAACTAGGCTACCTAGGACTTTGGTACACCTGTGGGTGTGTTGTCTAGTGTCTATTAATCGAATCAAATACATTTGGAGTGAATCCGACGACATCGAGATTTTCACCTGAAAAAACTGACAGTGTATAGTAAGGGATTTTTAGCCTTATCCTAGCTCATCTTCCAACTGGCACAGCGGCCAAACTAGGCTACCTAGGACTTTGGTACACCTGTGGGTGTGTTGTCTAGTGTCTATTAATCGAATCAAATACATTTGGAGTGAATCCGACGACATCGAGATTTTCACCTGAAAAAATTGACAGGGAATTTTTAGCCTTATCCTAGCTCATCTTCCAACTGGCACAGCGGCCAAACTAGGCTACCTAGGACTTTGGTACACCTGTGGGTGTGTTGTCTAGTGTCTATTAATCGAATCAAATACATTTGGAGTGAATCCGACGACATCGAGATTTTCACATGAAAAAATTGACAGTGTATAGTAAGGGATTTTTAGCCTTATCCTAGCTCATCCTCCAACTGGCACAGCGGCCAAACTAGGCTACCTAGGACTTTGGTACACCTGTGGGTGTGTTGTCTAGTGTCTATTAATCGAATCAAATACATTTGGAGTGAATCCGACGACATCGAGATTTTCACCTGAAAAAATTGACAGTGTATAGTAAGGGATTTTTAGCCTTATCCTAGCTCATCTTCAAACTGGCACAGCGGCCAAACTAGGCTACCTAGGACTTTGGTACACCTGTGGGTGTGTTGTCTAGTGTCTATTAATCGAATCAAATACAGTTGGAGTGAATCCGACGACATCGAGATTTTCACCTGAAAAAATTGACAGTGTATAGTAAGGGATTTTTAGCCTTATCCTAGCTCATCTTCCAACTGGCACAGCGGCCAAACTAGGCTACCTAGGACTTTGGTACACCTGTGGGTGTGTTGTCTAGTGTCTATTAATCGAATCAAATACATTTCGAGTGAATCCGACGACATCGAGATTTTCACATGAAAAAATTGACAGTGTATAGTAAGGGATTTTTAGCCTTATCCTAGCTCATCTTCCAACTGGCACAGCGGCCAAACCAGGCTACCTAGGACTTTGGTACACCTGTGGGTGTGTTGTCTAGTGTCTATTAATCGAATCAAATACATTTGGAGTGAATCCGACGACATCGAGATTTTCACCTGAAAAAATTGACAGTGTATAGTAAGGGATTTTTAGCCTTATCCTAGCTCATCTTCCAACTGGCACAGCGGCCAAACTAGGCTACCTAGGACTTTGGTACACCTGTGGGTGTGTTGTCTAGTGTCTATTAATCGAATCAAATACATTTGGAGTGAATCCGACGACATCGAGATTTTCACATGAAAAAATTGACAGTGTATAGTAAGGGATTTTTAGCCTTATCCTAGCTCATCTTCCAACTGGCACAGCGGCCAAACTAGGCTACCTAGGACTTTGGTACACCTGTGGGTGTGTTGTCTAGTGTCTATTAATCGAATCAAATACATTTGGAGTGAATCCGACGACATCGAGATTTTCACCTGAAAAAATTGACAGTGTATAGTAAGGGATTTTTAGCCTTATCCTAGCTCATCTTCCAACTGGCATAGCGGCCAAACTAGGCTACCTAGGACTTTGGTACACCTGTGGGTGTGTTGTCTAGTGTATATTAATCGAATCAAATACATTTGGAGTGAATCCGACGACATCGAGATTTTCACCTGAAAAAATTGACAGTGTATAGTAAGGGATTTTTAGCCTTATCCTAGCTCATCTTCCAACTGGCACAGCGGCCAAACTAGGCTACCTAGGACTTTGGTACACCTGTGGGATCGAATCAAATACATTTGGAGTGAATCCGACGACATCGAGATTTTCACCTGAAAAAACTGACAGTGTATAGTAAGGGATTTTTAGCCTTATCCTAGCTCATCTTCCAACTGGCACAGCGGCCAAACTAGGCTACCTAGGACTTTGGTACACCTGTGGGTGTGTTGTCTAGTGTCTATTAATCGAATCAAATACATTTGGAGTGAATCCGACGACATCGAGATTTTCACATGAAAAAATTGACAGTGTATAGTAAGGGATTTTTAGCCTTATCCTAGCTCATCCTCCAACTGGCACAGCGGCCAAACTAGGCTACCTAGGACTTTGGTACACCTGTGGGTGTGTTGTCTAGTGTCTATTAATCGAATCAAATACATTTGGAGTGAATCCGACGACATCGAGATTTTCACCTGAAAAAATTGACAGTGTATAGTAAGGGATTTTTAGCCTTATCCTAGCTCATCTTCCAACTGGCACAGCGGCCAAACTAGGCTACCTAGGACTTTGGTACACCTGTGGGTGTGTTGTCTAGTGTCTATTAATCGAATCAAATACATTTGGAGTGAATCCGACGACATCGAGATTTTCACCTGAAAAAATTGACAGTGTATAGTAAGGGATTTTTAGCCTTATCCTAGCTCATCTTCCAACTGGCACAGCGGCCAAACCAGGCTACCTAGGACTTTGGTACACCTGTGGGTGTGTTGTCTAGTGTCTATTAATCGAATCAAATACATTTGGAGTGAATCCGACGACATCGAGATTTTCACCTGAAAAAAATGACAGTGTATAGTAAGGGATTTTTAGCCTTATCCTAGCTCATCTTCCAACTGGCACAGCGGCCAAACTAGGCTACCTAGGACTTTGGTACACCTGTGGGTGTGTTGTCTAGTGTCCATTAATCGAATCAAATACATTTGGAGTGAATCCGACGACATCGAGATTTTCACATGAAAAAATTGACAGTGTATAGTAAGGGATTTTTAGCCTTATCCTAGCTCATCTTCCAACTGGCACAGCGGCCAAACTAGGCTACCTAGGACTTTGGTACACCTGTGGGTGTGTTGTCTAGTGTCTATTAATCGAATCAAATACATTTGGAGTGAATCCGACGACATCGAGATTTTCACCTGAAAAAACTGACAGTGTATAGTAAGGGATTTTTAGCCTTATCCTAGCTCATCTTCCAACTGGCACAGCGGCCAAACTAGGCTACCTAGGACTTTGGTACACCTGTGGGTGTGTTGTCTAGTGTCTATTAATCGAATCAAATACATTTGGAGTGAATCCGACGACATCGAGATTTTCACCTGAAAAAATTGACAGTGTATAGTAAGGGATTTTTAGCCTTATCCTAGCTCATCTTCCAACTGGCACAGCTGCCAAACTAGGCTACCTAGGACTTTGGTACACCTGTGGGTGTGTTGTCTAGTGTCTATTAATCGAATCAAATACATTTGGAGTGAATCCGACGACATCGAGATTTTCACCTGAAAAAACTGACAGTGTATAGTAAGGGATTTTTAGCCTTATCCTAGCTCATCTTCCAACTGGCACAGCGGCCAAACTAGGCTACCTAGGACTTTGGTACACCTGTGGGTGTGTTGTCTAGTGTCTATTAATCGAATCAAATACATTTGGAGTGAATCCGACGACATCGAGATTTTCACCTGAAAAAATTGACAGTGTATAGTAAGGGATTTTTAGCCTTATCCTAGCTCATCTTCCAACTGGCACAGCGGCCAAACTAGGCTACCTAGGACTTTGGTACACCTGTGGGTGTGTTGTCTAGTGTCTATTAATCGAATCAAATACATTTGGAGTGAATCCGACGACATCGAGATTTTCACCTGAAAAAATTGACAGTGTATAGTAAGGGATTTTTAGCCTTATCCTAGCTCATCTTCCAACTGGCACAGCGGCCAAACTAGGCTACCTAGGACTTTTGTACACCTGTGGGTGTGTTGTCTAGTGTCTATTAATCGAATCAAATACATTTGGAGTGAATCCGACGACATCGAGATTTTCACCTGAAAAAATTGACAGTGTATAGTAAGGGATTTTTAGCCTTATCCTAGCTCATCTTCCAACTGGCACAGCGGCCACACTAGGCTACCTAGGACTTTGGTACACCTGTGGGTGTGTTGTCTAGTGTCTATTAATCGAATCAAATACATTTGGAGTGAATCCGACGACATCGAGATTTTCACCTGAAAAAATTGACAGTGTATAGTAAGGGATTTTTAGCCTTATCCTAGCTCATCTTCCAACTGGCACAGCGGCCAAACTAGGCTACCTAGGACTTTGGTACACCTGTGGGTGTGTTGTCTAGTGTCTATTAATCGAATCAAATACATTTGGAGTGAATCCGACGACATCGAGATTTTCACCTGAAAAAATTGACAGTGTATAGTAAGGGATTTTTAGCCTTATCCTAGCTCATCTTCCAACTGGCACAGCGGCCAAACTAGGCTACCTAGGACTTTGGTACACCTGTGGGTGTGTTGTCTAGTGTCTATTAATCGAATCAAATACATTTGGAGTGAATCCGACGACATCGAGATTTTCACCTGAAAAAATTGACAGTGTATAGTAAGGGATTTTTAGCCTTATCCTAGCTCATCTTCCAACTGGCACAGCGGCCACACTAGGCTACCTAGGACTTTGGTACACCTGTGGGTGTGTTGTCTAGTGTCTATTAATCGAATCAAATACATTTGGAGTGAATCCGACGACATCGAGATTTTCACCTGAAAAAATTGACAGTGTATAGTAAGGGATATTTAGCCTTATCCTAGCTCATCTTCCAACTGGCACAGCGGCCAAACTAGGCTACCTAGGACTTTGGTACACCTGTGGGTGTGTTGTCTAGTGTCTATTAATCGAATCAAATACATTTGGAGTGAATCCGACGACATCGAGATTTTCACCTGAAAAAATTGACAGTGTATAGTAAGGGATTTTTAGCCTTATCCTAGCTCATCTTCCAACTGGCACAGCGGCCAAACTAGGCTACCTAGGACTTTGGTACACCTGTGGGTGTGTTGTCTAGTGTCTATTAATCGAATCAAATACATTTGGAGTGAATCCGACGACATCGAGATTTTCACCTGAAAAAATTGACAGTGTATAGTAAGGGATTTTTAGCCTTATCCTAGCTCATCTTCCAACTGGCACAGCGGCCAAACTAGGCTACCTAGGACTTTGGTACACCTGTGGGTGTGTTGTCTAGTGTCTATTAATCGAATCAAATACATTTGGAGTGAATCCGACGACATCGAGATTTTCACCTGAAAAAATTGACAGTGTATAGTAAGGGATTTTTAGCCTTATCCTAGCTCATCTTCCAACTGGCACAGCGGCCAAACTAGGCTACCTAGGACTTTGGTACACCTGTGGGTGTGTTGTCTAGTGTCTATTAATCGAATCAAATACATTTGGAGTGAATCCGACGACATCGAGATTTTCACCTGAAAAAATTTACAGTGTATAGTAAGGGATTTTTAGCCTTATCCTAGCTCATCTTCCAACTGGCACAGCGGCCAAACTAGGCTACCTAGGACTTTGGTACACCTGTGGGTGTGTTGTCTAGTGTCTATTAATCGAATCAAATACAGTTGGAGTGAATCCGACGACATCGAGATTTTCACCTGAAAAAATTGACAGTGTATAGTAAGGGATTTTTAGCCTTATCCTAGCTCATCTTCCAACTGGCACAGCGGCCAAACTAGGCTACCTAGGACTTTGGTACACCTGTGGGTGTGTTGTCTAGTGTCTATTAATCGAATCAAATACATTTGGAGTGAATCCGACGACATCGAGATTTTCACCTGAAAAAATTGACAGTGTATAGTAAGGGATTTTTAGCCTTATCCTAGCTCATCTTCCAACTGGCACAGCGGCCAAACCAGGCTACCTAGGACTTTGGTACACCTGTGGGTGTGTTGTCTAGTGTCTATTAATCGAATCAAATACATTTGGAGTGAATCCGACGACATCGAGATTTTCACCTGAAAAAATTGACAGTGTATAGTAAGGGATTTTTAGCCTTATCCTAGCTCATCTTCCAACTGGCACAGCGGCCAAACCAGGCTACCTAGGACTTTGGTACACCTGTGGGTGTGTTGTCTAGTGTCTATTAATCGAATCAAATACATTTGGAGTGAATCCGACGACATCGAGATTTTCACCTGAAAAAATTGACAGTGTATAGTAAGGGATTTTTAGCCTTATCCTAGCTCATCTTCCAACTGGCACAGCGGCCAAACTAGGCTACCTAGGACTTTGGTACACCTGTGGGTGTGTTGTCTAGTGTCTATTAATCGAATCAAATACATTTGGAGTGAATCCGACGACATCGAGATTTTCACCTGAAAAAATTAACAGTGTATAGTAAGGGATTTTTAGCCTTATCCTAGCTCATCTTCCAACTGGCACAGCGGCCAAACTAGGCTACCTAGGACTTTGGTACACCTGTGGGTGTGTTGTCTAGTATATATTAATCGAATCAAATACATTTGGAGTGAATCCGACGACATCGAGATTTTCACCTGAAAAAATTGACAGTGTGTAAGGGATTTTTAGCCTTATCCTAGCTCATCTTCCAACTGGCACAGCGGCCAAACTAGGCTACCTAGGACTTTGGTACACCTGTGGGTGTGTTGTCTAGTGTCTATTAATCGAATCAAATACATTTGGAGTGAATCCGACGACATCGAGATTTTCACCTGAAAAAATTGACAGTGTATAGTAAGGGATTTTTAGCCTTATCCTAGCTCATCTTCCAACTGGCACAGCGGCCAAACCAGGCTACTTAGGACTTTGGTACACCTGTGGGTGTGTTGTCTAGTGTCTATTAATCGAATCAAATACATTTGGAGTGAATCCGACGACATCGAGATTTTCACCTGAAAAAATTGACAGTGTATAGTAAGGGATTTTTAGCCTTATCCTAGCTCATCTTCCAACTGGCACAGCGGCCAAACTAGGCTACCTAGGACTTTGGTACACCTGTGGGTGTGTTGTCTAGTGTCTATTAATCGAATCAAATACATTTGGAGTGAATCCGAGGACATCGAGATTTTCACCTGAAAAAATTGACAGTGTATAGTAAGGGATTTTTAGCCTTATCCTAGCTCATCTTCCAACTGGCACAGCGGCCAAACTAGGCTACCTAGGACTTTGGTACACCTGTGGGTGTGTTGTCTAGTGTCTATTAATCGAATCAAATACATTTGGAGTGAATCCGACGACATCGAGATTTTCACCTGAAAAAATTGACAGTGTATAGTAAGGGATTTTTAGCCTTATCCTAGCTCATCTTCCAACTGGCACAGCGGCCAAACTAGGCTACCTAGGACTTTGGTACACCTGTGGGTGTGTTGTCTAGTGTCTATTAATCGAATCAAATACATTTGGAGTGAATCCGACGACATCGAGATTTTCACCTGAAAAAATTGACAGTGTATAGTAAGGGATTTTTAGCCTTATCCTAGCTCATCTTCCAACTGGCACAGCGGCCAAACTAGGCTACCTAGGACTTTGGTACACCTGTGGGTGTGTTGTCTAGTGTCTATTAATCGAATCAAATACATTTGGAGTGAATCCGACGACATCGAGATTTTCACCTGAAAAAATTGACAGTGTATAGTAAGGGATTTTTAGCCTTATCCTAGCTCATCTTCCAACTGGCACAGCGGCCAAACTAGGCTACCTAGGACTTTGGTACACCTGTGGGTGTGTTGTCTAGTGTCTATTAATCGAATCAAATACATTTGGAGTGAATCCGACGACATCGAGATTTTCACCTGAAAAAATTTACAGTGTATAGTAAGGGATTTTTAGCCTTATCCTAGCTCATCTTCCAACTGGCACAGCGGCCAAACTAGGCTACCTAGGACTTTGGTACACCTGTGGGTGTGTTGTCTAGTGTCTATTAATCGAATCAAATACAGTTGGAGTGAATCCGACGACATCGAGATTTTCACCTGAAAAAATTGACAGTGTATAGTAAGGGATTTTTAGCCTTATCCTAGCTCATCTTCCAACTGGCACAGCGGCCAAACTAGGCTACCTAGGACTTTGGTACACCTGTGGGTGTGTTGTCTAGTGTCTATTAATCGAATCAAATACATTTGGAGTGAATCCGACGACATCGAGATTTTCACCTGAAAAAATTGACAGTGTATAGTAAGGGATTTTTAGCCTTATCCTAGCTCATCTTCCAACTGGCACAGCGGCCAAACCAGGCTACCTAGGACTTTGGTACACCTGTGGGTGTGTTGTCTAGTGTCTATTAATCGAATCAAATACATTTGGAGTGAATCCGACGACATCGAGATTTTCACCTGAAAAAATTGACAGTGTATAGTAAGGGATTTTTAGCCTTATCCTAGCTCATCTTCCAACTGGCACAGCGGCCAAACCAGGCTACCTAGGACTTTGGTACACCTGTGGGTGTGTTGTCTAGTGTCTATTAATCGAATCAAATACATTTGGAGTGAATCCGACGACATCGAGATTTTCACCTGAAAAAATTGACAGTGTATAGTAAGGGATTTTTAGCCTTATCCTAGCTCATCTTCCAACTGGCACAGCGGCCAAACTAGGCTACCTAGGACTTTGGTACACCTGTGGGTGTGTTGTCTAGTGTCTATTAATCGAATCAAATACATTTGGAGTGAATCCGACGACATCGAGATTTTCACCTGAAAAAATTAACAGTGTATAGTAAGGGATTTTTAGCCTTATCCTAGCTCATCTTCCAACTGGCACAGCGGCCAAACTAGGCTACCTAGGACTTTGGTACACCTGTGGGTGTGTTGTCTAGTATATATTAATCGAATCAAATACATTTGGAGTGAATCCGACGACATCGAGATTTTCACCTGAAAAAATTGACAGTGTGTAGGATTTTTAGCCTTATCCTAGCTCATCTTCCAACTGGCACAGCGGCCAAACTAGGCTACCTAGGACTTTGGTACACCTGTGGGTGTGTTGTCTAGTGTCTATTAATCGAATCAAATACATTTGGAGTGAATCCGACGACATCGAGATTTTCACCTGAAAAAATTGACAGTGTATAGTAAGGGATTTTTAGCCTTATCCTAGCTCATCTTCCAACTGGCACAGCGGCCAAACTAGGCTACCTAGGACTTTGGTACACCTGTGGGTGTGTTGTCTAGTGTCTATTAATCGAATCAAATACATTTGGAGTGAATCCGACGACATCGAGATTTTCACCTAAAAAAATTGACAGTGTATAGTAAGGGATTTTTAGCCTTATCCTAGCTCATCTTATAACTGGCACAGCGGCCAAACTAGGCTACCTAGGACTTTGGTACACCTGTGGGTGTGTTGTCTAGTGTCTATTAATCGAATCAAGTACATTTGGAGTGAATCCGACGACATCGAGATTTTCACCTGAAAAAATTGACAGTGTATAGTAAGGGATTTTTAGCCTTATCCTAGCTCATCTTCCAACTGGCACAGCGGCCAAACTAGGCTACCTAGGACTTTGGTACACCTGTGGATGTGTTGTCTAGTGTCTATTAATCGAATCAAATACAGTTGGAGTGAATCCGACGACATCGAGATTTTCACCTGAAAAAATTGACAGTGTATAGTAAGGGATTTTTAGCCTTATCCTAGCTCATCTTCCAACTGGCACAGCGGCCAAACTAGGCTACCTAGGACTTTGGTACACCTGTGGGTGTGTTGTCTAGTGTCTATTAATCGAATCAAATACAGTTGGAGTGAATCCGACGACATCGAGATTTTCACCTGAAAAAATTGACAGTGTAAGGGATTTTTAGCCTTATCCTAGCTCATCTTCCAACTGGCACAGCGGCCAAACTAGGCTACCTAGGACTTTGGTACACCTGTGGGTGTGTTGTCTAGTGTCTATTAATCGAATCAAATACATTTGGAGTGAATCCGTCGATATCGAGATTTTCACCTGAAAAAATTGACAGCGTATAGTAAGGGATTTTTAGCCTTATCCTAGCTCATCTTCCAACTGGAACAGCGGCCAAACTAGGCTACCTAGGACTTTGGTACACCTGTTTGTGTGTTGTCTAGTGTCTATTAATCGAATCAAATACATTTGGAGTGAATCCGACGACATCGAGATTTTCACCTGAAAAAATTGACAGTGTATAGTAAGGGATTTTTAGCCTTATCCTAGCTCATCTTCCAACTGGCACAGCGGCCAAACTAGGCTACCTAGAACTTTGGTACACCTGTGGGTGTGTTGTCTAGTGTCTATTAATCGAATCAAATACATTTGGAGTGAATCCGACGACATCGAGATTTTCACCTGAAAAAATTGACAGTGTATAGTAAGGGATTTTTAGCCTTATCCTAGCTCATCTTCCAACTGGCACAGCGGCCAAACTAGGCTACCTAGAACTTTGGTACACCTGTGGGTGTGTTGTCTAGTGTCTATTAATCGAATCAAATACATTTGGAGTGAATCCGAGGACATCGAGATTTTCACCTGCAAAAATTGACAGTGTATAGTAAGGGATTTTTAGCCTTATCCTAGCTCATCTTCCAACTGGCACAGCGGCCAAACTAGGCTACCTAGGACTTTGGTACACCTGTGGGTGTGTTGTCTAGTGTCTATTAATCGAATCAAATACATTTGGAGTGAATCCGACGACATCGAGATTTTCACCTGAAAAAATTGACAGTGTATAGTAAGGGATTTTTAGCCTTATCCTAGCTCATCTTCCAACTGGCACAGCGGCCAAACTAGGCTACCTAGGACTTTGGTACACCTGTGGGTGTGTTGTCTAGTGTCTATTAATCGAATCAAATACATTTGGAGTGAATCCGACGACATCGAGATTTTCACCTGAAAAAATTGACAGTGTATAGTAAGGGATTTTTAGCCTTATCCTAGCTCATCTTCCAACTGGCACAGCGGCCACACTAGGCTACCTAGGACTTTGGTACACCTGTGGGTGTGTTGTCTAGTGTCTATTAATCGAATCAAATACATTTGGAGTGAATCCGACGACATCGAGATTTTCACCTGAAAAAATTGACAGTGCATAGTAAGGGATTTTTAGCCTTATCCTAGCTCATCTTCCAACTGGCACAGCGGCCAAACTAGGCTACCTAGGACTTTGGTACACCTGTGGGTGTGTTGTCTAGTGTCTATTAATCGAATCAAATACATTTGGAGTGAATCTGACGACATCGAGATTTTCACCTGAAAAAATTGACAGTGTAAGGGATTTTTAGCCTTATCCTAGCTCATCTTCCAACTGGCACAGCGGCCAAACTAGGCTACCTAGGACTTTGGTACACCTGTGGGTGTGTTGTCTAGTGTCTATTAATCGAATCAAATACATTTGGAGTGAATCCGACGACATCGAGATTTTCACCTGAAAAAATTGACAGTAAGGGATTTTTAGCCTTATCCTAGCTCATCTTCCAACTGGCACAGCGGCCAAACTAGGCTACCTAGGACTTTGGTACACCTGTGGGTGTGTTGTCTAGTGTCTATTAATCGAATCAAATACATTTGGAGTGAATCCGAGGACATCGAGATTTTCACCTGAAAAAATTGACAGTGTATAGTAAGGGATTTTTAGCCTTATCCTAGCTCATCTTCCAACTGGCACAGCGGCCAAACTAGGCTACCTAGGACTTTGGTACACCTGTGGGTGTGTTGTCTAGTGTCTATTAATAAAATCAAATACATTTGGAGTGAATCCGACGACATCGAGATTTTCACCTGAAAAAATTTACAGTGTATAGTAAGGGATTTTTAGCCTTATCCTAGCTCATCTTCCAACTGGCACAGCGGCCAAACTAGGCTACCTAGGACTTTGGTACACCTGTGGGTGTGTTGTCTAGTGTCTATTAATCGAATCAAATACATTTGGAGTGAATCCGACGACATCGAGATTTTCACCTGAAAAAATTGACAGCGTATAGTAAGGGATTTTTAGCCTTATCCTAGCTCATCTTCCAACTGGCACAGCGGCCAAACTAGGCTACCTAGGACTTTGGTACACCTGTGGGTGTGTTGTCTAGTGTCTATTAATCGAATCAAATACATTTGGAGTGAATCCGACGACATCGAGATTTTCACCTGAAAAAATTGACAGTGTATAGTAAGGGATTTTTAGCCTTATCCTAGCTCATCTTCCAACTGGCACAGCGGCCAAACTAGGCTACCTAGGACTTTGGTACACCTGTGGGTGTGTTGTCTAGTGTCTATTAATCGAATCAAATACATTTGGAGTGAATCCGACGACATCGAGATTTTCACCTGAAAAAATTGACAGTGTATAGTAAGGGATTTTTAGCCTTATCCTAGCTCATCTTCCAACTGGCACAGCGGCCAAACTAGGCTACCTAGGACTTTGGTACACCTGTGGGTGTGTTGTCTAGTGTCTATTAATCGAATCAAATACATTTGGAGTGAATCCGACGACATCGAGATTTTCACCTGAAAAAATTGACAGTAAGGGATTTTTAGCCTTATCCTAGCTCATCTTCCAACTGGCACAGCGGCCAAACTAGGCTACCTAGGACTTTGGTACACCTGTGGGTGTGTTGTCTAGTGTCTATTAATCGAATCAAATACATTTGGAGTGAATCCGAGGACATCGAGATTTTCACCTGAAAAAATTGACAGTGTATAGTAAGGGATTTTTAGCCTTATCCTAGCTCATCTTCCAACTGGCACAGCGGCCAAACTAGGCTACCTAGGACTTTGGTACACCTGTGGGTGTGTTGTCTAGTGTCTATTAATCGAATCAAATACATTTGGAGTGAATCCGACGACATCGAGATTTTCACCTGAAAAAATTGACAGTGTATAGTAAGGGATTTTTAGCCTTATCCTAGCTCATCTTCCAACTGGCACAGCGGCCAAACTAGGCTACCTAGGACTTTGGTACACCTGTGGGTGTGTTGTCTAGTGTCTATTAATCGAATCAAATACATTTGGAGTGAATCCGACGACATCGAGATTTTCACCTGAAAAAATTGACAGTAAGGGATTTTTAGCCTTATCCTAGCTCATCTTCCAACTGGCACAGCGGCCAAACTAGGCTACCTAGGACTTTGGTACACCTGTGGGTGTGTTGTCTAGTGTCTATTAATCGAATCAAATACATTTGGAGTGAATCCGAGGACATCGAGATTTTCACCTGAAAAAATTGACAGTGTATAGTAAGGGATTTTTAGCCTTATCCTAGCTCATCTTCCAACTGGCACAGCGGCCAAACTAGGCTACCTAGGACTTTTGTACACCTGTGGGTGTGTTGTCTAGTGTCTATTAATCGAATCAAATACATTTGGAGTGAATCCGACGACATCGAGATTTTCACCTGAAAAAATTGACAGTGTATAGTAAGGGATTTTTAGCCTTATCCTAGCTCATCTTCCAACTGGCACAGCGGCCAAACTAGGCTACCTAGGACTTTTGTACACCTGTGGGTGTGTTGTCTAGTGTCTATTAATAAAATCAAATACATTTGGAGTGAATCCGACGACATCGAGATTTTCACCTGAAAAAATTGACAGGGAATTTTTAGCCTTATCCTAGCTCATCTTCCAACTGGCACAGCGGCCAAACTAGGCTACCTAGGACTTTGGTACACCTGTGGGTGTGTTGTCTAGTGTCTATTAATCGAATCAAATACATTTGGAGTGAATCCGACGACATCGAGATTTTCACCTGAAAAAATTGACAGTGTATAGTAAGGAATTTTTAGCCTTATCCTAGCTCATCTTCCAACTGGCACAGCGGCCAAACTAGGCTACCTAGGACTCTGGTACACCTGTGGGTGTGTTGTCTAGTGTCTATTAATCGAATCAAATAGATTTGGAGTGAATCCGACGACATCGAGATTTTCACCTGAAAAAATTGACAGTGTATAGTAAGGGATTTTTAGCCTTATCCTAGCTCATCTTCCAACTGGCACAGCGGCCAACCTAGGCTACCTAGGACTTTGGTACACCTGTGGGTGTGTTGTCTAGTGTCTATTAATCGAATCAAATACATTTGGAGTGAATCCGACGACATCGAGATTTTCACCTGAAAAAATTGACAGTGTATAGTAAGGGATTTTTAGCCTTATCCTAGCTCATCTTCCAACTGGCACAGCGGCCAAACTAGGCTACCTAGGACTTTTGTACACCTGTGGGTGTGTTGTCTAGTGTCTATTAATCGAATCAAATACATTTGGAGTGAATCCGACGACATCGAGATTTTCACCTGAAAAAATTGACAGTGTATAGTAAGGGATTTTTAGCCTTATCCTAGCTCATCTTCCAACTGGCACAGCGGCCAAACTAGGCTACCTAGGACTTTTGTACACCTGTGGGTGTGTTGTCTAGTCTCTATTAATCGAATCAAATACATTTGGAGTGAATCCGACGACATCGAGATTTTCACCTGAAAAAATTGACAGTGTATAGTAAGGGATTTTTAGCCTTATCCTAGCTCATCTTCCAACTGGCACAGCGGCCAAACTAGGCTACCTAGGACTTTGGTACACCTGTGGGTGTGTTGTCTAGTGTCTATTAATCGAATCAAATACATTTAGAGTGAATCCGACGACATCGAGATTTTCACCTGAAAAAATTGACAGTGTATAGTAAGGGATTTTTAGCCTTATCCTAGCTCATCTTCCAACTGGCACAGCGGCCAAACTAGGCTACCTAGTACTTTGGTACACCTGTGGGTGTGTTGTCTAGTGTCTATTAATAAAATATAGTAAGGGATTTTTAGCCTTATCCTAGCTCATCTTCCAACTGGCACAGCGGCCAAACTAGGCTACCTAGGACTTTGGTACACCTGTGGGTGTGTTGTCTAGTGTCTATTAATCGAATCAAATACATTTAGAGTGAATCCGACGACATCGAGATTTTCACCTGAAAAAATTGACAGTGTATAGTAAGGGATTTTTAGCCTTATCCTAGCTCATCTTCCAACTGGCACAGCGGCCAAACTAGGCTACCTAGGACTTTGGTACACCTGTGGGTGTGTTGTCTAGTGTCTATTAATCGAATCAAATACATTTAGAGTGAATCCGACGACATCGAGATTTTCACCTGAAAAAATTGACAGTGTATAGTAAGGGATTTTTAGCCTTATCCTAGCTCATCTTCCAACTGGCACAGCGGCCAAACTAGGCTACCTACGACTTTGGTACACCTGTGGGTGTGTTGTCTAGTGTCTATTAATAAAATCAAATACATTTGGAGTGAATAAGACGACATCGAGATTTTCACCTGAAAAAATTGACAGGGAATTTTTAGCCTTATCCTAGCTCATCTTCCAACTGGCACAGCGGCCAAACTAGGCTACCTAGGACTTTGGTACACCTGTGGGTGTGTTGTCTAGTGTCTATTAATCGAATCAAATACATTTGGAGTGAATCCGACGACATCGAGATTTTCACCTGAAAAAATTGACAGTGTATAGTAAGGAATTTTTAGCCTTATCCTAGCTCATCTTCCAACTGGCACAGCGGCCAAACTAGGCTACCTAGGACTCTGGTACACCTGTGGGTGTGTTGTCTAGTGTCTATTAATCGAATCAAATAGATTTGGAGTGAATCCGACGACATCGAGATTTTCACCTGAAAAAATTGACAGTGTATAGTAAGGGATTTTTAGCCTTATCCTAGCTCATCTTCCAACTGGCACAGCGGCCAACCTAGGCTACCTAGGACTTTGGTACACCTGTGGGTGTGTTGTCTAGTGTCTATTAATCGAATCAAATACATTTGGAGTGAATCCGACGACATCGAGATTTTCACCTGAAAAAATTGACAGTGTATAGTAAGGGATTTTTAGCCTTATCCTAGCTCATCTTCCAACTGGCACAGCGGCCAAACTAGGCTACCTAGGACTTTGGTACACCTGTGGGTGTGTTGTCTAGTGTCTATTAATCGAATCAAATACATTTGGAGTGAATCCGACGACATCGAGATTTTCACCTGAAAAAATTGACAGTGTATAGTAAGGGATTTTTAGCCTTATCCTAGCTCATCTTCCAACTGGCACAGCGGCCAAACTAGGCTACCTAGGACTCTGGTACACCTGTGGGTGTATTGTCTAGTGTCTATTAATCGAATCAAATACATTTGGAGTGAATCCGACGACATCGAGATTTTCACCTGAAAAAATTGACAGTGTATAGTAAGGGATTTTTAGCCTTATCCTAGCTCATCTTCCAACTGGCACAGCGGCCAAACTAGGCTACCTAGGACTTTGGTACACCTGTGGGTGTGTTGTCTAGTGTCTATTAATCGAATCAAATACATTTAGAGTGAATCCGAAGACATCGAGATTTTCACCTGAAAAAATTGACAGTGTATAGTAAGGGATTTTTAGCCTTATCCTAGCTAATCTTCCAACTGGCACAGCGGCCAAACTAGGCTACCTACGACTTTGGTACACCTGTGGGTGTGTTGTCTAGTGTCTATTAATAAAATCAAATACATTTGGAGTGAATCCGACGACATCGAGATTTTCACCTGAAAAAATTGACAGGGAATTTTTAGCCTTATCCTAGCTCATCTTCCAACTGGCACAGCGGCCAAACTAGGCTACCTAGGACTTTGGTACACCTGTGGGTGTGTTGTCTAGTGTCTATTAATCGAATCAAATACATTTGGAGTGAATCCGACGACATCGAGATTTTCACCTGAAAAAATTGACAGTGTATAGTAAGGGATTTTTAGCCTTATCCTAGCTCATCTTCCAACTGGCACAGCGGCCAAACCAGGCTACCTAGGACTTTGGTACACCTGTGGGTGTGTTGTCTAGTGTCTATTAATCGAATCAAATACATTTGGAGTGAATCCGACGACATCGAGATTTTCACCTGAAAAAATTGACAGTGTATAGTAAGGGATTTTTAGCCTTATCCTAGCTCATCTTCCAACTGGCACAGCGGCCAAACTAGGCTACCTACGACTTTGGTACACCTGTGGGTGTGTTGTCTAGTGTCTATTAATAAAATCAAATACATTTGGAGTGAATCCGACGACATCGAGATTTTCACCTGAAAAAATTGACAGGGAATTTTTAGCCTTATCCTAGCTCATCTTCCAACTGGCACAGCGGCCAAACTAGGCTACCTAGGACTTTGGTACACCTGTGGGTGTGTTGTCTAGTGTCTATTAATCGAATCAAATACATTTGGAGTGAATCCGACGACATCGAGATTTTCACCTGAAAAAATTGACAGTGTATAGTAAGGGATTTTTAGCCTTATCCTAGCTCATCTTCCAACTGGCACAGCGGCCAAACCAGGCTACCTAGGACTTTGGTACACCTGTGGGTGTGTTGTCTAGTGTCTATTAATCGAATCAAATACATTTGGAGTGAATCCGACGACATCGAGATTTTCACCTGAAAAAATTGACAGTGTATAGTAAGGGATTTTTAGCCTTATCCTAGCTCATCTTCCAATTGGCACAGCGGCCAAACCAGGCTACTTAGGACTTTGGTACACCTGTGGGTGTGTTGTCTAGTGTCTATTAATCGAATCAAATACATTTGGAGTGAATCCGACGACATCGAGATTTTCACCTGAAAAAACTGACAGTGTATAGTAAGGGATTTTTAGCCTTATCCTAGCTCATCTTCCAACTGGCACAGCGGCCAAACTAGGCTACCTAGGACTTTGGTACACCTGTGGGTGTGTTGTCTAGTGTCTATTAATCGAATCAAATACATTTGGAGTGAATCCAATCGAGATTTTCACCTGAAAAAATTGACAGGGAATTTTTAGCCTTATCCTAGCTCATCTTCCAACTGGCACAGCGGCCAAACTAGGCTACCTAGGACTTTGGTACACCTGTGGGTGTGTTGTCTAGTGTCTATTAATCGAATCAAATACATTTGGAGTGAATCCGACGACATCGAGATTTTCACCTGAAAAAACTGACAGTGTATAGTAAGGGATTTTTAGCCTTATCCTAGCTCATCTTCAAACTGGCACAGCGGCCAAACTAGGCTACCTAGGACTTTGGTACACCTGTGGGTGTGTTGTCTAGTGTCTATTAATCGAATCAAATACATTTGGAGTGAATCCGACGACATCGAGATTTTCACCTGAAAAAATTGACAGCGTATAGTAAGGGATTTTTAGCCTTATCCTAGCTCATCCTCCAACTGGCACAGCGGCCAAACTAGGCTACCTAGGACTTTGGTACACCTGTGGGTGTGTTGTCTAGTGTCTATTAATCGAATCAAATACATTTGGAGTGAATCCGACGACATCGAGATTTTCACCTGAAAAAATTGACAGTGTATAGTAAGGGATTTTTAGCCTTATCCTAGCTCATCTTCCAACTGGCACAGCGGCCAAACTAGGCTACCTAGGACTTTGGTACACCTGTGGGTGTGTTGTCTAGTGTCTATTAATCGAATCAAATACAGTTGGAGTGAATCCGACGACATCGAGATTTTCACCTGAAAAAATTGACAGTGTATAGTAAGGGATTTTTAGCCTTATCCTAGCTCATCTTCCAACTGGCACAGCGGCCACACTAGGCTACCTAGGACTTTGGTACACCTGTGGGTGTGTTGTCTAGTGTCTATTAATCGAATCAAATACATTTGGAGTGAATCCGACGACATCGAGATTTTCACCTGAAAAAATTGACAGTGTATAGTAAGGGATTTTTAGCCTTATCCTAGCTCATCTTCCAACTGGCACAGCGGCCAAACTAGGCTACCTAGGACTTTGGTACACCTGTGGGTGTGTTGTCTAGTGTCTATTAATCGAATCAAATACATTTGGAGTGAATCCGACGACATCGAGATTTTCACCTGAAAAAATTGACAGTGTATAGTAAGGGATTTTTAGCCTTATCCTAGCTCATCTTCCAACTGGCACAGCGGCCAAACTAGGCTACCTAGGACTTTGGTACACCTGTGGGTGTGTTGTCTAGTGTCTATTAATCGAATCAAATACATTTGGAGTGAATCCGACGACATCGAGATTTTCACCTGAAAAAATTGACAGTGTATAGTAAGGGATTTTTAGCCTTATCCTAGCTCATCTTCCAACTGGCACAGCGGCCAAACTAGGCTACCTAGGACTTTGGTACACCTGTGGGTGTGTTGTCTAGTGTCTATTAATCGAATCAAATACATTTGGAGTGAATCCGACGACATCGAGATTTTCACCTGAAAAAATTGACAGTGTATAGTAAGGGATTTTTAGCCTTATCCTAGCTCATCTTCCAACTGGCACAGCGGCCAAACTAGGCTACCTAGGACTTTTGTACACCTGTGGGTGTGTTGTCTAGTGTCTATTAATCGAATCAAATACATTTGGAGTGAATCCGACGACATCGAGATTTTCACCTGAAAAAATTGACAGTGTATAGTAAGGGATTTTTAGCCTTATCCTAGCTCATCTTCCAACTGGCACAGCGGCCAAACCAGGCTACCTAGGACTTTGGTACACCTGTGGGTGTGTTGTCTAGTGTCTATTAATCGAATCAAATACATTTGGAGTGAATCCGACGACATCGAGATTTTCACCTGAAAAAATTGACAGTGTATAGTAAGGGATTTTTAGCCTTATCCTAGCTCATCTTCCAACTGGCACAGCGGCCAAACTAGGCTACCTAGGACTTTGGTACACCTGTGGGTGTGTTGTCTAGTGTCTATTAATCGAATCAAATACATTTGGAGTGAATCCGACGACATCGAGATTTTCACCTGAAAAAATTGACAGTGTATAGTAAGGGATTTTTAGCCTTATCCTAGCTCATCTTCCAACTGGCACAGCGGCCAAACCAGGCTACCTAGGACTTTGGTACACCTGTGGGTGTGTTGTCTAGTGTCTATTAATCGAATCAAATACATTTGGAGTGAATCCGACGACATCGAGATTTTCACCTGAAAAAATTGACAGTGTATAGTAAGGGATTTTTAGCCTTATCCTAGCTCATCTTCCAACTGGCACAGCGGCCAAACTAGGCTACCTAGGACTTTGGTACACCTGTGGGTGTGTTGTCTAGTGTCTATTAATCGAATCAAATACATTTGGAGTGAATCCGACGACATCGAGATTTTCACCTGAAAAAATTGACAGTGTATAGTAAGGGATTTTTAGCCTTATCCTAGCTCATCTTCCAACTGGCACAGCGGCCAAACTAGGCTACCTAGGACTTTGGTACACCTGTGGGTGTGTTGTCTAGTGTCTATTAATCGAATCAAATACATTTGGAGTGAATCCGTCGATATCGAGATTTTCACCTGAAAAAATTGACAGCGTATAGTAAGGGATTTTTAGCCTTATCCTAGCTCATCTTCCAACTGGCACAGCGGCCAAACTAGGCTACCTAGGACTTTGGTACATCTGTGGGTGTGTTGTCTAGTGTCTATTAATCGAATCAAATACATTTGGAGTGAATCCGTCGACATCGAGATTTTCACCTGAAAAAATTGACAGTGTATAGTAAGGGATTTTTAGCCTTATCCTAGCTCATCTTCCAACTGGCACAGCGGCCAAACTAGGCTAGCTAGGACTTTGGTACACCTGTGGGTGTGTTGTCTAGTGTCTATTAATCGAATCAAATACATTTGGAGTGAATCCGACGACATCGAGATTTTCACCTGAAAAAATTGACAGTGTATAGTAAGGGATTTTTAGCCTTATCCTAGCTCATCTTCCAACTGGCACAGCGGCCAAACTAGGCTACCTTGGACTTTGGTACACCTGTGGGTGTGTTGTCTAGTGTCTATTAATCGAATCAAATACATTTGGAGTGAATCCGTCGATATCGAGATTTTCACCTGAAAAAATTGACAGCGTATAGTAAGGGATTTTTAGCCTTATCCTAGCTCATCTTCCAACTGGAACAGCGGCCAAACTAGGCTACCTAGGACTTTGGTACACCTGTGGGTGTGTTGTCTAGTGTCTATTAATCGAATCAAATACATTTGGAGTGAATCCGACGACATCGAGATTTTCACCTGAAAAAATTGACAGTGTATAGTAAGGGATTTTTAGCCTTATCCTAGCTCATCTTCCAACTGGCACAGCGGCCAAACTAGGCTACCTAGGACTTTGGTACACCTGTGGGTGTGTTGTCTAGTGTCTATTAATCGAATCAAATACATTTGGAGTGAATCCGACGACATCGAGATTTTCACCTGAAAAAATTGACAGTGTATAGTAAGGAATTTTTAGCCTTATCCTAGCTCATCTTCCAACTGGCACAGCGGCCAAACTAGGCTACCTAGGACTTTGGTACACCTGTGGGTGTGTTGTCTAGTGTCTATTAATCGAATCAAATACATTTGGAGTGAATCCGACGACATCGAGATTTTCACCTGAAAAAATTGACAGTGTATAGTAAGGGATTTTTAGCCTTATCCTAGCTCATCTTCCAACTGGCACAGCGGCCAAACTAGGCTACCTAGAACTTTGGTACACCTGTGGGTGTGTTGTCTAGTGTCTATTAATCGAATCAAATACATTTGGAGTGAATCCGAGGACATCGAGATTTTCACCTGAAAAAATTGACAGTGTATAGTAAGGGATTTTTAGCCTTATCCTAGCTCATCTTCCAACTGGCACAGCGGCCAAACTAGGCTACCTAGGACTTTGGTACACCTGTGGGTGTGTTGTCTAGTGTCTATTAATCGAATCAAATACATTTGGAGTGAATCCGACGACATCGAGATTTTCACCTGAAAAAATTGACAGTGTATAGTAAGGAATTTTTAGCCTTATCCTAGCGCATCTTCCAACTGGCACAGCGGCCAAACTAGGCTACCTAGGACTTTGGTACACCTGTGGGTGTGTTGTCTAGTGTCTATTAATCGAATCAAATACATTTGGAGTGAATCCGACGACATCGAGATTTTCACCTGAAAAAATTGACAGTGTATAGTAAGGGATTTTTAGCCTTATCCTAGCTCATCTTCCAACTGGCACAGCGGCCACACTAGGCTACCTAGGACTTTGGTACACCTGTGGGTGTGTTGTCTAGTGTCTATTAATCGAATCAAATACATTTGGAGTGAATCCGACGACATCGAGATTTTCACCTGAAAAAATTGACAGTGCATAGTAAGGGATTTTTAGCCTTATCCTAGCTCATCTTCCAACTGGCACAGCGGCCAAACTAGGCTACCTAGGACTTTGGTACACCTGTGGGTGTGTTGTCTAGTGTCTATTAATCGAATCAAATACATTTGGAGTGAATCCGACGACATCGAGATTTTCACCTGAAAAAATTGACAGTGTATAGTAAGGGATTTTTAGCCTTATCCTAGCTCATCTTCCAACTGGCACAGCGGCCAAACTAGGCTACCTAGGACTTTGGTACACCTGTGGGTGTGTTGTCTAGTGTCTATTAATCGAATCAAATACATTTGGAGTGAATCCGACGACATCGAGATTTTCACCTGAAAAAATTGACAGTGCATAGTAAGGGATTTTTAGCCTTATCCTAGCTCATCTTCCAACTGGCACAGCGGCCAAACTAGGCTACCTAGGACTTTGGTACACCTGTGGGTGTGTTGTCTAGTGTCTATTAATCGAATCAAATACATTTGGAGTGAATCCGACGACATCGAGATTTTCACCTGAAAAAATTGACAGTGTATAGTAAGGGATTTTTAGCCTTATCCTAGCTCATCTTCCAACTGGCACAGCGGCCAAACTAGGCTACCTAGGACTTTGGTACACCTGTGGGTGTGTTGTCTAGTGTCTATTAATCGAATCAAATACATTTGGAGTGAATCCGACGACATCGAGATTTTCACCTGAAAAAATTGACAGTGTATAGTAAGGGATTTTTAGCCTTATCCTAGCTCATCTTCCAACTGGCACAGCGGCCAAACTAGGCTACCTAGGACTTTGGTACACCTGTGGGTGTGTTGTCTAGTGTCTATTAATCGAATCAAATACATTTGGAGTGAATCCGACGACATCGAGATTTTCACCTGAAAAAATTGACAGTGCATAGTAAGGGATTTTTAGCCTTATCCTAGCTCATCTTCCAACTGGCACAGCGGCCAAACTAGGCTACCTAGGACTTTGGTACACCTGTGGGTGTGTTGTCTAGTGTCTATTAATCGAATCAAATACATTTGGAGTGAATCCGACGACATCGAGATTTTCACCTGAAAAAATTGACAGTGTATAGTAAGGGATTTTTAGCCTTATCCTAGCTCATCTTCCAACTGGCACAGCGGCCAAACTAGGCTACCTAGGACTTTGGTACACCTGTGGGTGTGTTGTCTAGTGTCTATTAATCGAATCAAATACATTTGGAGTGAATCCGACGACATCGAGATTTTCACCTGAAAAAATTGACAGTGTATAGTAAGGGATTTTTAGCCTTATCCTAGCTCATCTTCCAACTGGCACAGCGGCCAAACTAGGCTACCTAGGACTTTGGTACACCTGTGGGTGTGTTGTCTAGTGTCTATTAATCGAATCAAATACATTTGGAGTGAATCCGACGACATCGAGATTTTCACCTGAAAAAATTGACAGTGTATAGTAAGGGATTTTTAGCCTTATCCTAGCTCATCTTCCAACTGGCACAGCGGCCAAACTAGGCTACCTAGGACTTTGGTACACCTGTGGGTGTGTTGTCTAGTGCCTATTAATCGAATCAAATACATTTGGAGTGAATCCGACGACATCGAGATTTTCACCTGAAAAAATTGACAGTGTATAGTAAGGGATTTTTAGCCTTATCCTAGCTCATCTTCCAACTGGCACAGCGGCCACACTAGGCTACCTAGGACTTTGGTACACCTGTGGGTGTGTTGTCTAGTGTCTATTAATCGAATCAAATACATTTGGAGTGAATCCGACGACATCGAGATTTTCACCTGAAAAAATTGACAGTGTAAGGGATTTTTAGCCTTATCCTAGCTCATCTTCCAACTGGCACAGCGGCCAAACTAGGCTACCTAGGACTTTGGTACACCTGTGGGTGTGTTGTCTAGTGTCTATTAATCGAATCAAATACATTTGGAGTGAATCTGACGACATCGAGATTTTCACCTGAAAAAATTGACAGTGTAAGGGATTTTTAGCCTTATCCTAGCTCATCTTCCAACTGGCACAGCGGCCAAACTAGGCTACCTAGGACTTTGGTACACCTGTGGGTGTGTTGTCTAGTGTCTATTAATCGAATCAAATACATTTGGAGTGAATCCGACGACATCGAGATTTTCACCTGAAAAAATTGACAGTAAGGGATTTTTAGCCTTATCCTAGCTCATCTTCCAACTGGCACAGCGGCCAAACTAGGCTACCTAGGACTTTGGTACACCTGTGGGTGTGTTGTCTAGTGTCTATTAATCGAATCAAATACATTTGGAGTGAATCCGAGGACATCGAGATTTTCACCTGAAAAAATTGACAGTGTATAGTAAGGGATTTTTAGCCTTATCCTAGCTCATCTTCCAACTGGCACAGCGGCCAAACTAGGCTACCTAGGACTTTGGTACACCTGTGGGTGTGTTGTCTAGTGTCTATTAATAAAATCAAATACATTTGGAGTGAATCCGACGACATCGAGATTTTCACCTGAAAAAATTGACAGGGAATTTTTAGCCTTATCCTAGCTCATCTTCCAACTGGCACAGCGGCCACACTAGGCTACCTAGGACTTTGGTACACCTGTGGGTGTGTTGTCTAGTGTCTATTAATCGAATCAAATACATTTGGAGTGAATCCGACGACATCGAGATTTTCACCTGAAAAAATTGACAGTGTAAGGGATTTTTAGCCTTATCCTAGCTCATCTTCCAACTGGCACAGCGGCCAAACTAGGCTACCTAGGACTTTGGTACACCTGTGGGTGTGTTGTCTAGTGTCTATTAATCGAATCAAATACATTTGGAGTGAATCTGACGACATCGAGATTTTCACCTGAAAAAATTGACAGTGTAAGGGATTTTTAGCCTTATCCTAGCTCATCTTCCAACTGGCACAGCGGCCAAACTAGGCTACCTAGGACTTTGGTACACCTGTGGGTGTGTTGTCTAGTGTCTATTAATCGAATCAAATACATTTGGAGTGAATCCGACGACATCGAGATTTTCACCTGAAAAAATTGACAGTAAGGGATTTTTAGCCTTATCCTAGCTCATCTTCCAACTGGCACAGCGGCCAAACTAGGCTACCTAGGACTTTGGTACACCTGTGGGTGTGTTGTCTAGTGTCTATTAATCGAATCAAATACATTTGGAGTGAATCCGAGGACATCGAGATTTTCACCTGAAAAAATTGACAGTGTATAGTAAGGGATTTTTAGCCTTATCCTAGCTCATCTTCCAACTGGCACAGCGGCCAAACTAGGCTACCTAGGACTTTGGTACACCTGTGGGTGTGTTGTCTAGTGTCTATTAATAAAATCAAATACATTTGGAGTGAATCCGACGACATCGAGATTTTCACCTGAAAAAATTGACAGGGAATTTTTAGCCTTATCCTAGCTCATCTTCCAACTGGCACAGCGGCCAAACTAGGCTACCTAGGACTTTGGTACACCTGTGGGTGTGTTGTCTAGTGTCTATTAATCGAATCAAATACATTTGGAGTGAATCCGACGACATCGAGATTTTCACCTGAAAAAATTTACAGTGTATAGTAAGGGATTTTTAGCCTTATCCTAGCTCATCTTCCAACTGGCACAGCGGCCAAACTAGGCTACCTAGGACTTTGGTACACCTGTGGGTGTGTTGTCTAGTGTCTATTAATCGAATCAAATACATTTGGAGTGAATCCGACGACATCGAGATTTTCACCTGAAAAAATTGACAGTAAGGGATTTTTAGCCTTATCCTAGCTCATCTTCCAACTGGCACAGCGGCCAAACTAGGCTACCTAGGACTTTGGTACACCTGTGGGTGTGTTGTCTAGTGTCTATTAATCGAATCAAATACATTTGGAGTGAATCCGAGGACATCGAGATTTTCACCTGAAAAAATTGACAGTAAGGGATTTTTAGCCTTCTCCTAGCTCATCTTCCAACTGGCACAGCGGCCAAACCAGGCTACCTAGGACTTTGGTACACCTGTGGGTGTGTTGTCTAGTGTCTATTAATCGAATCAAATACATTTGGAGTGAATCCGAGGACATCGAGATTTTCACCTGAAAAAATTGACAGTGTATAGTAAGGGATTTTTAGCCTTATCCTAGCTCATCTTCCAACTGGCACAGCGGCCAAACTAGGCTACCTAGGACTTTGGTACACCTGTGGGTGTGTTGTCTAGTGTCTATTAATCGAATCAAATACATTTGGAGTGAATCCGACGACATCGAGATTTTCACCTGAAAAAATTGACAGTGTATAGTAAGGGATTTTTAGCCTTATCCTAGCTCATCTTCCAACTGGCACAGCGGCCAAACTAGGCTACCTAGGACTTTTGTACACCTGTGGGTGTGTTGTCTAGTGTCTATTAATCGAATCAAATACATTTGGAGTGAATCCGACGACATCGAGATTTTCACCTGAAAAAATTGACAGTGTATAGTAAGGGATTTTTAGCCTTATCCTAGCTCATCTTCCAACTGGCACAGCGGCCAAACTAGGCTACCTAGGACTTTGGTACACCTGTGGGTGTGTTGTCTAGTGTCTATTAATAAAATCAAATACATTTGGAGTGAATCCGACGACATCGAGATTTTCACCTGAAAAAATTGACAGGGAATTTTTAGCCTTATCCTAGCTCATCTTCCAACTGGCACAGCGGCCAAACTAGGCTACCTAGGACTTTGGTACACCTGTGGGTGTGTTGTCTAGTGTCTATTAATCGAATCAAATACATTTGGAGTGAATCCGACGACATCGAGATTTTCACCTGAAAAAATTTACAGTGTATAGTAAGGGATTTTTAGCCTTATCCTAGCTCATCTTCCAACTGGCACAGCGGCCAAACTAGGCTACCTAGGACTCTGGTACACCTGTGGGTGTGTTGTCTAGTGTCTATTAATCGAATCAAATAGATTTGGAGTGAATCCGACGACATCGAGATTTTCACCTGAAAAAATTGACAGTGTATAGTAAGGGATTTTTAGCCTTATCCTAGCTCATCTTCCAACTGGCACAGCGGCCAAACTAGGCTACCTAGGACTTTTGTACACCTGTGGGTGTGTTGTCTAGTGTCTATTAATCGAATCAAATACATTTGGAGTGAATCCGACGACATCGAGATTTTCACCTGAAAAAATTGACAGTGTATAGTAAGGGATTTTTAGCCTTATCCTAGCTCATCTTCCAACTGGCACAGCGGCCAAACT
Source organism: Eristalis pertinax (assembly GCA_907269125.1). Taxonomy (NCBI): domain Eukaryota; kingdom Metazoa; phylum Arthropoda; class Insecta; order Diptera; family Syrphidae; genus Eristalis; species Eristalis pertinax. The sequence continues at coordinate 3,367,308 of OU026146.1, forward strand.
AGGCTACCTAGGACTTTTGTACACCTGTGGGTGTGTTGTCTAGTCTCTATTAATCGAATCAAATACATTTGGAGTGAATCCGACGACATCGAGATTTTCACCTGAAAAAATTGACAGTGTATAGTAAGGGATTTTTAGCCTTATCCTAGCTCATCTTCCAACTGGCACAGCGGCCAAACTAGGCTACCTAGGACTTTGGTACACCTGTGGGTGTGTTGTCTAGTGTCTATTAATCGAATCAAATACATTTAGAGTGAATCCGACGACATCGAGATTTTCACCTGAAAAAATTGACAGTGTATAGTAAGGGATTTTTAGCCTTATCCTAGCTCATCTTCCAACTGGCACAGCGGCCAAACTAGGCTACCTAGTACTTTGGTACACCTGTGGGTGTGTTGTCTAGTGTCTATTAATCGAATCAAATACATTTAGAGTGAATCCGACGACATCGAGATTTTCACCTGAAAAAATTGACAGTGTATAGTAAGGGATTTTTAGCCTTATCCTAGCTCATCTTCCAACTGGCACAGCGGCCAAACTAGGCTACCTAGTACTTTGGTACACCTGTGGGTGTGTTGTCTAGTGTCTATTAATAAAATATAGTAAGGGATTTTTAGCCTTATCCTAGCTCATCTTCCAACTGGCACAGCGGCCAAACTAGGCTACCTAGGACTTTGGTACACCTGTGGGTGTGTTGTCTAGTGTCTATTAATCGAATCAAATACATTTGGAGTGAATCCGACGACATCGAGATTTTCACCTAAAAAAATTGACAGTGTATAGTAAGGGATTTTTAGCCTTATCCTAGCTCATCTTCCAACTGGCACAGCGGCCAAACTAGGCTACCTAGGACTTTGGTACACCTGTGGGTGTGTTGTCTAGTGTCTATTAATCGAATCAAATACATTTAGAGTGAATCCGACGACATCGAGATTTTCACCTGAAAAAATTGACAGGGAATTTTTAGCCTTATCCTAGCTCATCTTCCAACTGGCACAGCGGCCAAACTAGGCTACCTAGGACTTTGGTACACCTGTGGGTGTGTTGTCTAGTGTCTATTAATCGAATCAAATACATTTGGAGTGAATCCGACGACATCGAGATTTTCACCTGAAAAAATTGACAGTGTATAGTAAGGAATTTTTAGCCTTATCCTAGCTCATCTTCCAACTGGCACAGCGGCCAAACTAGGCTACCTAGGACTTTGGTACACCTGTGGGATCGAATCAAATACATTTGGAGTGAATCCGACGACATCGAGATTTTCACCTGAAAAAACTGACAGTGTATAGTAAGGGATTTTTAGCCTTATCCTAGCTCATCTTCCAACTGGCACAGCGGCCAAACTAGGCTACCTAGGACTTTGGTACACCTGTGGGTGTGTTGTCTAGTGTCTATTAATCGAATCAAATACATTTGGAGTGAATCCGACGACATCGAGATTTTCACCTGAAAAAATTGACAGTGTATAGTAAGGAATTTTTAGCCTTATCCTAGCTCATCTTCCAACTGGCACAGCGGCCAAACTAGGCTACCTAGGACTCTGGTACACCTGTGGGTGTGTTGTCTAGTGTCTATTAATCGAATCAAATAGATTTGGAGTGAATCCGACGACATCGAGATTTTCACCTGAAAAAATTGACAGTGTATAGTAAGGGATTTTTAGCCTTATCCTAGCTCATCTTCCAACTGGCACAGCGGCCAACCTAGGCTACCTAGGACTTTGGTACACCTGTGGGTGTGTTGTCTAGTGTCTATTAATCGAATCAAATACATTTGGAGTGAATCCGACGACATCGAGATTTTCACCTGAAAAAATTGACAGTGTATAGTAAGGGATTTTTAGCCTTATCCTAGCTCATCTTCCAACTGGCACAGCGGCCAAACTAGGCTACCTAGGACTTTGGTACACCTGTGGGTGTGTTGTCTAGTGTCTATTAATCGAATCAAATACATTTAGAGTGAATCCGACGACATCGAGATTTTCACCTGAAAAAATTGACAGTGTATAGTAAGGGATTTTTAGCCTTATCCTAGCTCATCTTCCAACTGGCACAGCGGCCAAATTAGGCTACCTAGTACTTTGGTACACCTGTGGGTGTGTTGTCTAGTGTCTATTAATAAAATATAGTAAGGGATTTTTAGCCTTATCCTAGCTCATCTTCCAACTGGCACAGCCGCCAAACTAGGCTACCTAGGACTTTGGTACACCTGTGGGTGTGTTGTCTAGTGTCTATTAATCGAATCAAATACATTTGGAGTGAATCCGACGACATCGAGATTTTCACCTGAAAAAACTGACAGTGTATAGTAAGGGATTTTTAGCCTTATCCTAGCTCATCTTCCAACTGGCACAGCGGCCAAACTAGGCTACCTAGGACTCTGGTACACCTGTGGGTGTGTTGTCTAGTGTCTATTAATCGAATCAAATACATTTGGAGTGAATCCGACGACATCGAGATTTTCACCTGAAAAAATTGACAGTGTATAGTAAGGGATTTTTAGCCTTATCCTAGCTCATCTTCCAACTGGCACAGCGGCCAAACTAGGCTACCTAGGACTTTGGTACACCTGTGGGTGTGTTGTCTAGTGTCTATTAATCGAATCAAATACATTTAGAGTGAATCCGACGACATCGAGATTTTCACCTGAAAAAATTGACAGTGTATAGTAAGGGATTTTTAGCCTTATCCTAGCTCATCTTCCAACTGGCACAGCGGCCAAACTAGGCTACCTACGACTTTGGTACACCTGTGGGTGTGTTGTCTAGTGTCTATTAATAAAATCAAATACATTTGGAGTGAATCCGACGACATCGAGATTTTCACCTGAAAAAATTGACAGGGAATTTTTAGCCTTATCCTAGCTCATCTTCCAACTGGCACAGCGGCCAAACTAGGCTACCTAGGACTTTGGTACACCTGTGGGTGTGTTGTCTAGTGTCTATTAATCGAATCAAATACATTTGGAGTGAATCCGACGACATCGAGATTTTCACCTGAAAAAAATGACAGTGTATAGTAAGGGATTTTTAGCCTTATCCTAGCTCATCTTCCAACTGGCACAGCGGCCAAACTAGGCTACCTAGGACTTTGGTACACCTGTGGGTGTGTTGTCTAGTGTCTATTAATCGAATCAAATACATTTGGAGTGAATCCGACGACATCGAGATTTTCACCTGAAAAAACTGACAGTGTATAGTAAGGGATTTTTAGCCTTATCCTAGCTCATCTTCCAACTGGCACAGCGGCCAAACTAGGCTACCTAGGACTTTGGTACACCTGTGGGTGTGTTGTCTAGTGTCTATTAATCGAATCAAATACATTTGGAGTGAATCCGACGACATCGAGATTTTCACCTGAAAAAATTGACAGGGAATTTTTAGCCTTATCCTAGCTCATCTTCCAACTGGCACAGCGGCCAAACTAGGCTACCTAGGACTTTGGTACACCTGTGGGTGTGTTGTCTAGTGTCTATTAATCGAATCAAATACATTTGGAGTGAATCCGACGACATCGAGATTTTCACATGAAAAAATTGACAGTGTATAGTAAGGGATTTTTAGCCTTATCCTAGCTCATCCTCCAACTGGCACAGCGGCCAAACTAGGCTACCTAGGACTTTGGTACACCTGTGGGTGTGTTGTCTAGTGTCTATTAATCGAATCAAATACATTTGGAGTGAATCCGACGACATCGAGATTTTCACCTGAAAAAATTGACAGTGTATAGTAAGGGATTTTTAGCCTTATCCTAGCTCATCTTCCAACTGGCACAGCGGCCAAACTAGGCTACCTAGGACTTTGGTACACCTGTGGGTGTGTTGTCTAGTGTCTATTAATCGAATCAAATACAGTTGGAGTGAATCCGACGACATCGAGATTTTCACCTGAAAAAATTGACAGTGTATAGTAAGGGATTTTTAGCCTTATCCTAGCTCATCTTCCAACTGGCACAGCGGCCAAACCAGGCTACCTAGGACTTTGGTACACCTGTGGGTGTGTTGTCTAGTGTCTATTAATCGAATCAAATACATTTGGAGTGAATCCGACGACATCGAGATTTTCACCTGAAAAAATTGACAGTGTATAGTAAGGGATTTTTAGCCTTATCCTAGCTCATCTTCCAACTGGCACAGCGGCCAAACTAGGCTACCTAGGACTTTGGTACACCTGTGGGTGTGTTGTCTAGTGTCTATTAATCGAATCAAATACATTTGGAGTGAATCCGACGACATCGAGATTTTCACATGAAAAAATTGACAGTGTATAGTAAGGGATTTTTAGCCTTATCCTAGCTCATCTTCCAACTGGCACAGCGGCCAAACTAGGCTACCTAGGACTTTGGTACACCTGTGGGAGTGTTGTCTAGTGTCTATTAATCGAATCAAATACATTTGGAGTGAATCCGACGACATCGAGATTTTCACCTGAAAAAATTGACAGTGTATAGTAAGGGATTTTTAGCCTTATCCTAGCTCATCTTCCAACTGGCACAGCGGCCAAACTAGGCTACCTAGGACTTTGGTACACCTGTGGGTGTGTTGTCTAGTGTATATTAATCGAATCAAATACATTTGGAGTGAATCCGACGACATCGAGATTTTCACCTGAAAAAATTGACAGTGTATAGTAAGGGATTTTTAGCCTTATCCTAGCTCATCTTCCAACTGGCACAGCGGCCAAACTAGGCTACCTAGGACTTTGGTACACCTGTGGGATCGAATCAAATACATTTGGAGTGAATCCGACGACATCGAGATTTTCACCTGAAAAAACTGACAGTGTATAGTAAGGGATTTTTAGCCTTATCCTAGCTCATCTTCCAACTGGCACAGCGGCCAAACTAGGCTACCTAGGACTTTGGTACACCTGTGGGTGTGTTGTCTAGTGTCTATTAATCGAATCAAATACATTTGGAGTGAATCCGACGACATCGAGATTTTCACATGAAAAAATTGACAGTGTATAGTAAGGGATTTTTAGCCTTATCCTAGCTCATCCTCCAACTGGCACAGCGGCCAAACTAGGCTACCTAGGACTTTGGTACACCTGTGGGTGTGTTGTCTAGTGTCTATTAATCGAATCAAATACATTTGGAGTGAATCCGACGACATCGAGATTTTCACCTGAAAAAATTGACAGTGTATAGTAAGGGATTTTTAGCCTTATCCTAGCTCATCTTCCAACTGGCACAGCGGCCAAACTAGGCTACCTAGGACTTTGGTACACCTGTGGGTGTGTTGTCTAGTGTCTATTAATCGAATCAAATACATTTGGAGTGAATCCGACGACATCGAGATTTTCACCTGAAAAAATTGACAGTGTATAGTAAGGGATTTTTAGCCTTATCCTAGCTCATCTTCCAACTGGCACAGCGGCCAAACCAGGCTACCTAGGACTTTGGTACACCTGTGGGTGTGTTGTCTAGTGTCTATTAATCGAATCAAATACATTTGGAGTGAATCCGACGACATCGAGATTTTCACCTGAAAAAAATGACAGTGTATAGTAAGGGATTTTTAGCCTTATCCTAGCTCATCTTCCAACTGGCACAGCGGCCAAACTAGGCTACCTAGGACTTTGGTACACCTGTGGGTGTGTTGTCTAGTGTCCATTAATCGAATCAAATACATTTGGAGTGAATCCGACGACATCGAGATTTTCACATGAAAAAATTGACAGTGTATAGTAAGGGATTTTTAGCCTTATCCTAGCTCATCTTCCAACTGGCACAGCGGCCAAACTAGGCTACCTAGGACTTTGGTACACCTGTGGGTGTGTTGTCTAGTGTCTATTAATCGAATCAAATACATTTGGAGTGAATCCGACGACATCGAGATTTTCACCTGAAAAAACTGACAGTGTATAGTAAGGGATTTTTAGCCTTATCCTAGCTCATCTTCCAACTGGCACAGCGGCCAAACTAGGCTACCTAGGACTTTGGTACACCTGTGGGTGTGTTGTCTAGTGTCTATTAATCGAATCAAATACATTTGGAGTGAATCCGACGACATCGAGATTTTCACCTGAAAAAATTGACAGTGTATAGTAAGGGATTTTTAGCCTTATCCTAGCTCATCTTCCAACTGGCACAGCTGCCAAACTAGGCTACCTAGGACTTTGGTACACCTGTGGGTGTGTTGTCTAGTGTCTATTAATCGAATCAAATACATTTGGAGTGAATCCGACGACATCGAGATTTTCACCTGAAAAAACTGACAGTGTATAGTAAGGGATTTTTAGCCTTATCCTAGCTCATCTTCCAACTGGCACAGCGGCCAAACTAGGCTACCTAGGACTTTGGTACACCTGTGGGTGTGTTGTCTAGTGTCTATTAATCGAATCAAATACATTTGGAGTGAATCCGACGACATCGAGATTTTCACCTGAAAAAATTGACAGTGTATAGTAAGGGATTTTTAGCCTTATCCTAGCTCATCTTCCAACTGGCACAGCGGCCAAACTAGGCTACCTAGGACTTTGGTACACCTGTGGGTGTGTTGTCTAGTGTCTATTAATCGAATCAAATACATTTGGAGTGAATCCGACGACATCGAGATTTTCACCTGAAAAAATTGACAGTGTATAGTAAGGGATTTTTAGCCTTATCCTAGCTCATCTTCCAACTGGCACAGCGGCCAAACTAGGCGTACGTACGACGTGTGCACACCTGCGGTTATGTGTTCCGACGAGTATCAGGTACGTTATCCTACCGTCCACTAAATGCAAAGACAACCATCCTCTCTTTTCATATAACCATTAACAAGTTCGTTCTTTAATTTATTTTAAATATGTAAACTTACTCTATAAATACATCTAGTATGCATTGATTTGAGTCCATAAATTAAGAGAATAACGAAGAAAATTAAACAATTACAATTAACAACAGATCCACAACAGTATTCCATTGAAATCCGGCCGGGAACAGTTGGTGACTCTTGTCACATGCAAATCCAATGGACAGTGCCTCGTCCTTGATAAAATTGCTAAAAAAAAAACGGATGTCATCATTTGTAAATGCTATACACAGTCAGCGAGTGGAAAACCAAAAGTGTTCTCCCATGTATCCTACGTGCTCTCATTTTCACATTTTGACTAGACTCACACACTGGGGAAGCAGCATGGCAACAATAAAATAAATAACTGTTAACATATGTATGTATGAAAAAGAAGAAAAAAGAAAGAAAAATTTGTACGAATTGCTATCACTGCACCGGCTCGAGACCTCTCCACAGAGACGATTCCACGTTTGTTGAAAATACGGAATCAATGCGAGTAGAGATGTTTCTTTTTTTCTGTTTTTAGTTGACACGTGTTTTCAGGAATCTAGCGATTAAAAGCATAACAAATGAAGTTGTGAGGAAAATGCTTCCGGGTATTGAACGTCGAATTGGCAGGTTTGGGTCTCGTTCTCGTTGCCTAAAGAGTTCCACGTCCGTTTCGTATGTTTCGAAGTTGTTCCAGTTTAGGCATTTCTTCACGGCGTAATCCCAGCGGCAGTACAGCAGTTCGCGACCTGGGGGTGATAGAAAAGTGTTGAGGGGATGGTTGGCATGGTTTGATATTCTTTATTAGTTGTTGATTAAGAGTGTAAAGGCCCATGCCCAATGAATACGTACGTTGCTTCCGAAATCCATGCAATCGAACCTCTTTTGACATGGCGCAACTCACGCAACAAGTTCTATGGGTTTGGGCCTTAACGGAGTCTAGTTTGCAGCCATGATGACCTGGCCTGCAACGGAGTCTTTGAGCAAGGAGCCGCGTAAAACGTGAAAAATGTCAGTTCTGCAAGAAACGCGCACTGGGCCGCATCTGTTTCAGAATTTGGAAGCAAGTCCGCACGGGACAGTCCTCACGGAACAGTCCTCAAGTCCGGCTGAATTATGTCGGCCTCGCTATGAGCTCTACTTACGGATCCAACGTTTAGCATAGCATGTGCAGGAGATGTACAACTAGGCCGCGGCCTGAACTAAGCCTTTGACACAATGCCACACGATTTAGGTGGCACACAGTGAGAGAAGAAGAGACTCGACCAACTGGGTGCGCGAAACTGGAAACTAGCTCCATCAGTACCATCAGAACTCCATTGCCTTAGGAGTGTATGCCAAGTGGGCAACGTGACAGGGGAGGTGTCCGATTGACATTGGCGCACACAAACAGAGAACGACTTTATCCAACAAACAAACAGTGCTCCACTGTTCTCCAGGCTAACTAGGCATTCATTCTCTAAATAAACTCAGAGGAACAGTTCACCACCTTCTCCAGCATGGAAGCTGCAAGATGTTGGCTTGACACTATGGATGATGTACACTGTTGCTTCTCCAAAGACAAGAGTTGTCTCAGCTAACTTTGATTACCTTCTGCTTCTACTGAATTTGTACAGCAAATAGTTGCAGTTGCGAGTCCGGGATGTAGCCAATCTTGTACACCAGACTTCACATGTCGAAAACTCGAAAAAAGAGTATCCTCGGCATATTTCCCATTCGACGAGGAAGGACCAATAACACGCGAATTGTAGTTAAAGGCGCACAAGAAAAAAGGCGCACAAGAGGAAAGGCGCACAAGAGGAAAGGCGACAAGCGGAAGCAGTGACATCAACGGCAGCGATGAGTCGGAAGAAGGGTGAATGTCAGAACTGCAATCGGCTGTAACACTGGCCACTGTAGCAGGTTTCAGGCAGAAACCATTGCGATGAAAGAGACTCTGTCTTGACGTAAAACCAAGCGTTTTCAACAGTCCTTTATTTCTGTAGTAGGCAGAGAATTAAAGGCAAGCCGCGGTGGGACACTGGATAGAAGACCGGCAGAGAATGCGTTAACCGGCAAAAACAGACACCCCATCACAAATGTCAATCGGAGAAGCAATGATCTGGACAGAGGCAGACGCTTGAGACCTAGCCTAGCGATCAATAGGAATTATTGACATCAACACCGGTTGCGGCTTAATAGGAAGTACGCGAGAAGGATGTAGAGGTTGTAGAGATAAGGAGGAACAAGCTCATCATTCGCAGTAACCAGACCGAAACTACTACAGCGGATGCCGCGACAGTCGATCCTCCAATCTGGGATGAGCGCAGACTCCTACACACTCGTTCAAATGGGTGTGCAAAGTGTATAAACGTCTCGTGAATTATGGGAAGTCACATCCAGCGGAGAGGACTTCTAAAATCTGCGATAGTTGCCGATTGTCCCTATCACCACGACTTACAAGACGTCCTTCGAGTGGGATTCCATCAAGAAGGCGACAGTTTAGCCAGTTCCAAAACTTCACCTGGTTCCGCTTGGGCATAACCCTGAGTTGGAATCGATGTCGGAGGATCGAGGGGCCTGCAGTTCTCTTTAGAGGATCATGCGGGTCAGAAGAAGATGATGACGGTGGTTAACGACTGAAACGACAAACACGTGTTCTAAGCCAAACACCCGTACCATTGCACCACATTCCGTCAAGAGAACCTCAGAACCTCAGCCCAGTTCTGTTCCGTTTCACAAACTCCTTTCGTGTCCAATTCAAAGGAAGACCCCCAAGAGGTGCATCGTGTAAGACTGCAGTTTGAACAGCCACAAAAAATACTTACGATTCACGGTTGTGGTCGGATAGAAGACGTCAAAGGGCGGCACAAACAGCTTCTGAGCATTCTCCAGTGAAATGATTTTCATTGTAATCCCAGCTGCTATCATGGTGCCCAGGCACGACGGTGAGGTAGTTTGCGGCCGTTCTAATCAAACAGGAGAATCAAGTTAATGAGCACACTTGGAGCAGCGCCATTGCTTTACCCAATAAGTTTCCAATGATGTCGGCCATGAATTGCATGAAATGATTGTTCTCCGAGAAATCACCACCGACCACCAGCTTCGGCGGTCGTTCCCACGTGGGCGTGTCCCTTCTGAATGACTGCAATATCTCGTGCACTTGGAAACCGGTCGATTCGTATGCGGCTTGAGTGATATTCTCGGCTGTTGTGTGACTGGTTACACCGAAGATTATCCTGAAAGACAAATCGAAATTCATAGAATGCTGGGGATGGGGAGGCAATCCTACCCTTTGGCATCATATCGCCAATATGGCGCGTAGAGTCCATTGAATGCTGGCACAACGATGATTTCGCTGCGCTTAGGCGCTACAGCACCATCGTTGAGCCCATTCAACATCGTCGAGGAACACGATGACGATATCATCGAACTGTCGCCCAGAAAATTGCTCAACACCTCTGCCGTGTTGGTGTTCTGATTGATCTCCGTGTTGATCTGCAGACGGTCCTTTAGCCATGTCACCGACGAGCCCGCATTGGAGATGGCACCTTCTAGAGCGTAAAATGGCTTCTCCTTTGGTCCGAGTTTAAATGTCACGCTGCTGAGCAGGCCATTGTCCGAATCGATGACTTCCTGTCCGGTGTTGAGAAGGACGAAGCAACTGTCGTCGATGGTGCACACGCACTGACCGACCTTCGTGCAAAGCTGTCCCAACAGAGCTGCAGGCTGGTCCCCAATGCACTGAAAATGGAAAGGTGAGTCTCGCGGGGAAACACCGACATGTCACAGCACCCCTACACTGGCAATTGGCAGTCCATTGAGTGGTCCATCCACAACGAAACCGTAGATCTCCGAGTTCGATCGGATCTCCGGCAGGACGTCCATTGGAATTTGAAAGAAACTACACAGCTTCGAGTCCCACTTCAGGCTGTGCACATTCATGAGCATTGTGTAGCCGGCATTTGTCACATCAGTCATATGTACACCACTAGACACTCCTCCAGTGAGATTCTAAAATTAGATTCGCTCAGCTCAGATTTGAGCACTTGAAACGTGTCCCTTACCCAAATTATCCACGAATCCAAAGTGCCGAAGAGGCAACGTTTGCTCTCGATACAGTCTTTGATTGCCGGCACATTCTGCATGAGCCACCTAACCTTTAAGGAACTAAAACACGTACACAACGGCAGGCCGCACACCGTCTTCAGATGGTTGACCTTGCCTTTTATCGTGTGCAAAATCGATTTTAATGTCGTCGCTGTTCTATTGTCTGACCAACCTAATGAAACAACAAAACGATGCTGATTGAGAGCAAAATGAGATCATGATTCAACAAACCGATGGCATTATATAATGGAATTCCAGTCAATTTATCCCACAGAATCGTGGTGCCCCTCTGTGTGCAGACGCCCAGGGCGATGATGTCGTGCGGATTTATCTCCAAAATGAGGAGATTTTTGCACGCAGTCTGTGGATAAAAGTGCACTTATTAATCGATTTTTTCCAATCAATCCAGCGGCGATTATCACCTCTATACATTGTTGTGTACATCTCCAGATGTCCAGCGGATCATATTCCAGCCATCCGGGATTCGAGGAGTATTGTTTTAATTTAAGTTCCTGAAATGTAAGCACTTCGGCATTTCTAGACGAATAAACCTGCGAGTACACAACAAAACGACATGAATAAACGAACATGTAATGCAGTGCATTACAGGGGAATACTTACGAGGAATTTGCAAACATTATTCGCAACTGAGACTACTCCTAGTAGGGGACCAAAACGACCGAAACTCGTCATCAATGGGGATTGCATTTCGACTGGAATCTCATCTGGTTGGTTGCGTAAATGTTTTTGAACTTTTCGACTAGGTTTTTTTTTTCGTTTTTCCTCCACTGCTCCTTAAAAGTCGTGACAGATGTCAGATGTGTGTATGGTATACCGATGTCAAAGTGGTAGGTTTGTTTGTTTCGTGTGACGGATTGGTGGTTAGACCAATCGATGTGTGGTATTGCCAGGACGAAGTGAGGGTTTTTAAAAATCAAATGTTCTTCAAATTTTTCAACGTTGATTTATTGCATCTTAACACACAGACGAATGCAAATTATATCAGAAAAAGCAAATACTTAAATCTACTTACTCAATTCAGAGCAGACGCCTGATAAGAAATGTAATTTTAAATCCACCAACGAAATAACAGATTGTCGAAATCGAACTATTCCATTTTGTAGTGACCAATCGCATTGAAGCGCAGGACTGCTGCAGCTGTCTGACTTGACACTTTGACGCTCTTCCATACACAACCATAGGAACAAAAAGTTGATAAACTAAAGGAAAAATTACTACATATCCCTTGTTTATACAATTGTGTTTTGTATGCAAATAATTTCAAAGTAAGATGTCCACTTACGATTACAATTACAATGGACACACTTTAACATTCGGTAAACACGCGAACTTTGTCAATATTAATCCATATTTAACGAATGAAATTTCTTGGTTGCCTACTCTCCCTATGTACCCCTCCATGGACATACACACATAGATGACCGATTAATCGATTTGGTAAGAGCCCATCCAGCTATCTATGATGTACAAAACGCCAATTATAGACGGAATAGTGTGCGCCAGGAAATATGGCACAAAATCTCCCGTATGCTCGGTGCATCTTGTAAGTTTCGTGGTGAACAAGCTTCATCCCTTTTGAAGAATAGGCCACAATTGAATTGTGCATTTCGATTTTCCAGCAAAAACATGTCAAGTGAAATGGAAAAACATTCGCTACAACTACTTGCAAGAGGTGAAAAGTCCGAAGAATCCGACCATAAGAAGACGAAAGCTAACTCGCGATCTATCCTTTCTCAAATCGACAGCTCTTATATGCCGGCAACCGTAAGTTGAAGTGGAGTCCTTGTTTCTTCATTCGTATGCTCACCATTTCTTTGTTACAGTGATGGTGGTGTACCTGAGAACTATATATATAAACCAGAGAATCGTGATGATTTCTTTGAAATTGTCATGGTCGAACCAAGTGACAATGAATCCTGTGCCGGTACATCATCATCCACATGCATACCCGACGAAGAAATCGACATTAAGCCGACAATTGTACCGCAGAGCGATTCATCGACCAACAAAGTAACAGCATCCGATGAAATTGTTATACCGATAAAAAATGATGCTATTGCTACATCATCTGTATCAGATTATGTGTCAAATGTAATCCGACGAGAACACCGTGATCACAATCCCGATGCAATTGAAATGTACTGCCTATCGCTGGCCGATACATTGCGGGCGATGAGTCGAAGCGAACGGGAACGGGTGAAATTTGAATTTGCTAATATCCTTAAGGATGCTAAATTCAAGGACAACAGTTAAATTATGACTGGCTGACTCTGAATTGAATATCGTGCCGCGTAACCGTACAGTGTTTCTGTTCTCTCTCTCTCTCTCTCACTCTCATCCACTTTATTTATGTCCATTCATTTGTCTGCACTGAAAATCACAAAAATCCCATCAGATTAAGTATACTCGTTCTCGCTTGTTCTACTTAGGGTAAACTTCTCGTACAAAATGATCTCAATTTTTTGTTTGTTTTTTCCTTTTTAACAGCGTTCTTAGCGCTATTTGTCGTGCCATGATCTTTGGAAGCATCTATTATTTGTTAGCTTAAGTTCGAGAATGTATGTTTAAGGAGGTTTTGACATTGCGCTGTTATCCTGGAGGAAGACCCCCTCTTCAATGTCTCGGAATTGATCATCAATCATCACGCGATAAGTGTGTTGTTCTCTTGTGTCCAGACTGGGTTTTCACAGCACTCTACTGATCTCCTCCATGATCAGATGGGATCTGCAATCCCCCTTGTCTGGTCTTCAAGAACCATAGCCTTTGTTTTTGCATTCCTCTGCGATTTGTCACCAGTAAATGCTTCCGATACACAAAAACACAGGCACACACGCCTCAAATTAAGCACAAACATTCTTTAGGTATTCGAAAATCGAAATGTATACGATACAAAATAGTAGACTCCTTATTTCCACACCACGTCAACACACACCGACTGCATGTATTCTAGTTTAAGTGAAAAGAAAAATCGTTTTGAAACGATTAACAAAACAAATTAACTTTGCATACGTACTACGTACTGATGTCCTTTTTATGTTTGTGTGAATGTATGTATTAATTTATGAACTTTAATTTTAAACAACAACAAAAAAAAAACGAACTTGCCACTTTGTTTCTGTCTTTGTAAAACCATATCCACGTGATGAGTCGTGTTCAGTTGTTCGATTAGAAAGTAACTGTGAAACTACAAGATGGAATGGCTCGCATAACGGTCGTTGCTTATGTGAGGGAGGTGACAACCAAGGCGAGGGGCCTATTTAAAGCCCAAGATTTGTTTGAAGGGAAGAATTTATCGGAGGAGGGGTTCAGTTGGTGGGTTGGTCATTGTAGACCCATTCTGATACCCATTTGAGGGAATAGATTCCTCTTTACCCCCTGTCTCGTGCCCGTTACGTCCTTCCTCGTCCTGATTATCCGATGTTTAGCCAACCCGGTGTCTTGATAAACCATCAAAGAGACGTCAATGGCATGTCTGTTAGTTCGTGTAAGTCCTGGATGAAGTTAGGTTAGAACCTCGTCAGTCTTTTGAGTTAAGTTAACGTCTCCTGCTATGTGTCTCCAGTATTTCATGGTATACTTAGTTACTTATCAGGCCGGCGACCCATGTTTTGTTGATACGTGCTTAACGCAGAAAGGAGACGATTTGGCTTGCGTCCATTGACTTGCTGATGTAGACCTTGTTTGAATTCGTCTTACAATCCGGAGAGTGGCTGTTGCAATGACTCTTGGCGAGCAATTGTGTTCCATTCAGCGACATGTTGACGAAGACCTTGTTTGAATTCAATCTTGCAATCTTCAGAGCTAAGCGTTGTTTGATGATTGAGTTTAGAGGCTGACATGCTTTGCTCCTCCTTTTTAGTCCACTTGACGAGTCTACATCTCCTGATTTGCGGAATATTCTTAGACACTCCTCCAAATCTATTTTCACGTCTTATTGCGTTCCCTGAATTGTTCAGCTCCCGTTTAAAGATGAGAAGATGTACATAGCATTCCTAAGGAAAGTGGTGTCATATGTGACATTAGTCGTGGTTCAGTCTGTTCTTTGGTGAAGGATATTTCAACGAGTTAAATACAGCGCCAACTTTAGCGTCTCAAGACGCCGGAGAACCACACCAACGCACCACGCCAACCGTAGTCCAGACTAGAGCTCGAAACTATGAGATGAACTTTGATTCAAGAAAATTGGATCAAGTATAACTTAACAGCTGGCGCAATTCGTTGAGTGTCTACTCTTGGTGAGACTGGTCACCGGTTCGAATCCCATTGAAAGCTGAGTTGGATACGGTTCATCGGGTTTTCAAATCTGGTTCAGTCACCATTTGCTGTTGGGATCGGCACTATCACTGGAATTGTCGATCGGTGGTAGAGTAGTCTGCCTATGGGTATCACAATGGACCAGCATAGAGTCTCTAAGTGTCGTGGCGATTTCGCTGCCTAACCTAACCTAACTTGGTACCCCCAACAAAATGAACCAAAGGAAATGTCGAATATCTGCCCGTGCCTCTAGTCTTAACAAGAGTCGTCAGTCGCAGTCAAACGCACGAAATCAGGCGATTTGGATTGTGGATTATCACCATATGGCGATAGTTCACATTTAAGTGACGACTTTAGATCTCAGTTGAGAGTGGACTAAAGCCACAAATTGGATTATGGCGTTCTTCTTCTTTCATTCGCGCTTCAGATCTAGGCCTCAACCAACAAGTCTCTCCAGCCATCACGATATGTCCTTCCCCACTTGTGTGAGCCATCTCGAACGAGGACGCCCTCTGTTGCGTTGTCCCAATGACCTCTCCAACCACGACGATATTTCGCCAGCTGTCTCCAGTTGCGCAAATCAAATTGGTTGTGATCCTTCTCCACTTGTGTGAGCCATCTCGATCGAGGACGCCCTCTGTTGCGTTGTCCCAATGGCTCAGATTCGAAGGCTCTTCGGGCAGCAGTTGTGGTGTCCATACGCTCTACATGACCTAGCCACCTTAAGGCGTTGGATCCAAACACGCTTAGTAAGGTGCATGCCGCTGTACAGTCAGTGGTCGCATCTTCTCCTCCAGACGCAAACAGGACTAAAGATCGCACGCAGCACTTTTCTCTCAAAACGGCCGCTTTCAATAGCGTCCATATCTCTGCGCCATAGACGCAGGACAGGGATGATCAGAGTGTTGTATAAAGTAAGCGTGGTCTTTCGAGAGATGCCTCTGTCACTCAATTGCCTCTTGAGCCCAAAGAAACAGCGATTGGCAAGCGCTTTATCTCGATACTTGTGTTATTCCTGTTTGCTGCAGAGCCTCAAAGTTTCTGCTGCCGATTATGACACTCTGTCCGAGAGGTCAGTGCTGTGCGTCGTTCCATGATGACAGCCAATACTTTGATTTGCCCTCACTCAGCACTAGCCGCTTCCTGTTCAATGCCAGCAAACGCCTCATTGACGGCACGCTGTGTTCATCCGATCACGTCAATGTCATCCACGTAAGCTAGCAGTTGAACGGACTTTTGGAAGATCGTGCCTAATTCGCTTTCAAAAGTTTGTTATGGCTTTAATCCTTCACGGCACCCATGCTGCCGCCTAAATATACACGCAATTTGCCAGAAACGATAACAAGGCATATAAAGGACGCACAAGCGTACCTGTGTAGCCGGCTCTGATAAATTGCGACAAGATGTTGCGTCGGCAAAGCATATACGGCGCAGTGAAAGGGTGTTTCCTAGTACAATCGCATTTCATTTCTCATGCGTTTTTGAACACACACACGGTGCAGAATGTCTGCAGTCTTGCTTAAGTACAAAATATTTTTCTTCCACTCGACTCTGTTTATATAATAATAATAATATGGGTGGCGCTACAGCCCGTACAGGGCCAGGGCCTGGCTTCTCAGCAAACACTCGTATTGTGCGTGCTATTGTTCTATCACGAGTGGAAGGGACCTACGGTTTTTTGCCGGCAAGTTTGAGAAGCTTTTTCTAGACAGTTATATTCCTTGAGCATTGTCAGTGACTCGAAAGAGGTGGGGCCGTGAAAAGTATTTCTTGTCGTACCAGGAATCGAACCTAGGCAGATTGGTCCAAGAGCGTAGGAGTCGACGCACATACCCACAACGCCACGGGCTACCACTCGACTCTGTTTGCAGTCAAAAAGTAATGACTGCGCAATCTGCCCGACATCGATGGGCTATTGACGTGTGTGAACAGTAAGGACAGCAGTTAACCTGAGTTAGTACGATCGTATATCTGCATTAATGAACTTGGATAACGAAGTCCTTTGTTAGTCTGACGTTTATGCAAACACCCAAAGTCAAATTCAACCAATCTGAGGCTCTAATCCTAAAAGGAGCCACGCAGCTACCTATCTGAGGCTTTTATCCCAACATGAGCTACGCAAGCACCTATCTGAGGCGCTTATCCCAACATGAGCTACGCAGGCACCTATCTGAGGCTCTTATCCCAACAGGAGCCAAGCAAGTCCGATAGACTCATCCATTCATAGTTATCACGTTCGTGGACAGTTGACATTTAAGTCCCAGCTAAAACACAAAACTGAGCGGCTCTCTCCGCGAACGTGTTAAATCCAGCTCCAAACAAGTTGTGCTTTGAATACAAACCTCGTCCTTGCCAACCACCCACAATGACATATCTAAACATCTGCCAGAGAGCTGCCGTGTTCACTGCACTTGCCGGAATTAATGTATGTACAAAAGAACCAGAATGTCACCAGATAGGCAGGAATGAGAGGTGTAATCATGAATACATCAGTCTTGCTCTCCTGGCAGATCACCGACAGTTGACTCGATCGATTCAAAAAAGTAGACCCGCCCTCGTTCGGTGGCCACAGAAAGAAAACAGATTGTAGTTCCATTTAACATTAAGTTATATACTATGTATTTAAGTTTTCTTTTTTAAGATCTTCGATTTTTTGTTTTTTTTTTTCCTTTTGTAATAATAATAATAAAAATAAAAATTATAAAATTTACAATAAACAATAAAAACTATGATAAATTCAAATTTGTTTCTTTTCCTTCTCATCAATAATAGGTAATAATAAACACTGCGTTTTGCTTTACTCTCCATTTGTCTAAAAATTATTTTAATTTACCTTCTGCACCGAATCGCCGAAACAACAAGAAGTGGAACATAATTGATCTGCACTCTAAAACAAGAAAAAAAAAAAAAAAAGGATAATCCAAAATTGAAACGCGCCCGCCGAAAGTGCTTGCCGAACTGTGAACTGATGCGTTTTTGACCACATCGCATTACAATAGTAATATTTACTTGTGCACGCGTGCACAACGTACACACATACACACACACATATATATATATATATTAGACATATTCATTATAATAGACAGCGATTAATATTAAATTGTGAAAAATACATCCATTCAGCTCATGGGTGAGACTACTACGGTTACTATTTATGTCATCATCATCGTTATTATTTATATTTTTTGTGTAAAATTCCTGCCATTGCACAATTAAACCTGTATTTTGTTGCCCTCCAGTTATGTCCCCCTCTAGACATCCGTCTGTTGCACACACCACTTCACTTCTGTGGGATATCTATCACTCTCTGCATAGTTTTTTTTTTTTTTTTTTTTCGTTTGCTTTGTTTAGAATGAACAAAACGAAAATGAGAAGAAAAATAATAAGAAAAAGAAGAAGAAGAAAAAAACAAATACAACTTGGCAGTGATCAGAATTACATTTATATACGTTTTCAACGAACGAGAGAGGACGACGAAGCGATTCTGGCTCGTTTATGAATGATTCGAGACCCCCTCCCTTCCTCTTTGTCTATTTGCTCTCATTTTGTGCCAGACTTTTTTAAAGTCAAGAAAAAAAAAAATTATTAATGTTACTACAACGACATACACATATCTCTCTATACATCTACTAATCTAATTAATATTTATAAACATTAAAAAAAAAAAAAATAATAATTAATGCCCGAACCATAGGTGCTCTCTGGACCGATCAAGATTGTGGATCGCGGACCAATATATGAACGATTGAGGCGGCACTTCCTATGATTCCCATTCGATTAAATACTGCATCTGGCCGTTGGTGAGGCGACGTTTCGCGCGTATGATGAAGTTCTCGCCGTTCTCGATGCGATTTGCCGCACCAAAGTATTTGTTCACCGATTGTTTAAGATCGCACAGTGAGACAGTATTCTGTGATTGGGATGTTGCTGATGATGATGCTGATGGTGGTGGTGGCGCCAATTGATTGGCGGCAACACCTGTTGATGAATTTGAACTTGAGGAACATATTGAGTTTCGTCGGCTATTTTGTGGTGAGGTTCTTTCCGGACGCTTTCGCAAGCGGCGACCATACGATGTGACTGTCGCTGCTGGTATACTGTCCGCATTCGATGTGGAGGCCGCGGTGCTGGTGTTGTGCGCCGATGAGGATTGGGAATTTGTTTGAGATTTACTGCTATTTGTTGAGTCGGCGGTTGGTGTACGAATTGGAAAGAAGTTACTCGGTATTGAATTTATGGTTGTTGTACTTATGACCTGGAAGAAGAAAAGCATATGAAACATCACGTATCTGGGAGGGAGTGGTGGTGTGTCTGTGGCTGCTCAAGAGGTATCACTTGTAATTCTCGGGGGTTAACCAGTAAATGGAGGAATCTCTAGCCATTCCCTATGATCTCACAACGCTGAGCATAAGGACTCTTCTTCAGGACTTCAATTGAATTGAAGAAGATCGGGGTTGCCGATACAATAGATCTAGATCCTGGTCGCGGTGTCGTTGCCTTCACGGCATGGGTTGTACAAGAGAAAAAACAAAACGAAAGATCGGAGTGTGTCACAAAAGACACTAGTACTGCAACCACAAAGTAAATGATTGAGTCTAGAAATTGGTTCAACGGCGAGAGCCCTATGCCAGGCAGTGAATAAGAACATGCCGTCATTAATGACTAGCTTCAGTCGCAACTTGGCACTCATGCACAACGTCTTGGCAACCGTCGTAGCATTTTTCTTCAGAAGTTGCAGAGATGAAGGGGAAATAGAATCTGTTCCTCATCTTGGCACTGTCATGGCGTATTTCTTTAGAAAATGCAGAGACGAAGGAGAAATAGAATCTGTTCATCATCTTAGCATCGTCGTAGCGTCTTTCTTTAGAAAATGCAGAGACGAAGGGGAAATAGAATCTGTTCATCATCTTGGCACCGTCGTAGCGTCTTTCTTTAGAAGATGGAGAGACGAAGGGGAAGTAGAAACTGTGCGGCATCCTAAGAGGAGGAATCAGTCTTTGTGGAAGATTTAAAGAAGGACTAAGTGGGAAAAAAATCCGGTATAAAGACCAAGTCATCGCGGACGCAAGACAGCTTGATCTTGCTGACTGGAAGCAGCGTGCCCAGGACTGTCAACGAAGTCAGCGATATCTCAGACTCGACGCCTCCATGGGCCGTAGGCTTGCTATGTAAGTAATTGGGAAAGAAGGACCACCTGTGAGACCACTCTCAATAGTGCAAAAACCCACAAACTTCTACAGTGCAACAGAAAGTTCCAACGGATGGTAGTTGGAGCGCTAAATGGCCACGATCATCTGAAGTACCATGAAACCAAAATGGGACTTACCCATGGCTTGTGTGGGAATGGCCACAGAAGTTGAGAGAATTGAGTAGGAGAGACAGAGTAAATGCACGGCCACACGGGGATAGAAGGCAACGAAATGGCCGACTTCCTGCCAAGTTCGGAGTCGGCATAAAATTGTAGGTCCCTTCCACTCGTGATAGAACAATAGCACGCACAACACGAGTGTTTGCTGAGAGGCTAGGCGATGGCCCTCTACGGGCTGTAGCGCCACCCATATATATGTGAAGCAAGCCAAAACAACTGAAAAAGGTTTAAGGCTTGAATTAAACTCTGTATCCTAACAGGCTTCCGAACAGGACACTGCAGACTTAGGGAACACCTAAGGAAAGTACTGGGAATCGGAGTCTTTGTGGAGAGTTCTATGGAGAATCTAATGAAATTCCAGAACACGTTCTTCCAGGACTGACAAAAATCTCCTTAACCTCAATTTCCACGTTCATTAGGATTTCAGGATGGCTGCGCAACGTGTTGACATGATGGGTACGAGGAAGGTGTGAAGAGGAGAATGTATTCCCCCTTAAGGCATCACAATGAGTCCATCAGGACCTACCTTGCAAGTCTACCCACTGACCTAACCTAACCTAACCTTGATTGGGAAGCCATCTGAGATTCATACACGGAATGTCTCATGGTGGTAACATGACAGACACCAAGGGCACAACGGACCCAAGTACTTCGTCTATGTGAACTGCAGCCCACAAGGGGAAATGTGAGCCTGTCCATGTGAACGTCTTTGCCAGCTTAAGGCTGTTCATTAGAACGCAAGCTTAACAAGGACAATCGTTGAAGACGACAGCGGAAGAAACTCTGAAGGGATGAAACACACCATTGTGAGTGGGCACATCAATTACGGGAACCTTTAGTGCCGTGCAGGGAACCGAGCTACACGAAGAAGAAGAGCATTAGAGCTCAGTCGCCTTCCAGCTTTGTCCTCTTCTGTGGTACCTCTCGGAATCGCCGTGACGAATCGAATCGTGAAACTAGCTGCCCCACGATCGTTACCAACTCCGTAGCAACTTAGACGAACAACTTTAGCCAGTGAAACGAGCAAAACCAAACGTCTGTCGACAAATGCAAGACATAACCTCATCAAAGCAACCAAGAGAAAATGTATACCCCCCCCGGAACCACATCAGACGACGGACACAAAATAAATGAAATTGCAACTCACCTCCACATTCGATGACAATGGTCGTGTTCGACGGCGTCGAACCTCTTGATTTGGCCCGATTCTTATATCTTTGGCACTCAGTCTTCGTTTGATAGTACGCACTAACCGCGGCTGTCCAGCAGCCTTGGCCATATCACTATTACTAATGTTCGGCAATAGCCCGGAACTCTTTAATGCTGCTATTTTGGAATTTAGATCTAAAGTATTTGTGAATATGCTATTGCTGCCGAAGCTGACAGTTTTCTTTGAAATATAACTGCTGCCAGTTTTCTTGCTCACAGCGCTCGTATTATTATCACTCTTTTTCGGCGTAAGCATACGGAAAGGATTGTTGATGCCAAGGAAATTCTTCGGTGGCGGTATAATGAGATCTAGGGTGCCGCGACTGCTGCTCGAGTTCTCGTCGGACGATGAATCACAGATGTTGCGTGGCGAATCGTTTGACTTGTCTGACTCCTTGTAGCCCTTGGATAGTGTGAAGGCTTTTCTCTTGCGACTGTTCTTCTGTTGGGGCTTCACCACTGGCGGCGCGACGTCGTCCTTCTCCTCTTCGGGTTTCTCCTTCTCGTCCGTGGGATTGTCGTTCGATTGGTCACTGATGCCGCTGTCATCTTGCAGCGTCGGTTTGCTCTCCTCTCTCTCGTCCATGGGGGAGGTCAGTGCCTTCACTTTCTCAATGATCAGCTTGATGGGGATTTCATCGTCGGATGTAAACTTGTCATCATCGTCATCGTCTTGGTCTGGTTTTGCTATCAGCTCCGTTTTGACTTCTGGCACAGGCTTGGCGGCGGCTTCTACCGGGGGTCTGGAATTTGAACTGAGTTGCATGTGTTAAGTGAACGGTTGCAGGGTCAGGTGATTGTCTCACCTTTCGTCGACGTCGGCCACAGGCGCGATCCAGCGGGGATCATCCTCTTCGCCATAGGGGAGGATTTTTATCTTCAGCTTCTCGCGGATCATCTGATTGCAGAGCAATTCGCAACGTCCGACCTCGTAGGTTGGTCCCTGTGGGGGTTTGTTCGCACGTAGGCCCCAGAAGGCGTGGTCTTTCTTGATCTCCTTGCCGCACTGGAACAGAGTTGGGTGCGCCTGGAGGGTCTTCAGGATGTTCGCCTTGAAATCGTTGTCCGACAGGCTGAGCATCTGTGGGAGACTAAGAGCTACAGACGAGGGCGACTTTGGTGAGGGCTTTTGCACTTACCGACAGCGGCAGCTGCAGCACCGGTCGCTTTTCCAGAGCAAACGGATAGATGTCCTTGTGGAGGTGATGATACTTCTGGAAGTTCTTCATGATGGCCATGTTGTAGAGGATCAGATGCGCCAAGTCGACCCATTCCATTTCGATGCGCCGCAGGAATTCCGTAGATGTCCTTGTGTCGTCGTTGCACACCGAACAGCCGAATATGAAGAAGCTGTGTGAAGAGGGCACGTGTTTATTTCTAGGGGAAGACAGACGAACAAAGAATTTATACTCACACATCCCCCCGGAAGAGGGTCTTGACACATCCCACACAATGCACGTGGAACCATTGCTTGCACTTGCAGCACTGTATCATGTTGTTGTCGAATTGGCCACTCTTGCCGCAGTAGCAGTAGATGTGCTCGTCGTTGACACGATGCTTCTCGTCCCATGTTAAGGAATCAAGCTGAAAGTACGAATGGGAAGGTTAAGGAATGCATTCTGCGCTGTAAGAGATGAGGTTTGTAGAGTGGCCGCATCATACGTTCGTAAGATCGATCCAAACTCTCATTGAGAAGTGCTACCAAAGCAGCACACGAACTTACCGCATACGGGAACTGTTTGTTGGACTTCTTGCACTCAACCTTCGCGATCTTCTGGAATCTCGGCTTCTCCTCCACGTCATCCTCCGCGGACAATTTCATCGGCTTGACACATCTGCAATACGACAGCGATCAGCAAAGTCAGTCGAGAAAACAATAGAAATGCACTCACCTCTTGCACATCCACTCTCCGGCTTTCGACGTAACCTCATCTGTGCACCGTCGATGGTAACCTCTGCCGCATCGCTCACAGATCTCAACCACATCGTCATCGTTGTCCCGCTTGCAGGCCAGACAACTTGCCTTCTCTTTGCTCACCACATCGGTGCTGAGTTTCAAAAGTTCATCCACGTTCGACCAATAATCGGTCTTGTCGTCGAACTGAACCAAATACTGCTGTCGGTGCACATCGACCACGGTGCCGAGGTAGTAGCGCCCATCGCGACGTTTCACCAGAGCGTCCTCGCCGATTTCGAATTTCTGAACTGGAATTGGAAACTCATCGAACGAGTTCGACTTGTCCTGCTCGGGCGTTAGATCTTGATATTGTTCCATCGGTATGACCAAATCGCTGTGACAGTTTGTCGGTGTCGTCGAGTCGGGCTCATCGACGACGTGCATTTCCGTGTCACATGACTTGCGCCGCTTCACCGATGCCGTACACACGGGTGCCAATGTCTCGACAATGGTCGTGTGTTGACTCACAATCACTGGTGGTGGGACAATGGGATGCGGACTGGGCAGCGATCCATTCTGCGGTGGCGGCACCACTACTGTGGGCGTTGTCATTGTGGTTGCATCACCGTAATGATTATTAATACATATATTTATTCTATCTAAAACTACGGTCGAGGTAGTTGTCGGCACTGGTGCTGTTGTGGACACCAAGGAATTTGGTATTTTCACTGGATTCGGTGGTGATGTCGATGCGGGATGTGTGATTGGATGTGCCACTGGCGACGATTGATGATGTAAATGATGCAGCTGATGGTAGTGTTGTGGTTGCTGTTGTTGCAGCGGCAGCGGCTGCTGCTGCTGTTGCTGCTGCTTCAGTTGCTGTGGCTTGTCGGCAATGATTTTACAATTTGCCTCGTCTAATAAGACCGTTTTGTTGTTATTGTTATTCGTGTGATTCGAATTATTATTATTATGGGTGACGATTCTTATTGAACTATTATTGAAATTGTTGTTCACTCCTGAGATTGTTGAGGACTCATCCGGTCCGAAGTTGTTCGTTATCAGAATTGTGCCGGGTGCCTGTCGCACCAATTGAGTTGAATAGAATGCCTGTGGGCTTGACTGTGTGGCAAAGTACGTTGCCGACGGTTGCTTATCCAGCACTAGTCCGGGCTCCGTTGTGGTAACGCTAGGATATGTGGCCAAAGTTCCTGGGCCATTTTGATTAAGATAGTCTATTGCGGTTGTGAGATTATGCTGCTGTATACCGTTCGCAAATGTTGCGCCTGAATTGGACATCATTTGGCGTGGGGTATGTATGATTTCACACTAGAATCGAAAGAAACGCATGAGCACTTATGTCTTGACGTTGAAAAACAAAAAAAAAAAAAAACAAAAATGTGTGAACGCAAGAAAAACGAAACAGAAAAACGCTTTGACGAATTCCTCAAATTCGGTTCGTTTCCTCATCGGCCATAACCCTAGAAAAAAAGCAAACATTCCAAACCTGCCTGAAAGTCTAACCAAAACATGGATAAACAACAAGATAGATACTCAATGTTATACGTTACCTTCAAAACCTTGACATCGTCAAGGGAAATTATATTTGGGATATTTTTTTTTTTTGCGTTGACAACGTGCACTGGCGCCTGATGTGTCTGTGGTTTAGTGGTTGCCTCTTTAGCGTTCTGAGGAGAGTCGCCGTGAGGTGAGGGGGCTGCTTTATCATCTGCAGCCTGTAATGTCGAGTCGCCGCTTGCCGGCTCAGGGTTCCGAGCAACGATCCGGGGTCTAATGGGAGCTTTTACGTCTGCCGCCGGAAGCGTGTTTCTGCTGCTCCCCGGTTCAGTGTTCTGAGGAACGAGACGCGGTCTTATGGGAGCCTTTATATCTGCCGCCTGAAGGGTGTTTCTGCTGCTTGCCGGCTCATTGTTCTGAGGTCTAATAGGAGCTTTAACATCTGCCGCTTGAAGCGTGTTTCTGCTGCTCGCCGGCTCAGTGTTCTGAGGTCTAATAGGGGCTTTAACATCTGCCGCCTGAAGGATGCTCCTGCCAGAAGAGTGTTTCTGCTGCGGTTCAGGATTCTGAAAGACGTTCCTTGGTGCAGTGGGGGCTTTATCGCCCGCAGTCTGAAGTGTGCCTTTACTCCTCCCACCTTCAGGCTTCGGAAGAATGCTCCGGGGTACATTTTTGCTGCTCGCCCCTCCATTTTTCCCAGCTGTATTCGGGTCACTTTCGTCTGGCATATCCTCCTCACCCAACCGTATTGCAATGTTGTGCAGAATGAAACAAGCTGTCACGATATCTTTAACCGCCCGAGGTTTCAAACAAAAGATGCAATTTAAAATCCGGAATCTTCTCCTCAGCTGTTTGAAGCACTTGTCCATTGCCTTCCGCTCCTTCTTTATGAGATCATTGAACAGCGACTGCGATGTGTTTACGGGTATCTGAAACGGCGTCACTAGCCACGGCTCCTTGTCGTATCGCTTATCGGCTAGCAAGACTGAACCTGTAGAATTGGACATGATCTCTCTTGGCTTCGATTGCGACCATATAAGGTCTTCACAGGCCGATCCTGGCCACCTGACATCGACACTGGTGAACATACCATTGCCATCGCATGTGGCCAGAACCTTAAAGCTGTGCTCTCCTTCAGTGCTCAAGTATTCTGGGCCGTAAATTTGACACTTCTGCAGTCGCACTGAAGTGCAGGCCAAAACGCCAACGGCATTCGGAATCTTATGCTCGGCGGCCCAGGTGCTTTTCGCATCCAAGAGCTCCTCTGCGGTTTGAGGGAACTTCAGCCACACACCGGCCTTCGACACTATGTTTGATATCGTCCCAGAGATGATATTCGAGATCGTTGTGTTTATCACTCGCGTCGAATCCGATGCGGCATCCAATCCGGGATCGGTCAGGAATTGTAGGCAAAGTTTAATCTTCTCCGTGTGCGACAGGTAATCCTTGGACGGTCCAGAGCCCACAAACATCGACGCCAACCATCGGATGTTCTCCTTCCGGAAGCCGAACAATTTCCGATGGTCGGTGCCACTCGGGTCGCCCTGCAGCGTCTGTATCCGCTGTCGCATCTGTCTCATATGGAGCACCTTCGACATGATGGCGGCTTTCGTTTCACTGCACTCCCACTTTTCCGCAGCAATTTATCGATATGTCTTGACAAACTAAACACACTCACACGCTGAACATAGCCTCATCAGTTCGCATCCTTTTCCGATCGGAACATATTTCTCCAACTGTCGCCGTCCATCTGCGGGAGATTATGAACTAAACACACACACACACAACATGATTTGGTTTTATTTGCTTTTTCAATTACTTGGTAGAACTTTGGTAACAAATTTTGCAAGTGCCAGTGCACTCATTTCTCGATTACTTGTTCCATTTCCTGGGTGAATTCTAAAAGCGAATATGTCACGAAAATTGTGAACTTTAATGGTTTGTTAGGCAAGCAAACCATCCCTATTCCGGGAACTCGAATGATGGGCTGAGAAAAGAGGGGACACTCGGTATGTATGGACAGGCGCTTGCGTCAAGTGGAAGTATATACATATGTACCCCGTCCACCTGCACGTGGAGGATGAAATCTAAGGAATGCTAGTGAAACAGCACACGAAGTAAACAAGACTCCGTCATCCGGAAGAAAAGGATACAAAAGACCGAGTCTGCGCTTGACCTGATGTGAAACATTGTATTGGTCAATAGAAGTCCAGCAGGCGACTGAACGGCATATCTTGAACTCCCACTGATTTCAGTGAAAGGACAAAGGCCAACAGATTGATTGGGGGGGGGACTTTGCTTCACTTCATCTCTGAGCTGCCATGTGTGCCCCCATGTTTCCAGGAGAACAAAACGAACGAAAGAGACAATTTCTAGGGCTGCGACAAGAAGTTATGCACACAATTAATTGTGTAATGCGATCGTAATCAATTGGAATCAAGGAATCCACCGCTCACAGGCCACTGTGCGCAAGATGTATTCAGTTCTCCTTGAAATCGTATTTTCCATATGCAAGTTGGACTGGTTAGATTAATTACAATGCACACACAACTTATTTGCATATCGTTTTGCTGCCACTTCCAATAGCGTGCGCTTGTCTAACCCGAGCACAGACAGACGGACAATGTGTTAGACTTTCATTGCCAGCCAATGAAAGATGTATTGAAATGTGGTCAAATGGCAGAGCTTTCAGCAGCCAAGTGAGCAATTAACAATTGTCTGTCCTCAAGAATGTTGCCGTCTTTATATTCCAGACATTCTGTTTGGCCAACCCAACCACTTAGGAAGAAGAAAAATGCCTATAAACACATTATTGTTGCTCGCCCCCCCAAAAACAATTTCACTTCAAATGTCATCCAAATCAATACGAATTCAAACGTGTTAGGCCCTTTGTCAGTTTCGTCTTTGAGTTGACACAAGAAAACCACCAAAGGCAAAAAAGATGGAAAAGGGAATGTGCATGGTCATCAGACACCACCACCCAGACGATGGCCCTCATTCGTGTGGCCCTAAAATTCTAAGTTGCCAAGCAAGTTCCTCACCCCAAATCCATGCATTATTCTACAATTCGTTCAATTGACTTCAATATCGTTTATAACCATGAACATTTTCGCTTTCTGCTCCAGCACAAGGGCTGATGATCTTGCCTATTCGTAACACTTTTCATTCAAGAATATTGAAATGCCGCTAATATGGATGCAGACGAGGGCTACGGTCTACATAATCCTAACACACAGTTCCAGTCGCAGGCAGCAGTGAAGGAAAATCAGCTCATTGATTTTTATCGTTTTCAAAAGGAAATTGCGGGAAACTTCACAAGTAATTCGAATTCAGCCAATCAGTTTTTTTTTTTTTCAAATAAAATAGAAACGATTAATCCATAAAATCCAGAACACAAAAGCATCAAAAAATGAACCAAAAAAGAAGACAAGAGAAACAAAAAAAAAAATGTGAGAAAAGAAAAAAAAATCGCGCGTTCTAGACGAGAAGATTGATGGAATGGGGTATATCCAACAAGATTTATCACACTTCGAATGAATTTAGGAGAACTGAAAAACAATTTACCTTTAAATTAAATACCGAATTGATCGGAAAAACAAAATGTTATAGCAGTTATTTGGAACTAAATAAATGAAAAACAACAAAATAAAGTATGTTCAAGCTAAAGTCCCGACAGCCATTTTTCCACTGTGTTCGCCTATTCGTTGTCGCCTGCCTTCCACGATTCTATACGATACAATCGATTGGTATAATTTCAGCTGTTGTTTTTTCCCATATTCCACGGGAAGTTGCCTCTCTTTGGTTGATTTTCTTTATTTTTTTTTTCTTTCTTATTTTTTTGCTTCCCACACTTGAGTTGACACTTCTTGGCGGTTTCTTGGATTAGACGGGTTAGACTGACATTTTGGTATTGACATTAGCTATGTTTGGTTTGCCAAATGAAAATGATATATAAAATTGGTACGTTCAATTGCATGGAATATCTTTTCATTAGTAAAACGTGAATTCTATGTTTTCTTTAATTGAAAATAAAATTATTAGGCATTCCTTATCATTCCTACAACATCCTCCACCATATTGCATATAATTTTTTTTTCATGATACGCCTCTGCCTTCGAGTATTCAGTTGTCAGATGACTTCTACTACCAAATAACTGATAAAATAAAACCACAAAATAACCAATTTTTTATAAGCAAACACAAAATAAAAAAAACCCCACACCGACATGTCTTCATCAATCCCATGCTGCAATCACTGCACAACAAACGAACACACCTAACCGGTACCACATATCTGACATGTCCTAACCCAAGAAAAATAAAAGCCCATCTGTCAAAATATCACTTAAGTCCAGAATTTTGTTGTGACTTCCACAAGCATTTTCTTTAAAAAATCTATTTTAAATGTTTTCACTGGCCAAAGTATCACATCCACCCACTGGGGTGGAATTTTCCATAAACTGTCGCTTCTTCAATAGCACCGATGAGAATTTGGTTACAGCCGGTGCGAATATTCTCAAGGTGTACCGCATATTCCCCGACGTTGATCCCGTGCTGCGGGCGAAAAACATTGAGATTCACAATCCAAAAATGAAGCTAGAGTGCTTAGCATCGTACACATTGAATGGGAATGTGATGTCGCTGGAACGTGTCTCTCTGTCGGGTTCGTTGCGAGACGCATTGTTGATCAGCTTTAAGGAGGCCAAATTGTCCGTGGTTCAGTACGATCCGGACACATTTGCATTGAAAACGTTGTCGCTGCATTACTTCGAAGAAGACGACATCAAGGGTGGCTGGACTGGAAGGCATTTTACGCCAACAATCCGCGTGGATCCGGACAATCGGTGTGCGGTCATGTTGGCGTACAGCAAGAAACTGATTGTGCTCCCCTTTCGAAAGGACAACAGCTTGGACGAAATTGAGCTGGCCGATGTGAAGCCGATCAAGAAGACACCAACACAATTGATTTCGAGGACACCCATTCTGGCGTCGTACATCATCTCTCTGAAGGATCTTGACGAGAAAATCGACAATGTGGTGGATATCCAGTTCTTGTATGGATACTACGAGCCCACTCTTCTCATACTCTACGAGCCGGTGAGAACATTCCCCGGCCGTATAGCCGTGCGTTCGGATACGTGTGTCATGGTTGCGATTTCCTTGAACATCCAACAGCGAGTGCATCCGGTCATTTGGACGGTGACAGGGTTACCCTTCGACTGTTTCAGACTGTTGTCGATTCAAAAGCCCATCGGAGGATGTCTCGTTGCGTCTGCTAACGCACTGATGTACCTGAACCAAAGTGTGCCCCCGTACGGAGTCAGTTTGAACAGCATCGCCGACCACAGCACCGTGTTTCCATTGAAGCCGCAGGATGGCGTGAAGATAAGCCTCGACACGGCCAAGTTTGTGTTCATTGACTCGGACAAAATTGTAATCTCGCTGAAGGGCGGTGAGCTGTATGTGCTGACGCTGTGCGTGGACTCGATGCGAAGTGTACGAAACTTCCACTTCAACAAGGCCGCCGCCAGTGTCCTCACCAGCTGCATATGCGTGTGCCAAGAGGAGTACATCTTCCTCGGATCGCGTTTGGGGAACTCCCTGCTCCTGCACTTCACCGAAGAGGACCAAAGCACCGTCATCACCATCGACGATACGGACGTGGAAAAGGATAAGGAGTCTCCCAAGAAGCGCTCAGAAGACGAAGAACTCGAGGTCTACGGATCGGGAACGAAAACATCCGTTCAACTTCGCAAGTTCATCTTCGAAGTATGCGACAGCGTGCTGAATGCCGGCCCCGTAGGCTTCATGTGCGTCGGGGAACGAGTAGAAGTGGAGGAAGACAGCACCCACCGCGTGTTGGTGGAGACCGTGGCTGATGTGAAAATGGAAATCGTCTGCTCCAGCGGCTACGGCAAGAACGGAGCGCTTTGCGTGCTCGTCAACTCCATATATCCGCAAATCATAACCAGCTTCGAGCTGCCGGGCTGCTTTGAAGTGTGGACGGTATTCGATGATCCGGGCAAGAAAGCGCAGAGTCTGGTCGACCATCACGACTTCATGATCCTGAGTCAGAAGACAAGCACCTTGGTGCTCGAGACCGGCGACGAAATCAATGAAATCGAAAACTCCGGCTTCAGTGTGACGCAGCCAACGATACACGTGGGCAACTTGGGCAACAACCGCTTCATCATCCAGGTGACAACGCGCAATGTGCGACTGCTGCAGGGCACACGCCTGATTCAGAACGTTCCCATCGATGTGGGATCGCCCATGGTCGAGGTCTCGCTGGCCGATCCGTACGTCTGCATCCGTGTGCTCAGTGGACAGGTCATCACGTTGGCGCTGCGCGAAACCAAAGGCACGCCGCGACTGGCTATCAACAAGAACACCATCAGCACGACCCCCGCCGTGATGTCCATAGCCGCATTCAAGGACATCTCCGGTTTGTTCACCTCCAAGTGCGAAGACGTGATGAATCTCACCGGATCGGGCGCGTCGCTGTATGGCAGTGGATTTGGCTACATGAAGGCGGAGCCGAACATGAAGACCGAGGACGAGGAGGAGATGCTGTACGGCGAGTCGGGCAACACACTGAAAATGAAAAACCTGGCGGACCTGGCAAAGAAGTCACGCAGCAAGAACAGCGACTGGTGGAGGCGACTGCTGGCCCAATGCAAGCCGTCCTACTGGCTGCTGGTGTCGCGCGACAATGGCAACTTGGAGATCTATTCCATGCCCGATCTGAAGCTTATGTACCTCATCACAAACGTGGGCAACGGAGCCGATGTCCTCACGGACTCCATGGAGTTCGTCCCGATCCCGCTCAACCAGCAGGAGAACAGCAAGGCGGGCATTCTCCTCAATTGCATGCCGCAAAATCTCAACGTCCCCGTTCCGGTCGAGATAATGGTCGTTCCCCTGGGCAACCAAGGCAACCGTCCGCTGCTGCTGGTCCGCACCAAACTGGAGGTGATGGTGTACCAGGTGTTCCGCTACATGAAGGGCCACCTGAAGATCCGCTTCAAGAAGATCCACAGCATCAACCAGATCGACACCACGGAGAAGATGATCGAGGACGTCGAAGACCACGACCCGTACCACCTGCACGAGGAGTACGTGAACCGCTTGCACTACTTCGCGAACGTCAGCGGCCTGAATGGCGTCGTCATCTCGGGGATAAACCCGAGCTTCATATTCCTCACGTCGAAGGGAGAGCTGCGTGTGCACAGGTTCTTCGGCAACGGCACCATCAAAAGCTTTGCTCCATTCAACAACATCAACTGCCCGAATGGGTTCCTCTTCTTCGACAACTCGTTCAACTTGAAGATCGCCGTCCTTCCCAATTACTTGACGTTCGACGCACCGTGGCCGATCCGGAAGGTGCCCATCCGATGCACACCCCGACAGATCGTCTACCACCGGGAGAACCGCGTCTACTGCGTGGTCACACAAACCGAAGAGGCCACCACCAAATACTTCCGCTTCAACGGCGAAGACAAGGAGCTGACGGAGGAGAACAAGGGCGAGCGCTTCATCTATCCAACGCGATCGAAGTTCAGTGTCGTCCTGATATCGCCGAACACATGGGAAACCGTTCCGGACGCATCCATAGACTTCGACGAGTGGGAACACGTGACCGCCTTCAAGATAGTCTCGCTCGCCTACGAAGGCACGCGGTCCGGCCTCAAAGAGTACCTCTCCATAGGGACGAACTTCAACTACAGCGAGGACATCACGTCGCGAGGCAACATCTACATCTACGACATCATCGAAGTGGTGCCAGAGCCTGGCAAGCCGCTGACCAAGTTCAAGCTCAAGGAGGTCTTCAAGAAGGAGCAGAAAGGGCCGGTTTCCGCCATCGCCGACGTGCTTGGCTTCCTCATCACAGCGCTGGGGCAGAAAATATATCTGTGGCAGCTGAAGGACGACGACCTCATCGGGGTAGCCTTCATCGATACTCACATCTATGTTCATCGCATCATCTGCGTCAAGTCCCTCATCCTCATCGCCGACGTCTACAAATCCATCAGCATCCTGCGGTTCCAAGACGAATACCGAACTCTGTCGCTGGTGTCCAGAGACCTGCAGCCACTGGAGGTCTTCGACATCGAATTCGTTGTGGACAGCACCAATCTGGGATTCTTCGTCACCGACGCCGACGAGAACTTCATCGTCTACATGTACCAGCCCGAGTCTCGCGAATCGTTTGGCGGCCAGAAACTCATCCGCAAGGCTGACTATCACCTGGGCCAGCGGGTGAACACAATGTTCCGCGTGCAGTGCCACCAGAAGGGCCCCCACCAGCGACATCCATTCCTGTTCGAGAACAAGCACATGATCATATTCGGCACCCTTGACGGCGGCATCGGCTACTGCCTGCCTCTGCCCGAGAAGACCTACCGCCGCCTGCTGATGTTGCAGAATGTCCTGCTGACGCACAAAGAGCACTTGTGTGGTCTGAATCCAAAGGAGTTCCGGACCCTGAAGAGCTCCAGAAAGCTAACGTCGAATCCCTGCCGCTGCATTGTCGACGGCGAGCTCATCTGGTCGTACCTCATGCTGCCGCACACCGAGAAGCAGGAGGTGGCCAAGAAAATCGGCACCAAAATCGAGGACTTGTATTCCGAACTCATCGACATCGACCGAGTGGCGAATATCTTTTAAGCTGTTAGACTGTGTAGTGTTTAGATACGTAAGTGAGGTTATGAATAAAATATCAATTAGTGTATGTGTCACGCCATGATGTTGGGTGTTTTTTTTTTTTTTATCCGTTGGAGCTTCTGTTTTGGTTTTCTCTGTTGGATGGGATTTGAAAGGGTGCGTTATTTGAACCGACGACATGCCAGCTTTCGCAGCAAATTTGATCGAATTTCACTAAATACCGATGAAATGCTTCGAATTAGCAAGAGGTGACGTGGTAGCGACGGCCGTTACACGCGAAGGACGGTCCGTCAATGTGGTCAGAGCGGCAGTCGTATCGGCAGTTGAGGCACCTGGACCTGGCACGAGCTATGACGAGAGTGCCGTCAGAACGCCACAATCGACGCCTACTTGTGTGAAATGCGCGTCGAAATACCAGGCCACTAGAATCTCCCGAACTCCAGAAGGTATTCCATTCAACAGACGGGCACGTTTGGACAAGACAGAGTGGACCTGGGCCTCTTCAGAGCCGTTCCCTTTTCTCAACAAGAAGAATGACGGGCACAATTTTTCTTCGGACACGTCCGCTCATGCTCTGAGTTTGAATGCAATATTTGCTGCATTCTGTGGGATTATGGTGGCCTAATGTTTGCCTCAGATTTGCATTCATTTTGAAGAAGAAAATACCAGTTTTCATGGTCGACTTGGTTACTTGGGCTTCCCCCTTTCGAAGACACCTTCACGTTTCTATGGCGTTGCGATGTTTTCAATTTCTAATTGTTTTGCTTGTGTGGCCCATTTCCTCTGTCGCCTGCGTACGTCCGTGTATATTTCGTTATCATTTTTGTGAGAATTTTTAGTAGAAAATGGAAAACCCCCTGATGGCCAACTCAAGTGCATTGGACATTGCAGACAATTGCAGTTCGGAATGCAAGTCATTCGCGCATTGCGTAGCAAAACTCCCTAATCTCGTGTCATTTTATGCAGGTGACCTCTCAGCTGAAAATCTAGCCGTTGCCGATTGTGTCCTCAGGATTCTCGATGACGGAATCGAAAAGCTCCAAATCGCAATGTTGATTCCGACTTTTCTAGAAGACCAAGAGCTGCTTAAAAAGGCCATGCCAGTGAATGAGCTGAAGAAGTGCTACGACCACTACAACGAGTACATGCGTCATGCTGCATTGGTTGGTAGATGTGGACGCTTGGTGGGAAACTTACTCTTCTTCTTCGTCATTTCTTCCAGGCACAGGGCACGGGGAAACAGGATCTGCATATATCCCTCATCGAAATGATCGATATATTCTGTGAAAATCGTTACATAAGAAGTATCCTGCCGGATTATGTCTCGCAGATACCTCCGGAACATTTGGAGTTGATCAACGCGCTCAAGGAACTCCGGCACATTGCTGAGGTGCGCCTGAACACCTCGGCTGTGGTCGAGATGCGGAGGGAGAAGGCAATTCATGGGATCTTCCAAGACAATGAGAAGACTGCCAAGGCGCTTGTTAGTAAGTAAAGAGAGTAAACATTCAGCTGTTTACCCAACTCCTTCCTTAATTTTTTCAAGAGCAAAAGAAACAACTTCGTGAGCAGGAGGTGAATCTGCGATGGAAACTGGGTTCTAAACAAGCGGTGATCAAGAAATACGAAGACGAACTTGCCACGGCTAAGTGGGAGAACAATATGAAAATAAAGCAAGAAATGTAAGCATGAACCGTACATTTAATTCTGAAGAGGTTCATTCATTCGTCTTCCCTTCCAGATTGAAGTCCAGTCAAAGAATAAGAGAAACTCAAAATGAGAGCGCAGCCAGGCAGGAAAGCTTACGGGAGGAACTAGAAAAGGCGAAGGCTGCTTATGAACAAGTTCTCAAGACGAATGGAAGAGCTGAGAAGGATTTGCGAGATGAAAAGTACGGGGTTTCGGTTCGCTTTAAGTCATCTTACACATTCTTCAGCGCTTCTTGATCGCCGCTTCATTCTTCCTTGAATTGGAGGAGGACTAGTGAGTTTAGGGAAAGATGTGATGGCCAATGGCAATCACCGATGGTTGCCGCTGGGTGTCTAGGTTCGATAGCCGACACGGACAGCTTTCATTACTCGCGGATCTGCGTCTCCCCAGTTATTGAGAATGCTCAGAGTGTGTAGTTACCTAGAATAAGCATCTCAAACACCGCCGTTCGGAGTCGGGATACAAGTCTGTATCCCCAGCGACTCGTGAGTTGACTTGGACAGTCGAACATTGATCTGGTCACAGTTCCAATGTCCATCCTTCTGCATGAAGTAGCCACTTTAAGCGCCCAGTCCTTAAGAGCCTCAAACAAAAAGTCCTCTTCAGCTGTGTTTGTAGCTGGTTCTATTGTCATGGTGCTACAGTATAGAAGCCGACGACATGACAGGTATCGCTGCACAGCGTCGATCACTCAATGCACCGATCGTCGCGTCAGCTGCCTCCTTTAGTGGATGCATAACAGGCTAACAAAATCCTCATAAAAGCAGTCGGTGATCCATTCAACTCTTGAACACGGTTGGACAGGACAGAGTGGACCTGGTCCTCTTCAGAACCGTCTACATGGTCTAGATTTGGACAATACAGCGTGGATCTGGGCCTCTACAGATTCGTTCCTTCTTGTCTACACTTGTTGGATCAACAGACGCTTGGCTAGATTTCTGAGTGTCTGTACACAGATCATGATTAACTCTTAACACAGCTTGACTGTTGTCCCCTGAATTGAACTGAAGACATCGCGGTGTGCCACAAAGACACTATCGCCTGCGACCATAAAGATCCATTGATCTACTGTTGTCCTCTGCACTTTTACCTGCAATCCTCTACCCAGTCGTGAATAAGAATCCCTCTCATTTCCCAGAAACAAACTCCTCCTGCAACTTCTCGGCCTCATCAAAAAGTACGACCAAAACATCGGGGATAAGATTCAAGAAAACGAAGAGCTTCAAAACGTCTACGACAAGCAGAAACGTGAAATGGACGAGTTCCTCGTCGAATACAACCGCAAGGAGGCCGAATACAACGAGTTGGCTCAACGAAAACTGCAAGAAGAAACCGACGAATTCAATCGGAAACTTTATCTCTTCATGAGCACCCGAGCAGCGCGAACTATTCAACGCTACTGGCGTCGATACCTAAAGGCAACTGGTAAGGTGTTCTCAAAGAAGGCCAAGAAGGCGGGCAAGGGCAGGGGCAAAAAATGAGCAAACACACTCTACGAATTACAAATTGCGATAACTCATCGAAGCGAACTGTTTTGAAGAAAAATACAAAATTTGAAAATATTCTCACAACTTTTTTATTCGTCGTTCGATTTGTTTGTGTGGTGGATCAAAAAACACTCCAACCTCAGTTTTGTTTCGCGAAACAAAAACGGGAAAAAAATGCTCTGAATCCAAAAACTAAATAAAACACCGCATCTCTGTTTTGTGTGCCAATGAATAATTTGTAGAAAACGCCCACCATCAGCTATCCAGATTATTTGTGCATTTAATTGTTTCTCTTCTTTTTTTTTCTGATTGCAAATTTGAGAATATTTTTGTCAGCAAACGGGTAAGTTGGGTTTTTTTCTTCATTTCTTCATTTATCTAGGAAATTGTGTGGAACCACCGCGTGTTTATCTTCTGCATGTGGTACGTTCCGCATGACGAAAAATTGTGCCCGTCATTCTTTCTGTCGAATCGACAAAAGGGAACGGCTCTGAAGAGGCCCAGGTCCACTCTGTCTTGTCCAAACGTGGCCGTTTGTTGAATGGAATACCTTCTGGTGTTCGGGAGATTCTAGTGGCCTGGTATTTCGACGCACATTTCACACAATTAAGCGCCGATTGTGGCGATCTAACGGCACTCTCTTCATATTTCGTGCCAGTTCCAGGTGCCTCAACTGCGATACGACT
This sequence comes from Eristalis pertinax, assembly GCA_907269125.1. NCBI lineage: Eukaryota > Metazoa > Arthropoda > Insecta > Diptera > Syrphidae > Eristalis > Eristalis pertinax. The sequence continues at coordinate 3,404,982 of OU026146.1, forward strand.
GCCGCTCTGACCACATTGACGGACCGTCCTTCGCGTGATTGTGTAACGGCCGTCGCTACCACGTCACCTCTTGCTAATTCGAAGCATTTCATCGGTTTTTAGTGAAATTCGATCAAATTTGCTGCGAAAGTGGGCATGTCGTCGGTTCAAATAACGCACCCTTTCAAACCCCAGCCAACAGAGAAACCCAAAACAGTATCTAAACACTACACAGTCTAACAGCTTAAAAGATATTCGCCACTCGGTCGATGTCGATGAGTTCGGAATACAAGTCCTCGATTTTGGTGCCGATTTTCTTGGCCACCTCCTGCTTCTCGGTGTGCGGCAGCATGAGGTACGACCAGATGAGCTCGCCGTCGACAATGCAGCGGCAGGGATTCGACGTTAGCTTTCTGGAGCTGAGCTCCTTTGGATTCAAACCACACAAGTGCTCTTTGTGCGTGAGCAGGACGTTCTGCAACATCAGCAGGCGGCGGTATGTCTTATCGGGCAGAGGCAAGCATGCCGCCGTCAAGGGTGCCGAATATGATGTGCTTGTTCTCGAACAGGAATGGATGTCGCTGGTGGCGGCCCTGCACGCGGAACATTGTGTTCACACGCTGCCCTAGGTGATAGTTAGCCTTGCCGTCCATCCGTCCTTTGTGTGATGGCGTAACGTTCGTTGTTGTACGTGACTCATCTTCTAATTTGCTATCGTCGTCAGAATTATGTATGTCCATTAGTACACGAGGCTGATGGTTATATTTAAACTGGTGGCGCAGTTAACCTGATGCACAATCTTTCAAGTAGCGCTGACACTCTTTTTTAATCCTCAGTCTAAGCACTATGGATGATCTGGTGCTTGTAGCCTTCTAGATGTGTAGTGAGTGGCATCAAATTTCCACAAGGGCTCACAGAGACTGTCTATGTTTTAGGACCTCGACATAAACTTAGAAGAATACCTCTAGATCTGACAGCTTCTTTGAGCTGTTTGCCAACCATTTGCCCACATCACCCGTCATCCGTCGCGTGTTAGTTCTCGCCCTAACCTTGGAAGAAGGAATGCTTTCTGATCTCACAGCTTCGTTGAGATTGGAGGTGCAACCATTTGCTCACAAGGATCATCCGTCGCTTCCTGAGTGTCGACGTAACCTTGGAAGAATACTTCTACATCTGACAGTTTCGTTTAGAATGTACGCAAGTCCAACCATTTGATCACATGGATCATCCGCCGCTGTTTATTGTTTTGTTTGATATCGACCTAACATTGGAAAAATACTGGGCTTCGAAATGTGAACGTCGCGTGCAACAGCTCATCTCCCATCCTTAAATGTACATGTGCAGTACATGCAACAGCAAACGACATCCCACGGAGCTGTCTTTCGTCGATGGCTATCAGAAATCATGTACACCGAGATAGTCGTCTTTCTAGTGCAAAACCCCTTGCCCATCGCATTTCACCACGATACCACCACCTTTCATACTTCATCTCTGATGGCTATTGATTCCTAGATTTTCCTTCGACGAGGTGAGAGTAGGAACTTGAAGCGTTTCTGTTTCTGAATTGCTCTGAAAACATAGAATTCCATATTTCTGTCTCTGAGGGAAGAAGAGGAAGATTTGAATGAACCAAGGTTCCCGCTGTTTCGATCTTCCCCCTACACTGAGCACATCATGAGTCATTTCGGGGAAAATCACCAATGCTGATATGCACCGCTTATCTGAAGTAGTTAGCTATCAATTTCCTATCGAGGAAAGTACCCATTTGTGTTTTGAAACGAGTGAAACGTATGCATTTGGTATTGTCGCAGTCATTGCCTTCGTTCTTCATCAACTTTCGACAAAGTTCGTGAGTGTAACGCCGCCAGTAAGTCAGTGAATAGCGAAAAAATCAATCAAGAATCAAAGAAATGCGAACAGATTGAATTCAATCGTGGAAAATGGGAATCACCGATTTTGTCAGTCCCCTCTTTCTGTTCTATTTGAATCGTCGCCTTCTACATTTTCTTTCAACAGCTCTCTCACGAGGTGTGTTTGAATGTGTGTATGTGGTGGAGTCACTCATTGCTTTGAGTGTGTTTAGTAATCAGTGAAGGCATGCTGAAAACTGATTGAATTCGAGTGATTTATCTTGAAATTGGGTTCATCTTCATGAGGATGTACACAAGAATTACACACGTGCATACATAAGAAGTATGTAAAAGCCAACGAATTATGAACTCGAGTCAAATTCCTCCCTCGATCGATTATGCCTCATTCAGAACTTCACGGCTGAAGCATTCCGAAAGACGAAAATGCGTGTCCAACCTTAATTGACAATAATTACCAAGGCCAACCACACCGTCCGAAAAGTGCATACCTAATTCAAAATGATTTCACCCATTCCTCATTTCACACTCAACATCGGATACCCAAGTGCGCGGTTCGTTCAGATGAAAACGCAGTTATTTATCTCATTCACATCCACACAGTAAACCGCACATCGTTGCGTCGCGTTTCGGCTTCCAATCATTCCGCAAGCGAAAACAGAGGCAATTCGAAGCTAAACGAAAAACATAACGAAGAAATTTCACCAACAACTCGCTCATTTCATTTCTACCCTCAAAAGAGTCGAGTAGGGTCCGTTTTAAAGGGCGGTCGTGCTTAAGCTTTTTGAGCACACACGACTTTTCACAATCTTTTTTGTGACAAAAAAAAAATCATAAAAAAAATATAAAAAAAAATTAAAAATCTTACAAAAAATCCAAACAAAAAAATTGTAAAAGTAGCAAAAATCGAGCAAAGTGTTGAAAACGTGAGTGTCTTGTGTAATTTTTCTTTTTCTCCTACTCTTTCAATATTTGTTCGTTTTTTTTTTTATTTTTTTTTTTTTCTTCGAATTGACGTCGACACTTTCTTCTTCCTGTGCGTTTGATGAATGGTTTTGGTGGTGGTGGTGATGGTGGAGGCGCAGGAGGAGGAGGGAGAAGAAAGAAAAGATGGAAAACTAACGAAAATTATTCTAGAAACAATTTAAAAGTCAATTGCTTAGATTTTAATGTGTGTGCATGAGTTGAACAACAAGAAAAAAAATTAATGAACTTTTTTTTTGTTTTTTCAATCTTGTTCTCGTTGCAGTTTCTTTTAAGTTTTTCTTTTGTGTAGATTGAGAGATCAAAAAATCGAGTTTAAACAAGACAAAATAAAAAAAATATGAATTCAACAGGACCAAACTACCAAATGGCATCCCTTTACGTTGGCGACTTGCATCAGGATGTCAATGAGGCTGGCCTCTTTGAGAAGTTTTCATCGGCTGGGCCCGTGCTATCGATCCGTGTGTGCCGCGATGTGATTACACGTCGTTCTCTGGGCTATGCCTATGTAAATTTCGCTCAACCTGCTGACGGTGAGTTTTATTTTTTATTTTATTTCATTATATTTATTCGTGTGTTTATTGATTGATCCTGCTGTCGGTTGGGTGGTGTGGGCATGTGCATCTGATAACATCCTGAAACAGTTTTTTTTTTCCTTGAAACGCCTCTAACACGTGGTCATCGAATATAACCCGTCGTCGTCGTTGTTGAAAAATGTACAAAAAAAATTCCATTGTGACTAATCTTGGGCGTCCATTTTAAATAAATGTTTCGTTCAGTTTTCCGTGTGGTGTAGAGCAGCCATGTTTGTTTCCGATAAAACACACGATGGATTGTGGAATTCGAAGATCTGTGGAACATTCAATTCTCATTTCGTCTCTGTGAGAAGAGAGTGAAACAGAAAGAGGGAGAGGAAGAGAGATTGCGAGACAGTTGTATGTTTGGCCTTGTTTTCTGCATGCCTTTTGGGCTACAATTTCGCCCGTTGGCCTAGTGATTGGAATCTCTCTGTAAACATGTGTTTGAATTTGTTGTTTACCGTGATTGGGTAAAGAAGAAAAAAAAAAGAAATGAATTAAAAGAACTGCAGACCACGATTTATGTACTTATCACGGGGAGTGTAGGCTAGCCACGTCTACTTGTCACTTTTTCTTTCGAAAACGAACATTTTCTTTTTGAGGAGGGGGTCTTTTTTCTCTGTTTCTTCAATTTCGTCATTCACGTGTGTGTTCTGGAACAATTGTCATCGAGTTTAGGCAACGTAAGCATTTAGAGAATCATCGGACTGGGCTAGATGACTTCGAAGAGACGATGCTTTATTCAAGTCATGCCTTGACGTTGCTTTATGTGATTAGACTGCTTCTTTTTTCTCTTTCAGAATGCTAGCGCTTTAGTTGATTTTTGTATTCGAAGATATCCGTAATCAGGTTTTTACTTGTTGCCATGCCATATTCGGACTGCATAAATTTCATGTGAATACGAGTGGTTCACAACTTGCAGGGATTGCTTGTTTTGTTGCAACGTCGATGAAGTCTCGCTGAGATTAGAGATCACTCAATGTTATCAGCGGATTTGCTGGGAATTTCCGATGAATTCATAAGAGAATCGACTTGACACGCAGTTCGTCTTCTAGGCGTCGTTTTTCTTCACATTTTCACTCGAGAAACTACCTCCGTTCTCCCTCTTTTCACGTACACTTGATTCGTACTTTCTCGCTGTTGAGTAAGGCGGCTGGAACACACGCTAAATTCGTGGCTGAACGCCTTTTTCAGTGTTTTTTTTTGGCAAGGAGATGAGAGTCAAAAGGGATCCTCCTCTTTCAAGCGATTTCCATTCAAACAGCTTCCCAAAAACATCACCTCTCACCAATCGAACGTAAGAAGCTGTGATTTATCGTTTCGCTAGCAGATGTTCAGGTTCTCCTTGTCTTCGTTCGATCATCCCATCGGCTTATGAAAATGCGTTACCATTGTTCAGCACATCCTCAAGGTCATTTCAATTCTGCATTCCATTAACGAATCCTCGTGTTTTCTCTTGTCTTGATTATGTTTCCTTCTTGTGCATGCGCAGTGCTGTTTGAAATTGAAAAGTCGCCGGCTACCTATAAATCTCTCCGCAGAACTGATTCTCAGCTGTTGCCTAAAACGCAGTTATCATCTTATTCAAATCGTTGATGTCCGTTCCCCTTTGCTTGCCCACTTTTTTTTTTTTCCAGTTCCAGCCATCAAAAGACTCGCCACAGTCTTCAGACAGAAGTCTCCCTCTCACTTAACCATCAATTGTCATGGTCTAGATCCCCCCTCTTTCTCAGACTGAACAAAACAAGATCTCTGGTGGTTTTTCTTCTGTTCACAAGAGAATCGATGTGAATTTGAGTGCGTGTCGCATCTACTACGCCTCGTTTTTCTTCACATTTTCACTCCTCTCGTGTGTCGTCTTGGCTGGTTTTTCTCTTGTCTACCTGAATCAAACAGCCAACCAAAGCAGCGGCCTCTGATTGATAATGGAATGCGTATGAGCAGTAAATTCTTGCGAAAATCCCCGGAGTTCGAAATGAAAGGAAAATGTTTTTGCAATCGCGTCGCACATCTGCTGTGTCACGTCGTAATTGTGAAGGACACACCAAGCAGATGCAAAAGTGGTTTTCAATAGAATTTCTCGGACGGACGGACGGGGTTATCAGGTTTTACAACATTTCATCTCCCATGTGGGAATGGGATTTTCGCTTGTTTCACAGCTGTTCAGCTCGTTTGTGACTCAGCCGAAATTTGAGCACCCCGCGGATTTTGTGTCAGACGCGGTCGGTGATAAGGTTATCAAATAGAGATAATCCCCCTGGCCAGACACACACGACTATTACGTCCGCTTTGTCTTGAGAGCAGCAGCAGCACCAAGCATCAGCATTTCCTGAATAGCCTTCACACGTTCTCCGCATTCCGCCGTTGTTTGGAGTGTTGTCCGAAGCTTGATTTTTCAAGACATCTCTTCGATTAAGTTCGAGATTATTCCTGCACACTTCAGTAGTGTTCTGCTTTGTGTCCGTTCAAAGTTATGTTTATTTACACAGCTTCTCAGATTCTTTTTGTTTAGTTCTTTTCTTTTCTTTGTCTTCGTTTTCGCCCAACCTTGAGAACGGGTCGTCGTTGCATAGTCTCTCTGTTGTTGTCAACCACTCATTCCATTCCATTCACATATGCTGACGACGCTGCATTTGGTTGGAATTCAGGTTCTGGTACTTTTTTTCCCCTCATACCTCCACCGTCACTCGTCAGTATGCCCTTTTTTGTTTTCATTTGTTTGCAATAACTGCTTGCGTCGGCTCTTTGTCTTACGTCGCTGTGAATTGCATATCAAAAGAGTATTCAACTTTCACCTTGGGAATGTGTTGTGGTGGTGGTCTTCTTTTCTTTCTCGGCTTTTGTTGCGCCGAGCATTAACTACACAGAGAGCTTAGTAAGCTAAATGCGCAATTAGTTTCGAATGAAAGATGAGAGTCCGAGGAGGAATCCATGATGACAGATGGAGACTGGTTTATCGCTTCGTTTGGGTTTAATTTGATTTACACTTTCACTTTTTTTCTTCTCTCTCTCTCTCTCTCTCTCTCCCTCTCTCCCTCTCTCCCTCTCTCCTTTACACCTTGGTAAGCTGGTGGTGATGTCGTCGATGATGGCGGTTTCGGTGGTGGTGGTGTAGTAGTGAAAGTGAAACGATGATAGAAACAGGTACAATTACTGTGTCGTTGGGCCGAGTCTTTGGCCTCGCCTGCAATCGCCTGATACATAATTCATGAATTGGTGTCTGGTTGTAATTTTACGCATTTCATTCACACACCAGTTTCCTTTTTTGCGTCGTCTCTTCTTTCTTTTTTTTTGTTCACTTTTGACTGCGTAGTTATTTTGGGAGAGCTCCCGTCCGTCGTACACGTGGTTGTTTCACAAATTGCTTACGCACCGGTGCGGCCGTTGACTTTAGAGGATTTTGATGTGATTTGCGTGGATGAGGTGGAGAGACAAACAAATTGATATACAGCTAAAACCCATTGGTCGACGGATGATATTCTCTTCCTCGATTAAGATTCGTAGCTGTTAGAGTAAATACTCCGCTTACCGTGTCAAACGAAACCCATTCGTTTGGCAGAAGTAGTTGGGTTACAAATGAAAATACATATAACATCTCGATTGTCTTTACGGTGACCACTGTGCGGTGGATGGGGAATGAACATTTGAGGTTATGAAAGTGGAGACATTTTTGTAGAATGTAGCACGCACCACCCGATTGGATGCAGTGACTACAAAGGATGGTTGGATAACGTGCGAGGAAGGTGAAAAGGAGAAAAAAGAAAAAAAACAGACGTAATTTCCGCGTCAACCAACAGACCCCTAACCTAACTTAACCTAGGAAACCATTGAAATCTGTCTCAAAGCACATTCTCAACCATTCTTCTCAATTTCAAATAGAATCATTCTTCTCCAGCGTGTATCTCGTCTGTTATGCGTCAGAAGTCATGTTTGTTTTCGTGCCAAAAAGTTCGAGGTTAGAATTCATTATGTTCTCTCAAGCTGGATTGCGTTCTCGTCCATTCACTCATTTTTGTACAGCTTACTACCCATTGGTCAATGAGTGTACCCTTACTCATGAGGCTAAGATTCATGGCTGTTAGATTAAAACTATCGCAACTTACCGTGTTCACCGGCATACATCTGGTGAACAGAAGTAGTAACGAGACATTGCATCAGATGCAGTTCAGATCCCCTTGTCAGAATTAAGGATACCCATTTGTACAGCTTCTACCCATTGGTCGATGAATGTCCACCCTTTTCATGCGATTAAGATTCATTGCTGTTAGATTGAATTGTCGCAACTTACCGTGTTTACTTGAATCCATCTGGTGAACAGAAGTAGTTGTGAGACATTCCTCCATATAAGTCGCCACCGAGTGTGCTGTGTAAAGCAGAGGCAGACCCTGTTGTTCAAAACCCCCCATTTATACAGCTTACTACCCATTGGTCAATGAGTGTACACTTAACTCATAAGACTAAGATTCATGGCTGTTAGATTAAACTATCACCACTTACCGTGTTTATCTGAATACATCTGCTAAACAGAAGTAGTTGTGAAACATCACATCGTCGAACTTACGAGGGTCTTGTGAGAGGGAATCACGAAACCTTACAGCACACTAACCATTGGTTGATGGAATGTCTTGCTTCTTCTATGATCAAAATTTGTTGCTGTTATATCAAGGGAGACACCACCAAACCGTGCTTTGTTCCAAATACTGTTGTCTAAAGCCGAGGAGGTTGTGCTACAGTCTAGGTCTTGTGTTCCTTCTAGGATTTCTCCTCTCGTCAGACATTTTTTTTTTTACAGCTTACTACCCATTGGTCAATGAGTGTACCCTTACTCATGAGGCTAAGATTCATGGCTGTTAGATTAAACTATCGCAACTTACCGTGTTCACCGGAATACGTCTGGTGAACAGAAGTAGTAGCGAGACATTGCATCGCATATGGCCACCAACTGTGCTCGTCTTCCGAGTGTGAGAGAATTTAGGATACCCCTTTATACAGCTTACTACCCATTGGTCGGTGGATTCAACCATTTTTTCCATACGACTAAGATTCATGGCTGTTAGATTAAACTATCACCACTTACCGTGTTTACTTGAATACATCTCGTGAACAGAAGTAGTTGTGAGACACTACATCACACCTGCGAGTCTTCTGAGAGACTAGCACATTCCGCCTTACCACCTACCAACCGCTGTTTGATGAATCATCGGTAATTTCACTCCATTTCCACATCTTTCTTCATTTTTTTTTTAAGTAACTCTTTGCTCTTGTTAAACCTCTTGACTGACAATTGTTGTTGTTTTCTATTAAATTTCTTTCAGCCGAACGGGCCTTAGACACAATGAACTTCGATTTGATCAGAAACAGACCAATTCGCATTATGTGGTCACAACGCGATCCGTCACTCCGTCGTTCCGGAGTTGGAAATGTTTTCATTAAGAATTTGGATAAAAGTATCGATAACAAAGCTATATACGATACGTTCTCGGCATTTGGGAATATTCTCAGTTGTAAAGTTGCCGTCGATGAGAAGGGCAACTCGAAGGGCTACGGCTTCGTTCATTTCGAAACGGAAGAAGCAGCGAATATGTCAATTGAAAAGGTGAACGGCATGTTGTTGGCTGCGAAGAAAGTGTACGTCGGCAAATTCATTCCACACAAGGAACGCGAGAAGGAATTGGGCGAAAAGGCGAAATTATTCACAAACGTCTATGTGAAGAACTTCGGCGAAGATTTCGACGATGAAAAGTTGAAGGAATTGTTTGAGCCATTCGGCAAGATAACCAGTCACAAGGTATGTGTGTTCACACTTCTGGCCATCCACAATTGGATCTGACTGATTTTTGATTTGATTGATTTTAGGTGATGACAAAGGAGGACGGTAAAGGAAAAGGTTTCGGCTTTGTTGCGTACGAGACAACCGAAGCCGCCGAAGCAGCGGTTACCGCTCTTAACAGCAAGGAAATGTCCGACGGAAAGAATTTGTACGTTGCACGGGCACAAAAGAAGGCCGAACGTCAAATGGAGCTGCGTCGCAAGTTCGAGGAGCTCAAGAAGAAACGCCACGAATCGGTGTATGGCGTCAATTTGTACGTGAAGAACTTGGACGACTCCATCGACGACGAGCGGCTACGCAAAGAGTTCTCGCTGTACGGAACAATCACATCGGCAAAGGTGATGACAGACGAGGAAGGCCGTTCAAAGGGATTCGGCTTCGTGTGCTTCATTTCGCCAAATGAAGCCACATGCGCCGTGACCGAACTGAACGGACGTGTCGTGGGCTCAAAACCATTGTACGTGGCATTGGCTCAACGCAAGGAAGACCGTAAGGCACACCTCGCATCGCAGTATATGCGTCACATGTCAGGCGTGCGTATGCAGCAGATCGGACAGATCTTCCAGCCCAACGCTGCCGGTGGATTCTTTGTGCCCACAATGGCACCAAGCCAACGGTTCTTCGGCCCACAGGTCACAACTCCAATGCGAAACACACCACGATGGGCGACACAAGTTCGTCCAGCCGGTGTCGGACAGGGAGTGCCACAAGGAGCGGCTGCAGCAGCCGGAGGCTTCCAAAACGCTGGAATGGCTGCAGCAGCTGGTCAGTTCAGACCAACAGCAGCTCGTGGTGCTCCACAGGCTGTTCAAGGCGCTCATGCAGCTGCCACAGCCAGTGCATTGAGAAACACTGGAGCCCGGGCCATAACCGGTCAACAGGCGGTAACTGCAAACATTCCAATGACAGCACCCATTGCCACTGGTCCCCAGCCACGTGCTCCCAACTTCAAGTACACATCGAACATGCGCAATCCACCTGCACAGCAAGTGCAAGCACAACCAGCTGTTCAGCAAATGCATCCAAAAGGTAAGTTCGCGCATTTTCTTGCCTACCTATGGCGCAAATGTGACACATCCTTTCTTTTTTCTCTTCATTTACAGGACAAGAGAAACTTATTGCTTCGCTTTTGGCAAATGCTACACCCCAAGAACAGAAACAAATCTTGGGTGAACGTCTCTATCCGTTGATCGAACGAATGTACCCACAATTGGCGGGTAAAATTACCGGCATGTTATTGGAAATCGAAAATTCCGAATTGCTTCACATGCTGGAGGATAGCGATGCCCTCAAGGCTAAGGTTGAGGAGGCCGTTGCCGTTTTGCAGGTTCACCGTGTCAAGGACCAACAGAATTAAGGGCCAAAGAAAAAATTAAAAGAATTTTTTTTTTTCAAACTAACACGTGCAAGGAAAAAAAGTAGCAATCAACCAACACCTGAGTCGTGTGTCCGGTCATACACACACAACGACGCCACACATATAATAATCCTCTCAACGTTTTTGTTTTTTTTTTATTTAGTCTTTTTTTTTATTAGTTTTTGAACTTACCAACACTAAGCTCTCAAAAAATTATGAAACTCTCCTTCAATCAATTAAAGAAAAAATAACCTCAGATCCTTCTCCTCCTTTCCCCCGAGCGGAAAAAAAAGCAGTGCATATAACCGAAATATATAGCAGTCCAACAACCGCCCCAAGAACACCCATCCTCCCATGAAATCAAGTATGAATGAAATATGAAATCGTAACAAAGTAACACCAACGCTCTTTTTTCCGTTTTGTTTTTTTGTTTCAGTTCATTTTTGTTTTTTGTTTCTCAAAATCCGAATTGGTTTTCATTTTTATTCTATTCAATTGCAGTTGTGTTCATTCTGAGGAAAGAACGTGTTCAGACGATTCCCTGGCAAGATTTTTGATTTCATTTCTCAACTGCAAGTACGAACAAAAGAACATTCAAAGAATTGATGAATGCCTCGGCACTTGATGCCTGGTGTGCAGAGAAAATAGAAGAACTGCGGTTGGTTTCAATCAAAATTTTGGATCAATTGCCACTGGGAGTCACACTACTGTTCGTTTTCTTTATTTTTGTGAAAGCAAACGCTGCTGGTTGAATTGTGTCGCGTTTGTCAATAAATTTTTGTGTGCATTTAGTTATTTTTCAATTCCCACTTTCATTTGCAAATGCCACCAATTGCGTTAGCAACACTCTGACACAGCAAACATACAATTTCTGATGATTTTCTTTGAGTTTCTTTTCTTTTTCCCTTGATTTTTTGTTGTATCATTTCATCGCTTTGCGCTTGCTTTTGTACACGTGTTAAGCTCTTCTTTTGTGTTTCTCTGTTTGATCACCCCGAATTCCCGCGTAAAGAAAACCAAACAAAAGAAAGCTATATGTACTAACAAAACAAAAAAAAAAACCGTAAAAAAATCACAATAAAAATGGAAAACAGAAAAAAAATGAAACAAAAAATCGAAAATTATCACAAAGCCGACAAAAAAAGAAAAAAACGTAGAAAAAGAACAAAAAAAAGCCTATGAAAGAAAAGAGAAAAAAAAACAAAACAAAACAAAAAAAGAGAAGGAAAAATTCTCGAAAAAAAATCGTAAAACGAAACAAAAAATTGAAAAAATTACTACACAAATTTGCATATATATTTGTAGACTCTCGAAAGGTACTACCCCGAGGGAATGAAGATTAGGAAGAAGAATATAAATAGTTACAGGTTTTTTTAAATTTTTTTTTTAATTTCGAGGCAAGGAAAACAAAAATTCAAAACATGAAGAGAGATGAAAAAAAAACAGAAAAGAAAATGTTAAAACGGAAGAAAAACAAAAACAAATATTACAAAAAAGTTTTGTGAATGATTTTGCTACTTTAAAACAAAAAATAAAATATGAAAAAAAAACAACAAAAAAATATTATACTATACATTAAACAAAGAAAAAAACTTCAAAAAAATAGTAAAAATATGAAAAACATGAAAAAAAAATATAAAAAAAAATTTTGAACTGTAAAAACTATGTTGAAAATAAAAAAATAGTAAGAAAAATAAAAAGAAAAAAAAAGAATATTGCGCGCGCGAGATAAGTTATTTCATATGAATTATTTTTTTGTTTGTTTAGTCTTAAGTATGAAAGTTAGAAATGTTGTAGAAAAAAATAAAAACATTCAACAGTTGCGACTGAGTTGACAAAATTTAAGATTTCATTCTTTGTCAGTCGGTCTCTCATTCGGAGTCCGTCATTCGCCATTTTGATTCTTATTAGAACGATGAACACAGTGCTTAACCAACTGTTTCCAAAACAACAAGACAATGAGCCCTTTTAATACTATCCTCCAAATAAGCAACTAAACAAAAAGCACTCACTAGCCACAAACGGCAAACGTCTGCATTTCGGTTAAAAATTAACCCAATCAAAGCTCCTGTAGTCATCCTTGACACAATCACAGTCAAATATCCAATTTGTAGTGCTTATCTCCCTTTCCGTGGACAATCTTCATCCGTTCACTTGGCTTCCAAAATTGGCTCCATCGTGAAAAGACTCGTTGCTCGGTCGCAATACACGCACCTATTCACGATCACTAAAACTACACGTGAAATCAGTCAATCGAACATCTGCAATTTACACAAATTTCAATCAAAAACCACAATTTTGTTCACAAAAGAGTTCGAAATTGTACACTGACTTCCATTCGACACCACTCCCGTGTTCCTTTAAAAAAAACAATGACATTCTTGTGTCACTACTAGGACTGTCTGTTTGTGCGTACGACAGTGCAACCGAATGAATCAAACAACAACATTTTTAACTTTCATACCTAAGAACCAAAACAGAAATGAAACAATCATATGCAGCAGTTTATCTCATGAGACAAAACGAAAAACAAAAATTTCATACAAAAAAATGCATAAACAAAAATATAAAGTAAATACAAACAAAAAAAAATGTAAAAGAGAGAACTCACAAAAACAAAAATATAACCTAAAAAAAAAATATTTATACACAAAAAGCAAAAAAATAGGAAAACCACAGCAACACAAAACAAAAAAAACCATGAAAAAGTTAAGCAAAGAATATATATTTTATTTTCAACCCTCTCCCCCCCACCCAGCCAAGCCACTGATGGGACATCCAGTTCGCAAATTTCAGCCCACTTTGCATGGGACTTGCGCGACAGCCTGGATCTTGTCAATTTTGCTTAGATGTTTCGATGTTTATGAATTCGACTCTTTTTTTTTTAATTTCCTATAAGTTTTCTGGTCTTATATTCTTTGGTTTTTTATTATTTTTTTTTTATTTGGATCTTCGGTCACCGAACTAAAGGGTTGACCATTTTTTTTTCTTTCTTTCAAGTCCATCACAAGTGTTTATTGACCGTGTGCCGACGACAAAGTGGGGGAGCGATGTCGTCGGCAGAAGGGGGGTGGTATCAACCTCAACCTCTTCAAATTTGTGATGGTACACGATGATTGTGGTGATTTTCAAAATGGCAGAAGAGACAAACTTTAAAGGGTCATCAAGAGTGCGCAGTGGTGCGCCTGCACTTTGTCTTCAAGCTGAACGCTGGCCGCTATCCATGATTTTCTTCAGCATCCCCTTCCAGGGTGCACCAGTAGCCGTGCGCAACGTTTGGTCAACGATCAATTTTGCTTTTTCTGGCAGCTCCTTTTGAACATTTCGTTCCGATTTTCACGATTGAACGTAAAGCGTGCACATACTTATATTTCACACACGATATGCCCATCAGCCGGACGAGATGAGTGAAGCGGCCCCCACCCCCGCCAAGGGATGACCCTTTTGAGAGGAAAAAAAAATCTCCGCTTTCCGCATACACATCAGATGATGGTATGTTTTAATTTTTGCTAGCATTCAATATTATGTGACCTGGTTTCCGTTATTGCTTGCAAGTTTCAAATATCCACACACTCTTCGATGTTCGCCATCGAAAATCACCTGCGAAACAACACCCAAAAAAAAACAGAGCAAGCAGGAGATTTTTTTTTATTATTTTTCTACAAATTCAATTTTTTTTTTTAAAACAAGATAAAAAGTTATGAAAAAAACAACAAAAAAAATATAAAACAATATAAAAAAAAACCTTTTTTTTTTGCCCCGAAGCGGAACACATTTAGGAAGACAAGTGAAAAGATACGTTTTTCTTTTCCAAAACCAATTTGAGATCGCAATTTAAGAGAGGACGCGTCGATGAAATGTATTAAGTGAAAAGAAAAAGATGCGTCAGTCCTCTCAGCACTATGGATTTTTATTACGTTGATTTTTAAACATATTTTTGTTTGATTTTATTGCCTTTGCCAAATGATAAATATATACTTATTAGAAAAAAAAGAAAACACTTGTGAAACAAATTGTAATTCCATATTGTACAAGAATTTTTAAATAAAAACAGCAGTTCCACTTCGGTAAAACAAAGTTGTTTCCTCTCTCGGTATCTTTCGCATTTTTCAGACTCTGCTGTCAACAATGAGACGTCACAGAAGAAGAACCGAGCAAAGGGTGTTTTCATAAACGTCGGAAATCTGCGCCAGTACAAGCGCATTTCTTTTCCCACGCGTTTTTGAACACACGCAGTGCAGAATGTCTGCAGTCTGGACTTAGTACTCCCCTGTACCCATTTGATCTAGGATTGAGCACTACGTCATGGTGTGACGGCAGTTCCTCAACTGCCACAGATATTCAGTCGCATTTTCTGAGCACTGAGCATTGAAACTCAGAAACTGGCCCATTGTTACTACTAGGCAGTAAACCTACATTAGCTGGCATGTCTTGATCTTCCGGAGGAGTACCAGCAGTCATTTCTGTGATAGGGACCCTACATCGTCAGCCCTCACTTCATCAACACCGAATAGCGGTCATCTCATCCGATCAAAGGCGGAACAGTGGCAGAGGAAGTGCTCTGCAGTGTCGTCGTCTTCTCCACAGGCGACGCAGGGGGTTTCATCGCTTAGGCCAAGTACATTTAGCTGTTTGACGAAGGTATAGTGGCCCTTCTGCAGTCTTTTCTGTTAAGAGATAACAAGAATGCGGCGGATTTCTAGTAAGTCCTCTGCAGTCTTCTCTTACAGACGTTTGGGTAGCACGCGCTGGCTTTGTCTACAACCCGGAGAGTCGTACCACCTTCGATTGTGCTCTCGAGATGCCCAAACATCGAAGGAGGCCATAACCAAGGACTCGGGATGTCCCAACGCGGTTTCGGAGACTAAGAGTGCCTCCTCTGATTGTTGTCTAGCAAGTAAATTGGCGATCTCATGATGACCCGGGACTAGACGCGACCAAATTCAGAGAAGACTTGTATTGCCGAACTATCATATATGATGTGTTTAAAGGGTTGAGCAAGGCTGTCGTTACAGACACAAATACTTCGCTCCTTCCACTTGTTCTTAACTACTTAGTGCGTGGCCATTGTCCCATAGGTTTCCACTTAGAAAACCGACGCAAATTTCCCAACGAGGTGTGCAGTCTAATGATGTTGCTCTCCACAAAGGGGCCAGCTCCAGATTCTTCATTGGCCTTGAAGCCATCCGCAGTCCCTTTCTGGCTCAGATTCTGGCCACCTGATACTTAGGATCCTTTTAATAAGTCACTACGTTTAAAGTAAAGCTCAAGTAGTGCTCAATTTATTCTACAGGCTGATCATATAAGATCTGACAGTGTTTCAAGCAGTCGGTCCCATGTGCGGCTTTACTCCGGAAATATCGTCGTCAAATTTGTCCTTCACCACTTCGAGATTTTCCTCGCTTTTAGGGCATGAACCACAGCTCGGATACATCGATGTTGTAGAGCTCTGGCCACAAAAAGTCGCTTAACATTGTTCTATACTGTACCAAGGACTTAATCTTTATGGATGCCTTGATGGTTGATCTGGTTGGTGGCTTAACACGTAGCGACGAACCGCCTGCACACTGAAGCCATGACGACGAAATTCACTACTGAATGTATGTGCCCCCATACTTGTGTACCGCAGCACATTACTGACGGCTTCAAAAAATGTTTTCACGTTTCTACATGTTTTTCGATTCTTACTTAATTACTTAAGGTGGCGCTGCAGTCCGAGGTGGACCTGGGCCTCAACCAACAAGCGTCTCCAGCCAGCTCGATCTTTAGCTAGCTGTCTCCAGTTTCGCACGCACAGTTGGTTGAGGTCTGAGTGAATGGCGGCTTACAGCAACTCCTTGCTGACTTGACCACACCCAGTTCCACTTCAGGATACATCCTTTTTTTCAACTCTCACTAGGCGATCTGTATCCTTCCCAAAAACAAGCACTTTAGATTTCGATGTGTTGATGTGGAGACAATTATGGCTGCACCATGTTGAATCTGCCAGGATTACGATTTCGTTCGCACACAGCAGTGCTGTAATTCTGATTCATTGGTCCGGCATTCCTTCTACAAGTTAAGAGTATGCAGTGAGGGAGGCAATAGCTTTGATGGCTGCTTGGCCTACCCCTGAATTGACGGCATATTTGGGTGTATTTTTAATATTTGGGTCACCACATGCTTCCCGGATTGCAAATAGTTCGGCTTGCAACATACTGAAATTGTCTGGCAATTTATAGACAATTGAAATGTTCAGGAATTCTGAGGACACACCTGCACCGACTCTGGTCGTGTACTCTCTCGTTTCGGTGATCAGACTTGGCCCTCTAGATCGTCAAGAAGTCCACAACCACTCCGGCACTGCAGGAGGAAATTAAACGCTGCATCAACGAAACTCAGTCACATTTGTGCAGCAAGTGCGTACGGGACAGCAAAGCCCCATGGCTCCATTTGCGCGACGTGCTACTCCATAAATAACCCCATCCTATGTACTTTATGATTCAATAAAAAAAACGAGCTAAAGAACATAAACTGTGTTTTTTTATTTAATTCAAATTTTGCTTTCATTTTTGGGGCACTCTTTGTAAGCAAGTGCTACAGCCTATCTCTGGAGTTTAACGAAACGAGACCCAACATAAAAATATTACAAATTGTGGTGTCTTGTCCTCTCCTGTCTGTCAGTCATCAGCTACATTACGTTCGTTGCAGAGTGACGAGCACTCAGTCAAGTGGAAATAGGGAATGTGCATGTTTTCCCACTGTCTTAGCTCTGGCTCTGGCGTCGTCGTTGCCTTTTAACCATCACCTCAGTATTCATAACGCTGTTCCTGATTCGTCAAAGGCCGATGATGAACTAATTTGGACGGATTTGTGTGACATGCTGACACTTATGTGCTTTAAGAACCATTTCCTAAGCCCAATTACATCTGTAGAAGTATAATTGTGACCGTTTCTGAATCTAAGCATCATCCAGCGCACCCAGACTCACTTTATCGGACTCAGCGATGATGTAAGCCCCTCCTCAACAGAGCAAACAAATTGCAGTGACTACTTAATCACAAGAAGGTGTTCACTGAACCTCGCAGTATCTCTCCGCAAGCGTGCTGTCGTCGTTACACTGGCAGCAAGTAAAATTAATCATACTCTGCTCCCACTAACCTCTAGTCAAGGGCTCGCCACATGTCTCTTGTATTTTGAGTTCCAAAAGCATATTTCACCCATTCCCCCCAATACACAAGCAATGCCTCCGATAAGACGGAAGGAAACAATGAAAAAACAGTGGTCAACGAGAAACTGAAAACAAACTGGACCATCAACTGCTCTCAAACTACACACATCACCACAAGACCTTCTTTAGCGAATCGTCTTCGTCACTTCAGCTGTGACTGTGTGACTCGTGTGCATACACCGACTTTATCTTGAACCGTTTCCGGTTTAATGGCAACGAAATCGCGATAAGTTGACTTATTTCAATCTCAGAGTGTACTCAGCCATGGCACGGTGCATGTCACTATTCGCGACGTTGTTCGTTTACTCCGCAGTCGGAGGGAATATTCCGCAAACTTTTGCTGCCACAGGATCATCTACAACAACAGCACTAGATGCAATTCATAACCTTGCGAAGGAGTTCGAGAGCTTTAAGGCGCAGTTGACCTCAATAGAGGCGCGTTTGACGACACTCCAGAAGAGCATCGAGCAGAAGTCCACATCCGGCGACAGTCGTTGCTGGGTACGAAACATTGCCGACGCGGTCCGGGCAGTCAGGTATAGAGTTGCCGAGCAGGAGCTCGTCGAACTAAATAACGACGATCTGATTCCAGGCATTGTCCACGATTTATACGCAGGCTCCTTTGCCAATGTGGACATTATTCTGGAATTCGCCAGATCACTGAAAGGTGCTGAAACAAAGTTCCTCGTGCTCAGCGCCCTACATGGCGAGATGCGATCGAGTGGCAAGAGCGACGCGTTTAAACTGATCACCCTAGCGAACGAGCTGCAGCGGTTGTCGAGGGTGGTGACTGTGGAGACCAAGAAAAAAGTGCAACTGGCCGTGGAAAAGGTTGTTGAAGATATAGAAGCCGCGGCGAGTGGTACCTTCAAGGCCACCATGATCGCAAACAAGTTTCAGAACAACGATGAAGTGGAGACCCTGGCAACTGCTTTGTTCGACTTCCGACTGGATGTGGCTAACGCGGTGATTGAGGAAGTTGTCGACAAGGTCTTTGGGGTCGTCGCCGCCGGAACGATCATCGACAACATTTGCAGCAGCAAGTACATTCAGCTGGTCATCACCGGATTGGGAGCGGTATTCAATCGGTTTAACTTCGCCGGCAATTTGAACAACGACGTCATTGTGAGGTTAGCGTCAAATCTGGAAAAGCTCCAGCAGCGAGATGACTACGGAAGCTTAAGCAAGCCTCTGAAGGACGATGTCAACGATCTGGTTCGTCGACTGCCAACGTGCGTGCGTAATTTGTTCTTCGCCAAGAGCGTGTGTCTGTGGAACAAGGGCAAGAGTATGTACATGTACGCGGCCGACACTTCGATCAGCTACAACAGCGATCGGCGAAGTGTCTTCACGTCTGCCGGCGATCCGAAGCCGGGGGCATCTTGGATAGTTGAGAGGAACGGAACCGAGGTGTTCTTTCGCAACGTCGACTACGAGAACGAGTACTTGTATCCGGCAGGGATTTACTACGACGATGACATGCGATATGTGTTCACTTGGATACCGGGCAACAACAAGGAACCGCAGAGCGCGTGGATTGTGGAACTGTACGGAGACTACTGCTACTTGAAGAGTGCTGACTACAAGGAGTATCTGGTTGGGGCGTCGCTGAGGTACAACGATGTGAACTCGCACGTGTTCACATCGATTACCGGCAAGGGCGTGAAAAGTGCGGCCGAATATCAGTGGCAACTGAGAAACTGTAGCAGCACCAAGGCGTGGTTATGATGGGTTCTCTGAGGTTCCACGGGAGATGCTTTGTGATCGAATCAATAAAGGAAGTTGCTTGATGTGCTAAGGGTGGTATTTTTTGTGTTTCTTTTTTTTTGTATGGCGCGTCTGTTTATTGATCTGAATTTGGTTTCTCTTCTCTGAGACTTCTCAACACTCCTGTAGACAGGAACAGGAGCCTCCACCTTCTTAGAAGGCAGGAGCGGGCAAAGAATGATGAGATTCCACTCATCGTCGGTACAGATGAGCTGGTCCCCGTGGTCAATCAGATCAGCTCCAGGTGGCTTGAAGATGACAGTTAAAGTATGTGTTGCCCTCTACTTTGTGTACGAAAACTAAAACTAGTGTCTAATGCAAGGACTGCACCCCAGCGAGTAACATCGAAGACGAAGTTGGGCATGTCCTAGTCGCCAGATTTTTCGTTGATTCATTTCGACTTGTTTCTTTCAACAGACTTTATTTTCGACAGATCACGCTTAACTCTCCCTACCGTGCGCACTCTTCTTCTCCTTTGGGAGATTAAGGATTGCGTCTAAGGCGTCTTAGGCGTTGGCAACGAACTTTGTGCTCAACGAAATTCGACACCAGCTGCCAGACGTTGCTGGTTAATGTTTTACTGTCGTGACGTTTTCAAACAAGTCTGATTGAAAACAGGCACCAGCTCCACAAGCACCAGCTTCACAAGCACCAGCTCCACAAGCACCAGCCCCACAAGCACCAGCTCCACAAGCACCAGCTCTACAACAAAGCGTACATTCTTGCCTGCGCCAACTATCGAAGACGTTTACACATTTTCAGCGTTGCTTCAAGTCAGGGAAATCCACAACTCCTTCCTCAGCTGATGTCTCTCAGGATAGAACACAAATGCAAACACACAGCAAACACATAAGCAACTTTCTTTATTGATTTGATCTCAAAAGCATCTACCGTGCTGCGAGCTGCGAGGACATCTAAGTCCTTGCTAGACTTAGATGCTGCTACAGTCTCTCAGTTGCCACTGATATTCAGCCGCACTCTTCACGCCCTTGCCGGTTATCGATGTGAAGACGTGCGAGTTCAAATCGTTGTACTTCAACGACGCCGCATACAGATACTCCTTGTAGTAGCCGTTCTTCAAGTAGCAGTAGTCGCCATCGAATTCAACCATCCACACGCTTTGGCCATCTGTCTTGCTCCCCGGTATCCAAGTGAACACATTTCGCATTTCTTTGTTGACAATAATCCCCGCCGCATATAAATACTCGTTCGGGTAGTCGACGCTTCGAAAGAAGAGCGTGGTTCCGTTCCGTTCGACAATCCAAGATGCGCCTGGCTTCGGATCGCCTGCGTACGACAGGACCCTACGACGGTCCTTGTCGTAGTTGAGCGAAGCCGCGTACAGGTACATATTCCTGCCCTTGTTCCACAGACACACGTTCTTGCCGAAGAATATACTACTCACGCACGATGGCAGTCGACGAACCAGATCGTTGACATTGTCCTTCAGAGGTTTGCTTAGACTTGAGTAGTCATCTCGCTGCTGGAGCTTTTCCAGATTTGACGCTAACCTCACAATGACGTCGTTGTTCAAATTGCCCGCGACGTTAAACCGATTGAATACCGCTACCAATCCGGAGACAACCAGTTTAATGCACTTGCTGCTGCAGATGTAGTCGATGATCGTTTCGGCGGCTACGACATCAAATACCTTGTCGACAACTTCCTCAATCACCGCGTTCGCTACATCCAGCCGGAAGTCGAACAAAGCAGTTGCCAGGGTCTCCACTTCATCGTTGTTCTGGAACTTGTTTGCGATCATGGTGGCCTTGAAGGTGCCACTCGCCGCTGCTTCTATATCTTCAACAACCTTTTCCACGGCCAGTTGCACTTTTTTCTTGGTCTCCACAGTCACCACCCTCGACAACCGCTGCAGCTCGTTGGCTAGGGTGATCAGTTTCAACGCGTCGCTCTTGCCACTCGATCGCATCTCGTTGTGTAGGGCGTTGAGCACGAGGAACTTTATTTCCGCACTTTGCACTGATGTAGCGAATTCCAGAATAATGTCCACATTAGTAAGGGAGCCTGCGTACAAATCGTAGACAATGTCTGGAATCAGATCGTCGTTATTTAGTTCGATGAGCTCCTGCTCGGCAACTCTGTACTTGGATGTCCGGATCGCTTCGGCAATGTTCTGGGCCCAGTTCCGACTGTCGCAGGATGCGGTTTTGCCCACGATACACTTCTGCAGTGTCATCAAGCGAATCTCTATTGAGTTCAACTGCAGTTTAAAGCCCTCGAACTCCTTTGCGAGACTCAGGATCGCATCCAAGGCTGCCGTTGGGTCTTGTGGCTGGGACTCGGTGTGCGCAAAATTCACTCCGACCGCGAAAAAAACTAACAACAGCGCGCTCAGCGACATGAGCCGTGCCATGTCTGACCAGATAATGAGACGAAAATAATTGAATTAATCGGTTTCGTTGCTTTTATACGGAGACTGATTGGGGATCCAATCGCCACAATGATGACGAGATCAAAAGCTATTTTAATAACAGTTCATGATCATGTTGTTCTTCAGAAAGATTGTAAGTGACCTTAAACGGAGAATAGTGCATTTTTACGCTCGTAATTTATCATCATTTGTTTCGCAATTTTGTTGCTTATCAAAGTGTCATTGCTTCGGGGTCACTGTGCCGGAGACGGACAATGTTACTCTCGTCGGCTTAGTAGAATAGGTGTCGTCATTTGTAGATGGCGGCATTTAGAGGCCACTGATCTGTCGAATCTGAGAACTTTTATCGGCGTCGTCACTGGGAACAATTAGATTCTGCCTTATAACGAGGAGGAGACTATTTTGCACCTTCTTTGTAATTGCAGCGGCCGATGGAGAAGTCCTTTAGGGGCTTACTTCTTAAACAAGCTGCCCGAACTAAGCACCATTAGCGCCAGTCAGCCGTCCTCACCGATTTATCAAAAGCACGACTAGGGGCCTTCTTGGATCCGGCCTAAGTGTGATTGTTGCTTGCCGGGAACAAGCCAACACAGACTGATCAGCATGAGAAAGCTGTGTCCCTTCTGTCTATCAGATGAGATCACGAGTACACTGAACAGAACTGAAGAAGTTCCACAGAGACAGGGAAGCTTCTGAATCTCGAGAGTTGGTGTCCTTTTTCGCATCCTGCGGTGTCCTGCGGCACTCAATTCTCTCAAGCTGATCATAATTCCTTGAAATCTCATCAACCCCGTGGACTGTATCCATTTTTGCATCAAGAATGCGTAAAATTTCGAAAATTGAAAAATTGTTGATTTTCGCCGCAAAAAATGTAGTCAATTGCATACACTCCGTGATCGACTTTTCCGCTAAATTGAAGCGATTTTTTAAAAAATCCAAAATGTATGAAATTGTTGATTGATTTTGGCAGATATTCAGTGTTTTGTTGCAGAAATCGAGAATTCGAGCAATGGGTGGTCAGGGAGTGCTCGGGATAAGGACGCGACAATGAGAGGAGGTGTTAAATTTGTCTGCATCCCCAGATTTGAGCAACGACAGCAGAGTAGCAAATGCAGTAGCTCGAAATAGCTTTATCTAGGAATCGGGTTCCATATATTTGTTGTTAATACAACGCCTCCAAACCAAAGAAATTGCCGTCTACACCTCAGCTAACTTGTACTGGCAATGCTTCTTCATATTAAGGTTTGAGGCTACTAATACGCCAAGATGTTTATACTCCCGCACTATTTCAACATTATCTCCTTTGTATGTCAATTTTTCACTATTTCTGAGTGTCATGACTTTAGACTTATCTAAGTTGACAGTGAGGTCCTTGAGCTTACTGCATGCTCTCTAGCCTGTTCACCATGAGCTGCATTCCAGTGACAGATTCCGATAAAAAAAAAAACCATAACATCAGCTTAAAACAAGCCAGTTATTTGCACATTGTCGATCTCTATTCCACCTCCGATTGCCTCAACAATGTTATTCATAAATAAAATAAACAAGAGAGTACTCAAGACACAACCCTGCTTGTGGTACTAAAGCTTTCTGAAATGGACTCCCCCCGTCCCAAGCGCATGCCTCGTTACTTTGGTACATTGCTTTCAGTATCTTGATGATTTTACTTGAGATTCCAATCCCATTGAGCTTATACCAAAGGGCCTCACCCGAAATGGAGGCGAAGGCAGCTCTAAAATCGACAAAAAATGCATAAAGTTTCTTATTTATGCGTTTGTATCTTTCTGCGATGTTCATTAACGTGAACATTTTGTCCACCGCAGAGTAATTTCGTCTAAATCCAGTTGGGCATTCGCTCAAAATTCCTAGAGTTTTTTGAAGTAATCTCGGAGCTTCTTAGCTTGCAAGCGTCTTGAAATTTCATTCGTCTTCCCGGCGATGATACGGAATCAACTACAATTTGAGTAATATCTAAACTTACTGGTATAAGCTCTATTCGTCGTTAAATAAGTTCTTTATTTAAATTGTGTTGATATTGAGACAGAATACTACTGCGGCACTTAAATTTTGGTAGCAGATCTAAATCCTTTGAGCCAACAACTCTCAATGATTCCGAAATTGTACATGCAATCTCCAATGGCATCTGATCTGAATATGTTTTTGCGGCATCATGTCTACTGCATGGTTCTCAAATATTCTACTGAGCATGAGATAGTTTACAGAAGAGGTTTCTTTAAAAAACCGAATCGGAAAAGTATCTCGATACAAGGAAAAAACTCAAGAAAATGAGTCGTTGTGGGTGCCCAATATTTTACGAACGGTCTGTCGACAATATCATTTGAGACAATCGCACTTTATACGGAAACAAATGCAAATCATCCACAAGCTGGTTCTACCGACGTCAAAATGCTGAGCGCGTTGACGATACGTCACATGTGGGTTCTCGGCAAGGACTCTCTCTTCCCGCTTCTCTCTTCATTGGAACGTCTTAGGCGTTGCTGGACAGCATGTCGACGATCTCCCAATGTCACGTGCTCAACCAAATTCAACACCAAACATCGAACAGTGCTGCCAGACGTTGCTGGTTAACATTGTACTGACGTGGCGTTTTCAAACAAGTCTGATTGGAAACAGGCACCAGCTCCACAAGCACCAGCTCTACAACAAAGCGTACACCCTTGTCTGCACCAACTATCGAAGACGTTGCACATTATAAGCGTCACTTCAAGTCAGAGTAGTCCACAACTCCTTCCTGCGACTTCTCGAACTGAAGTCTCGCAGGATAGAAAACGACGGTCTTTGTCGTAGTTGAGCGAAGAGTCAGCCGCGTACAGGTACATATTCCTGCCCTTGTTCCACAGGCACACGTTCTTGAAGATCCTACTGGCTGCGGTTTTTACATTTTCAACAGTGCCTTAGACAACCTCTTGCACTTCTATCTGGGTTACCTCGGTCACTAGACTTGACAACCTCTCTATTGTGTTGGCTAGGGTGATCAGTTTTAGCGTGTCATTGTTGTCACTCGATCGCATCTCGCCGTGTAGTGCGCTCAGCACGAGGAACTTTGTTTCCGCACTTTTCCTGCCTGCATACACATCGTGGACAATGCTTGAAATCAGGTCGTCGTTATTTAATTCGATGAGCTCCTCTTCTGCTAGTCCATACTTGGATGTCTGATGACTGACTGTCGCCGGATCGCTTCTGGAGCATTGTCACAGCCCAACTGCGTATTGATTCCCTCGAACTCCGCAAAAGTGTGCGGAATGCGCGGGGTGTAGTCGTTTCGTAAAAAAAAGTTCTAGTTGTGAACTGGTCGTCCGGTTTTCTAGCTTTAATCCATTTCACTGGCGCATGCCAATGAAGTCAACTCATGTCAGTGAAGATAATAAATGGTTCTTGTGGCATTCCAGTTTGTGATGATGGTCCTTCAGAAGAAGTACGTCTCAAAATGGCGCATTCGCGCTTTCACTGAAGCCGTTGAGCTGTCAGTTGCTGATGTTGCTCAGTTCGGTGAAGGACCTCAGGATCGGGCTAATTGCAGAAAGTTGTTATTTGAGACCCAGAATCAATCACCCACAGAGAGAGCGACAATTGCGAACGATTCGAGGAGAGAGGAGCAAAACAAAATCCACCCCATTTTCGGCAGAAATCCTTTCACAAACTACTCAAGTCCATTCCATCATCAAGGAATATTAATCAAACGCCCCCGCCAATCATTAAATTTGAATAAACATGCAAAACTCAAAAGAGCATTAAATCCAAGCGCCCTTCCTACACCCTCCCCCGCAGTCCCTCGGCAGGACTAATTGCAAAAGAATTAACCGTCCAACCGGGGGGACTTCATAATTGATTCAGTGTCCAGAATTTCAATTCGCCGCGGCGGCCTCTCTCGATTTAGGCCGCCGAATCGACTTGAAGAATCGAGGAGGGCCTCGCACTGAATTTAATTTATTAAGGATATCAAATTGACTAATTGGTTCTTAAACTTTAGCAAATTCACGCGCGCACAGCCCTTGGCAGAGACGGTGATACAGTGTTGCTTGAATTCCAGCGAGGAGAGGAAGTAAATTAACAGCAGCAGCAGCAGCAGCAGCACTCCTCGTTGTGTGAATGTTTTGCATGCGAGTACCTAATGGGGGGAGGAGGAGTGAAGCTTTTTGGTTACAAGGATAAGGCAAAAGGTATTCCATTGTAATTTATTATGTTCCCCTGTTGGAGCAAGTAATTAAGGGAAACTACGTGTAAAGTGTTTGAATTCTTTTGTTTGCCGCCGAGTTGCCGTTCTCATGTTCTTCAGCTTCAGCTCTCACCGGCATCATCTCCAACTTCAGCAATGCGTCAACGTGTAATCATTTTAACCGAACGGAAAATTTATTGAAATTCCCTCGACCTTCGTCATGAATCCTTAATTACATTCAAATAAGGGCATTGTTGGTTCGTTCGACTCCTCTCCGGGCAGCGTACACACAGTGTTCCCTCCCCCCTCCGTGGAGCTCCTTCATTCATTTTCACTGTTCTCATTTGTTTGCGGCACTCTCAGTGTAATCCTTTTGCTTAAATTACTTGCCATAATTCAGGAGGAGAGCGCAGTTATTGGCTTCATCTGTACGCACAATTATTCTGCTGTCGTCGATGGGAGGAAGGGAGCTCATTACTATGCACCAGACGGGGTTTGTAGGTCATCAACAGCGTCGCCATCGTCTGACATCAATCAATAGACTCTTGACAGAAGTGAAACAAGCGCTAAGAGCTGTCATTTGTCGCCGCGAGCGATGGGGGAGTCGTTAAATTTCTCTGCGATCGAATGATGATGCTGGTTCTTAATGAATTTCGTGGTTGGAATGGATGGTTAAAGGGGTTCCCTACAAAGTTCGGTGTCTCCTCTCGCTGAGTTTGGGTGAATCAATAAAAAGTTGCCGTCGTGTGCTGATGACAAAGTATACCTTTTAAGCAGTCAAGGAAGCCTTCTTCAAGATTGACTCTACCAGAAAAGGGTCTTTGCTATTCATGCGCCTTTGCGGACTAAATAGAGGCCGACATTGCCTGGTAAACGGGTCAAAAATGGACACAGGTAGTGGAGCCGGATTCTACTCGGAAAACCTGCACAGACAGCAATCATTTAGGCTCAATGATATGTGCGGCTTCTTCCAAGCTGAGATTATGGCAATAGAGAAAGCAGCCAAACACAGTCAAGCAACCGATATCCCACCATCACTATATTTGTCGACAGCAAGGCTGCACGGAAGTCAATAAGATCGTGTACAATGAGATCGAAGGCTGTTATGATCTGCTGCGACTCACTAAGGGCCA
This sequence comes from Eristalis pertinax, assembly GCA_907269125.1. Taxonomy (NCBI): domain Eukaryota; kingdom Metazoa; phylum Arthropoda; class Insecta; order Diptera; family Syrphidae; genus Eristalis; species Eristalis pertinax. Next base: position 3,432,257 of record OU026146.1, read on the forward strand.
TCAAGGTCTAACTCTGCTGGGTCCCGGGCCACAGCTCAAGAGCAGGCAACGAGGGAGCGGACAAACTGGCCGCCATACAAGGGTCTGAAATGGACATTAGAGAAGCGGACACATCACTGCGGCCACCGATCAGATCACAGTATACCGGACTATAAGCGACATAATACAGAAAGAAGCCACCTCGCCTTGGCTCGCAAGAAAATACTGTCACACGACAAGATCAACGTGGCCAGAGCAACGTCAAAACAAGAAAGCTTCTAGCGTTGGCCTGTAACTCGATTCGTGTGCTCGTCGGAGTGATCACAGGACACTGCCCCAATGCTCCAGAAATGGAACGCGGAATCGACCGATCTCTGCCGGGCTTGAGGAAGAGACCGAGACGATCCAACATCTGCTCTGCCACTGCCCAGCTTTCCAGAATCGGCGCCTAGCTTCGCTGGACCAAAGATTCTTCACAGGGACTGCGGACTAAGCGAATGCAGATATATGGGATCTCTTAAGATTCGTAAAGAGCACGGGGCGGTTTAGGCCATCACTCGACAGGATGGGCAGACAGAATGTGTACCGCAGAAGGCCTCCTAGTGGAAGTGACGTTCAACCACCACAGTCACCTTCCTAAACCTAACCTTACCTACTTCAATTGTCTTAGACTACAATTCATCACGACACTTGCCAGAGAACAACTTCGAAAGCCTGACCTCGGACAGAGATCTGTTGTATGGGGAGGGGTAGGTGCCCTCTGGTAAAGGCATATATCTCTACACAGATTGATCCACAAACGGAAGATTCAAGGACCGTCTAAATCTGAACAAATCCGTTCATCTACCCAATCACTGCAGCTCGTCGTCAAAGCGGAAGTAATGGCGATCACCGAAGCCCTGTGGAACGTGATATCGCCAGCGATATCTGTAAATTTACCGATAGCCAAGCAGCAATTAAATCCCTGGCATCATGCTCTATAAACTCTAAACTAGTAATCGACTGCCGGGCATCTCTTAACGAGATATGGAAGCGGTTCAACATTCGCCTGTGCTGTGCGCCAGGCCATAGAGACAGCCCGGGAAACTGCAAAGCTGATGAACTCGCTAAACGCCCACTTAACTGCCAGCTGATGGATTCTCTCGCAACATAGGTACGCCTATGGCCGCCTTCAAGTTACTGCTCAATAATCTCTATGCAAAGATCGAATGCCAGATGGTCAACAGACAGCACTAGTCGAATCTCAAACGAAATCTGGCCAAATCTCGATCGGAAAAGGACCAAGTAGCCTGATCTCCCTAAAAAGGTTTAAATTTAGCACTGCGGTGTGAATAATCACCGGACACTGCCTACTAGGCCTTCACGCAAAAAGACTCGGCCCATTCTCCATCGACTTCTGTAGAAGCTGAGGAAAGCACCCAACACCTCCTATGCAACTGTCCTGCTCTTGCCCCAAGCAGGAAAGCCACCACAGGCTCCTATTTCTACGACAGTCTAAGCGACCTCACTAAAACTGACTCAGTCAAGGGGCAACATAAAACTTTGTCGAGAAAACTGGTTGGTTGTCATAAGCCACGGCAAGTCGCTTTAAATCTTGAAACACCGCCGTGGTGGTACAATGGGCCTACTATAGCCTAAGTGCATTAATGCCACTGCCTACCTACCAGTGGCGTGGATAATTTTGAATGCCGGAAGAAGCCAAGGGTGCGTCTTGTCACCTCTTCTTTTCATTATACATGTATATATGGACTGGATGCTGCAGTGCAGCCGAGGCGAGGAATGCTTCACATTGGCAGAGTTGAGGGTAAGTCGTCTTCTTTTTGGAAGAAGACTTAGTTATCCTCACAGCCTCCCAGACGGAACTCCAGCGGACATTCGATGGGTTTGTTGCCGGATGTGCAGATGCTGGGATGAAGGTTAACGTGGACAAATCCGAGATTATGGTCTTTTCCAGAACGCCTGTTCAATGCACTATACATGTTAGTGGAGTCCCATTGAAGCAGGTGGAGAAGTTCACGTATCTCGGGGTTTTTTCACGACTGATGGGATGCTGAGCTTTCTTCTAGGATTGACCAGGCTGGCTCAATTTTGAAACAGGGTGAAAAACACGAACGGAAAGGGCTATGCTTCGATGGTTTCGTCATGTGGCACGAATGTCCTAAGCGTCACGACATCCGAGGCGTGCCTTGACTGCGATTCTCTCAGGTAGGCGACCACTTGCAGATCCAGAACTAGGCAGATGGACCAAGTCCAAAAACTCGCCTGGTAGCGCTTGGGCACAGCTCCTGATGAGTTAGAGTCGATGGCGGGTGATCGAGTGGCCGAAGTCGAAGAAAAGCGGGTTATTTTTTGCATAAGATAGCGTGTGTTGAACAGAGAAGAGTCAGACACAGTGAACGATAAAGGGAAACAAAGAAAGAAAACCAATTTGTTGTAACCAGCCACATGGTTTATAACCCGACATTTTTCGGGTTACTCAGCGACCAAGAATAATGCTCTGCACCTATGGCCTATGGAGTATGGGGAAGTCGGAGAATTGGCATGCAATGATGTGTGCAGTGTATGCGTTTGCGTGGAGCAGTATAGAACTACTAGCAGGTTGTGGGCTTCTCTGTTGGTAGAGTTTGTTGCTTGCGTGTCAGGTGTAGGAAACACACAAATATTATGCTTATGTGCACATATTAAGATTCATGTTATATTGTTACCTTGTTGAAAAGTAGAATTTTAAAAGGCAACCCGGTAGGAATCGTTTTATATGGACGCCACACCACTGCTACCTACCTAGGCATTATCTTCCATTTTTTGTCGATAGAAACGCCCTCTTTTCCGTGGTGAGTGAGTCTAGAAAAGCTGAGGACTCTGGAATGAAGACTAGTTCGTGCGCCTGTCTCAGATTGAGTGCCATTCACGGAAGCAAAGTGCATTCACGACTTTATTGCTGGGTGCCCAGACTAAACGGTGGGCGCTTTTTATGTTCCAGGTCGATGTGCGGTCTGATTAACTTTTAAATGAAATGGATTTCTTTTAGTTTCGACTTTACTGATCAAATGCATGGTCTTTCACAATTTCTTCGGCGCTTATGATGTCGGGGAAATGGGCTACCTACTGTCAGCCTGTGTGCCCGGGACCATCGGCCATAGAAAGCATATATTGCTCACCATTTGCAGACGTTGGCTGTCGCGCTGAATTTTGTACACCGAAATCGTTCGCAATCTCTTTATTGTTCTACCCAATCTAAGTCACATCCACCAACCTGCGGACAAAGTGCAACTGCTCCTCTGCAAACCTCTTCCGCGACACAAGCTACATCCATTCTCGCACCTTATCAAGCCATCAACAAATATTACGCAATATTTTGACCACTCGCAGGCACACATATATTCCGCAAACTCAATTCTCCCCGACAAGCTCCTATCCATGGCTTCATTGCACTTCAATAAAATGCATTAGCGCCCAAGGATACTCTGGGAATATCTGAGCTCATTACAAAGTAACGTCATTACCTGCAGCTCCAAGGCACTCATGTGTGTCTGTGTGTTGCATCCAACAGAGGAGTCACCACTTCGAACGTCGACACCTTTCTGCCAGCAGCCGTCCACCGCACATCAGAGGGATGGAATTTATAACGAACCAACGCCGCAGACGGACTGAACATCTTTGTTCGCGCGGAAAAGTAGATCCCCACAAGACTCTGGGGAGGGGAAGGAATCCGAGAATTATCGTGGCACTCATTCGGCTTTGATGTGCGTCCTCTGGCGCTGTGCATTGAACACACACGACCACTCGTATCTGAAGAATGAATTTTAGGGGTTTCCTCTCGGAATGGCTCGCATTGCTGCCACCTTAAGTGGGTCATTCGAATGCAGTTTTATGAGGAGGCTCTACAGATTGCCGCCGTTGCTTGGGAATAAATTCGCTTTACGGGGCTCATTATGTGTCTCTCGATTGGGGTGGAGAGAGCACTTTGTGCGCGCCATCGACAGGCGGTCGTTTGGCGTTGATTGACAACGGAAAAGAGCTCCCTCCTTGGAATCCATGTTAATGCGAATATTTGTGAGATAAACTTGATGGAAGTTATTCAAGACACAGTAATTAAGAAATTCCGTCAATGGAAGAAAGAGTGCTTGCCTTTTCGCTGAAGTTTAACGCGTGGAATGTGTGCGTCTCGAGCGTACTACGTCGGCGTGGGACTGTCTCTGGGGAGGACTTAATGAGAACCGCGCGTAGAAGTGAGTTTGTGGGAAGATTTCATCCGGAAATGGCAAAGGAAGAGTTCCTCCGGATTCCTTCTTCGTGTGCGGAAAGTTTGACAACTATTTTGGCAATGAAATGGTATCTGCCTCCTCTGTCTCTCACGCAAAAGATTAAAGACTGCCACTGAGTTAGGGACTGAACCTGAAACAGTAGGCAGCACGAGTTGTAGAAGAATGCACTCGGCACCAAGAGGAAAGCCATGGTAAGACTCGAGTTGCAACGAAGCCGCAGAATGTGACGACATGCGTAGAGACTTACTACACACCGCCACTGACATTCGAATCAAGCTTGTCCGGTTCCTTGGGATGACCATGAGGGTGACTCATTGTTCCATCAAGGTCGTTTAAGAAGTCACCGAGACGGTCAATGTCAAACAAAGTTTTAGAGAAGACGTCGTGTGCTGTCAATGTGCGTTGTCGTGTGAATTTTTCAACATCCGTCTTGGGAAGTTCGCGCTGTATATTCAGAGGGACGATGGTCCAGCAGTCAGCCTTCTGAGGCTCTAAGACCTTGAGAGACAAACCAAATACGGGTGGACATCAGGACAACACAACAGACAGACAGACTGAAGCGAAACTGGTCAGGTTATGTAAAGGGTGGTTAAATTTCAAGGGCCGATATTGAATGTGAACCACACCTAAACGTCAAGTTTTTTTTTTGCATTTCATTTGACATTTCTCAATTTCTGACTAACTCAATGGCAAGATACACAATCGAGCAACACGTTAAAGTTATTCAGGCTTATTATGAAAATGGGCGTTCAAATCAAAATGCATATCGTGCATTTTCGAAGAAAATCATCATTTTCACCTCGGTGGATTCGTCAATAAGCATTTGGGCGAATGATAATCCAAGAGTGATTGTCGAAAAACCAATGCGCCCACAAAGAGTGACTGTTTGGTGGGGTTTATGGACTGCCGGCATCATCGGGCCGTATTTTTTCCAAAATGAGGCCGGTCAGGCAGTTACTGTGAATGGTGTTCGCTATCGTGAAATGATAACGAACTTTTTAACGAAACAATGACTCTTTTGCGCGACAAATTCAATGGCCGTGTTATCTCACGTGGTGGCGATGTCAATTGGCCGCCAAGATCATGTGATTTGACACCGTTGGATTTTTTCTTTAGGGTTATTTGAAAGAAAAGGTGTACGTCGATAAGCAACAATTCTAGAGCTAATGGATGAGATAATTCGGCTCATTAACGGCATAGAACCTCAATTATGCTTCAGCGTAATCGAAAATTTGGACCATCGCATGGAGGTGTGCCGCCGAGGTCGCGGCGGCCATTTGGCCGATATTTTTTTCCATACATAATTGAACCATACCAATATTATCATAATAAGAAGAAATGACAATAATTTCCTAAATAATTTGTGTTTTATTCAAAATCAACACCGGCCCTTAAAATTTAACCACCCTTTAGAACAAGCGTCAGTGAGCGAACAAGATGACTCTATGCCGCGTACCGTGCCTTGCGAAACAGCGATCTGAATGGCGGGGAATCTCTAACAATCTCGTCCCAAACTCACAGTCCCCCGGCGATGACGACAGACGCTCTATTCGCCATTTTAAGCCTTGAATCTGTAGACGCCTGGTTAGACTCATGTCGCTTTACAGTGTACAGTCTGGACTGAACGCTATCAATGTTTACTTCGGAGCCGAGGTAGTTCTTAAGCACTTTGGAGTTATAGCTGCCCATTGTGATGCTCTGTACAAGACGGCGATGTTGATCCTTCAGTCTCTTGCCATCTTTGTCGTCACACAGAGTTGGAGGCAGACATACCCTACACCTCGAGGTGGTCCACAGAAGATTATGCGTTCCTTCTTTTTATTTAAAGCCCGCAGAGCTGTACTTAGGCGCCAGAGGAGACTGTGTTTCCTGTACACGTGCTTCGACCATTGGTCCCCTGTGCCGTGTGACTTCAGTAGGTAGGTTAGCTAGGTAGGTAGGGTGACTGCATGATTGATTTGGAAGACATGCTCACTTAGACCATCCGGTCCACGTTCGGATTTGTGTCCAAAACCCATTTACCCTCTGAGCTTGTAGTTATTCCCTCTTGGGATGTTTGTATTTCTCTTGGGATTTGTTGGCCATGTGTGATTTCTTCTGACCTCTTTTATAGCCATTTAGAGGCTTTAAGAAGTTGTAGTATGTCCTTTGGATCAATGTTACTCAGATCCTCAAGGTTGTTGACGTAGGACTCGCCTAGTAGGATTCTTCTTGTTGCCGCAAGTGCAGTGCTTCTTCTTCATCCATACAGCGTCTGCAGAAGGTGCGACAAGTCTTCTAGCATTGCTGTCTATAAGACAGTGGCCAGTTAGCACCCCTATCACTCTACTGATAACCTTCCTGTCTAGCTTTAGGAGGTTATCAGTCTTCCTTGATTTAGCATAAGCCAGATCGCTTTCTTTATCCTACAAGTGTCCACTTTCGCCCATTTGCGGCTTGTATCGTTTTTCGTAATCGTCATCAATCGGGATTTGTTTTCAGTGGGGAGTGGGGTGTCTCCCGATCTGCTACCATTGGCATACCCGCCCCCTTTCTTGCTAGTTCATCGGCTCTTTCATTGCCCGGAATGCCTTTGTGTCCGGGGACCCAGCATAGGGTAAGATTGTATCTGGCCTCTATATCCTTCAGAGACATACGGCAGAGTTTTACCATCTTGACTGACTTCAGTAGAATCATCCTCTTCACTCGTAGGAAAGCCTGCTTACCTTTCAAAAACGTGAGCGAACTGAGCAACATCCAGCATCAGCCACACGGTGGATGCACTACTTGTCGGATCGTCGTTCAACAGAGCCCGGACAAACTGCAGCTCTACCGTGTGACTTCTCGAAAAATTGCTCTTCACAACATCGTGCAAAACGAACGAGACAACAGTAGAGGACGTGCGTCTTCTAGAAATCCGTTGACGGACGACGTTGATGTGATTCGTCGAAGGTAACCAACGGTCAATGAGACGTAGTGAGACTGAGTCACCCAGCAAACGATGGCGAGACGAAGTGAGTGTTGTCTTCAAGGAAAAAACGCACAACATCGACGCCTTTGAGGTAGTCAAGGACAACTGACAACTTGTGACAATGGCTGTTCGTTTTTGGCTTAAGACTCAACTGTTTCTTGAATCGGGAAGAACCGACAACTTTCTTCAATCGGAACAAGTCCACACGGAACAACTCATGTTTTTTTCCGGAAACCGGGCTTTGCCAGCGCTCTTCTACTTTATGCTTCCCCTCTAGGCCTTCCCAATGTGCCGGCCTCTACCCGCGTTTTCTCTCAGCTCCTTCTTCGACAGAAAAGGGTTTAAAAGGGACGGCGATTGTCGCACGTATCGTTAACTACAAACTGGCATCGCGGTAACCATGTTTGTTCCAATTTCTGATGGAGATGGCCTACATTCCAGCCGGCTGACAGGACTTAAGACTTTGATCACTTTTAACAGTCCGTTTATCCTTTGCAATGGCATCTGTAGTCAGAACTGACACGACATCCAACAGCACCGGCAGTAGTCCGAACTGACACAGCAATTTAACAAAACTCCATTTCGTTACAAAATCATAATTAAACAAAAATACACAAGGAAAAAGGACTCGTTTATCCTTTGAATACAAATTTCCGGACAATAAGCGCGGCGAATCATAAATAACAACAACTCGCCGTCATCGTCGTCGTCGCCCACGCCTCTGCTTGTACCCTCGCTGAGCGAATTTACAAACAATCGTATTCAAAAATTTTAAATTGAAAACTTTAATTAGGGACAAAGGCACACAAGGACACAGCGCGACGCACGAACAAATGCAAAATGAATGGGCAAAGTTCCTTGGTTCATGTTTTTCTTCTTTTTTTTGATCGGATTTTTTCTGTGTTTTCTGTGATTTTCTTCCTCTCCCCCCTCTCCGGCTTGTGCTGGAAGCTGGTGTGTATGATTGTGTGCAGATGCGACGCGACGACAACAAAACGGTTACGCTATCCGGGAGAACTTAACAAACCGGAAAATATGCAAATTCTCACTCAGATCTGCATTCATAATGTCCTGCGATTGCTTTTGTTTACCAAGGATATTCTCTTAATTTTAGTTTTTGTATTGTGTGAGTTATTCTTTTCGTCTTTTTCGCTGTATTTGTTTTGTATCCTTTTTGGGGGGCAGGATAAACGGATAGCTGGCATGCTTCGGAGAGTAAACGGGTGAAATTTATGAATTTTATCGGGTTTGTCTGGAATTTGTGGGTTGTGTGGGGGGAGGGGGGGAAGAGGCGATACTGAACCTAATCAGAACAATGTTCAAAGCTGACGGGGATCAATTGATTGTGATTGAATCCAGCACCAGGGATGGATGAGGACTCTTTTCATTCAGGGTGGGCCATCTAGTGGTTTCTTTTTTAAGCCATAGGTTTTTTTGTCATTGACAGCTGTTTTCCGGTCGAAATCTTGACAGGAAGTCAGTTTCATATCTCCGCGGAACGAAATGAGTCGCTTTAGGCTTGAGCAACGTTGCGAAATATTGAAAACTTATTTCCAAAGTGAGTGCTGTGTAGAGCTAACAGTGCGTTTTTTGAAAAGAAGAAGATTAGGGCCGAAATGAAGCACCTACCGCGACTGATGTACGCAAGTTCGTGCAGAAAGTTCGTAAGACTGTTATGCACAGTTGAGGTGGTGGCTGCTGTGGCCTTCTTCGAAAATGAGACTGGCAACAAGATCGTTTCATGTGCGTTACATGGCCACGTTAATGGACATTTTTTCTTACTGAAATTGAAGACATGGATTTGGACGACCTTTGGTTCATAGAGGATGGCGCGCCATGCCACATAGCCCATGCCACATAGCCCATGCCACATAGCCCATGCCACACAACCCGTATCACAATCGGTCTTTTTTGCGCACCAAATTCCCTAAATCGTGTTATCAGCCGTCTTGGCGATGTCAAATGTGGCCGCCTCGGAGCTGCGATTTGTCCCTTTTTTGTGGGGAACCGTGAGTGACCGATGTTATGCCAACAATCCGGAAACAATTCAAGCACTTAAGGCCATTATCGTCCGAGTAATGCGTGAGCTACAGCCCGAAACCATCAACAAGCAACCTTGGATAATAGCAGTGACAGAATGCGCTGCTGCGAAGCGAACCGAGGCAGCCACTTGAATGAGGTTGTATTTCATAATTAATGGCAATGTTTGCTCTTACTAATAAAGCCATAATAGATGGAACAACATTTAATTTTGTTGATTTTATTGCAGTTTTAAAAAGAAACTTGTAGTTGGCCCGCCTTACAAAATTCCTTAAAAAGATAGAGATAGAGATAGAGATAGAGATAGAGATAGAGATAGAGATAGAGATAGAGATAGAGATAGAGATAGAGATAGAGATAGAGATAGAGATAGAGATAGAGATAGAGACAGAGATAGAGATAGAGATAGAGATAGAGATAGAGATAGAGATAGAGATAGAGATAGAGATAGAGATAGAGATAGAGATAGAGATAGAGATAGAGATAGAGATAGAGATAGAGATAGAGATAGAGATAGAGATAGAGATAGAGATAGAGATAGAGATAGAGATAGAGATAGAGATAGAGATAGAGATAGAGATAGAGATAGAGATAGAGATAGAGATAGAGATAGAGATAGAGATAGAGATAGAGATAGAGATAGAGATAGAGATAGAGATAGAGATAGAGATAGAGATAGAGATAGAGATAGAGATAGAGATAGAGATAGAGATAGAGATAGAGATAGAGATAGAGATAGAGATAGAGATAGAGATAGAGATAGAGATAGAGATAGAGATAGAGATAGAGATAGAGATAGAGCCTAGGGAACCGATACTAAATGCCATATCTCGAGAATGGACGCGTCTGCGGTCGTCGATAGATGTTGAAAAGACGCATCAGACCAACTTTGTTTGCTAACCCTTCTCAGGAGCTTGGCAAAATCGCCGAGAAGACACATCGAAAGGGAAAATCGCGAATATCTCGAAACAGGCATAAGTGCGCGTTGAAAAGACGCTACTTTTGCCACCAAGGAACCCAGTAGAAAATAACCAAAATCAAAACCAGACGGTTTCTGAAACAGATTTACGTCGTGTGTGAGAACGAAACAATTTTCAAGAACTCTCCCATAAGTGAGCAATTTCCTGAATAGCCTCAACCACCACCCTCCACTGAACATCATTGAAACTATTCCCCAGTGCCGAGGCTCAAGCGTTCGCCTCTTCAGTTTAAATTGAACATCATTAAACCGATTTCCGATTGCTGTACAAGTGCCGCCCCCCCACCCACATCCGTCACAGGAAATCGTTCCCATAAACAGAAATGTTTACAGACGCAACCGACCAATTTGAAGTTGCGAAAAAGTTTCCTCGCAAAAATCCCTGTTATAGCACTTAAGCAGCATTTTTAATCCGAAAACTTTCGGATCGCCTTTTCGTTATTTTTTGTTTTTGTTTGTGTGCCATTTCGCCGATTATCCTCGAGGGGGGGGTCCATCTAGGAGAGTTATTGGTAAATATGTTTATGTCCTTACGCCCCGATGACAGTTGTTATGAAAATACGACATTCGAAGCAGGAAGTGCTCATCCACAAGAAAGAGAAAAAAAACCGACACACAGTGCTCCACCACGTTGGGCGGTAATTTATGTCCTGCTGCGTTGCAGCTCAACCAGGACGAAATGTAATTTAAATGCAAAACTTCCTTTATTCTATACACCCTTCTCTCCACACTCCACGCATCCCGACCCAGCCCAAGCCAGCCAAGAGGTAGAGCAACACGATTGCCAATGGCAGTCTTCGCCGGGATCAATTTCATGGTTAGTAAAAAGTAAAGTAATTCAAGTTGAAAATTAAATTTGAATATGAATATGGGACGGTGGGCGAATGCAAGGTGGGAACGGGGTTTAGGGTTTAAGCGGAAAGTCCCCTCCCCATCCGCCGGTGAGAGGGAAAGTAGTGCTTGCGGAGCCATGAAAATAGATTTTTAATTTTACGAGCCTTGTAGGAGAGAAGTTTAATGGGATTCGAGATGGGAAGCGAGAGCGAACCTTCGGAAATGGGGTCATAAGTGCAGGTCACTGGGATGTGCTGCCTGGGACTGAGACTGATGCGTGTGTGTGTGTGCGTGTGTTGGCCGGGGTGTCTGCTTAAGGTTTACGAAGTGGAAAAGAAAGTATGTCCGGTGGGATGGGTGGATTGCAGCTTGGACTGTGACTTGATTTCATGGGGGCAGCTTGCAAGGACTACACCAGTGCTCAATTATTTCGAATGGCCCAAGAGCTGGGTGAGGTCCAGGTCCACCTCGGAAAGTGGCGTTGTGCAGACAGTGAGCTAGGTAACTAGGGTCATTCCCAATACTTTAGAAAATGTCTCTTCCACATCTTTGCCACATCGAATTGCATCTGACGCTTAACTATTCATCCTCTTCTCCGTTAAACACAGAGTTGCGGCAATAGTTGCGGCTTAAAAAGCGGTACTTCGAATTTCTACAAGCCTGTCTTAGGAACGGTTTCCAAGCTCGGCTTAGAAATACTCTGGCAGCTAGGGCTTGAGCGCTCATCCTATTGTCCCTTGAAAGCAGAGCTCAATCACCCGTTGCGGCCTAGTATATTGACTGCTGCTGCAACTTGAAGATGAAGAGAAGTAGACGAAATAAAAGCAAGTAGTAGAAGTCGAGAAGAATAAGAAGAAGAAAAAAGAAGAAGAAGAAGAAAATTAGGAAAATCTCGTAGACAGATGTTTTCCTCGGTCTATTTCGCAGCAAAGAGTGTGGCGGCCTATCGGATCTGAGGCTTATATAAGGCTTTTGCATTTTAGTTCAGTCCAGAGAAAAAGTTTCTTCTTCTAGTTCATTTAGTTGAATGAAATCGCCGGTTGGTCGTCATAATATGTACATAGTTGAACGAAAACAACCCTCGATGAGCACACCCAAAGCAATGCACTCAATTTAGTTCAGTTTAGTTCGATTTGGTTCACTTACTCTTACTGAACTAGTTCACTTAGTTTACTTGTTAGAACTCTTTTTTGAACTAGTTCGTTCGGGAACTACACAACCCTAGCTCAGAGAGGTATAATAAACCAAACGGACATGCATCCATGCAAACAGAATGGGCAGCAGCACAACAAGACCAGGTGCTGGGGTCTTCTATGACCTCTTCGAAAAACCTTTGTCACTGGGAGACGATACAAGAGGCAGCACTCGCGTTGAGCGAACGAGGGAGGGGGAGGGGACGGATCTCTGGCAATCCTGTAGCAAAGCTTGTGCATACACACCGCTTACTTCCTGGATAGAGAGCTAGAAGTTGATGGCTTAGTCTGGACAGTAGATCACCAGTGAGGGCTCTATGGCCGAGGCTGAGCAAGAATAGGGCAGTTTAAGTCCTTCCCAGACATGATGCCTACTCAACGACTTTTGCAGAAGCAGCAGAGACGAGATGGAAATAGAATCTGTGCAACATCTGCTCTGAAAAAATGAAGGGAGTTCCTCGAAAAATTCCCTCTTAAGGGCACAATGGACCCAACACATTGGTCTGTCGCGTGGGCGTAAGGTGGTCAGAGCAAACATATATCTTCCTATCTACGTCCCTTTCAAAGGCATTACAGTCCGAGGTGAACATTAGCTTGGTTTCTACAGCAACGACTCGCGTACAGCTTCCAATTGTCTTTAAAGATGGGACAACTCGCAGGATTACATTCCAGGACTGCATTTCTCAATTACATAGAACCTTCTTTTTTGTTCCTTTGCGATGGCGATGCAGTCCCAGGAGGACTTGGACATGCTTTATGCAGCAACGACTCGTGTTGAGCGTTCGAGTAGTGGCGGGCTATCATTCTATGCTCCGTTCTGGTGTCTCGAAGAACCTCATTCACTGCCTCGACACCCCTTTTTTCGCCATTCACACTTGCATCATCGATTTCCACACCAAAACATGTCACAATTCAGTGCAAAGTCATTGCCAGACTACCTGTGATAATCTCATGCATACACTCAGGCGCTAATTTGTTTAATGATTTGTGACGTCATCAGAATTGAAAAACTCCACTTTCAGCCGAATTACGGAGAAATCGAAGAAAAATGAGATGCAGATCGATTGGAATTAGTTTACCACACACGTCCGCACTTTATTTGAGTAATTTTAATGCAGAAATGACAAAAAAATCGACTTTCAAGATTTTGGAATCGCTTAGCGGAAAAAATGCAGTAAAACGCGAAATGAACCGAGTGGACTTTTTTTTGGTCGGAAGAAGTCAATTTTGGAATTTTGGATTTTCGGGACTTTTGAAGCATTTGAATGAATGAAATTGATGAGGGGATGCGTAAACTAGACCAAAACTCGGAAAAAAGTCAAAAGTTGGTAGATTTTTGGTGGAAAAAGAGGGTAAATGGGATATTTTCATTTGGACTAGAATGGGGACATTCTCTTGAGTGGTTGTGATTGAGTTTCGGAAATCTAAACTGTCTTTGGGGTGGATGAGCGTGTGATTACAGTGTGCCCTGTGGTCTGGAGAGGGCTACCATGACTTTGTAGCAAGCGCAGCAATTCTATTGACTCTTGGACTCTGAAACATGAAGTGCTTGTTAGAAGCAGGCTTAGATCTTGTGTTGTGAGCTAAACACGGTTCTAAATCTGTTGTTGTTTGCGATTGTTGCACAGGAGGCTAAAGAAGGCGAACACGATTAGACGCTTTGAGAGGGAACATAAGTCAAAGACTGCTGGAATCCCGTGTCAACGAGATTCTTGACAAATTGTGCTGATAATTGTAGCCACAGATGGCCAATATCTCCAGGAGTTGTCCCTGGTTCTGTGACGACTATATTCCATCCACCACTGTATTTAAGCGTCGTAGCCACATTCAGTATCTAAGGTTGCTTGTTAAAAAGTCGGCGCACAGGCTAGAGGGTGAAAATTCGTGCCACCACCAGCTACCAGTCACACCATCAGCCAGCCGTCTCACTACCAGCCGTCCCACTACCAGCTAGTCGTCCCGCCAGCAGCCAGCCATCCCGCCACCAACTAGACGTTTCATAGAGGTGATGTCGTAGGAGTCGACAGACAGAGACGCAGAGTCTAGGAGACTATCGGTGTTGCTACCACCAGCTAGGCGTCCCACCACCAGCTTGCCCTCCAGTCACCAGCTACCCGTCCCGCCACCAGTTAACCATCCCACCGCCAGCTAGACATCCCACAAAACGATGGGATCGTAGCTACCACTGAAGTTTCAGACGCATTCAGTGCCTCAGGCTGCTAGATGAATATAGCGTATTTTAAGCTGCTGCTGTCACCTTCAGTACAACACAGCTGACAGCCTCATGGCCAGTGAATAACTTCGTGGAAAGACAATGAAACCCAAACCGACTCTAAGCTCATGGTAGCTGGGGAAATGACACAGAGTCTAGGACGCGATCAGTGTTGCTACTGATTTCCATTTTTCTTCCAACTGTCTTGTGCACCTCGCACTGTCGCCCCACCCATTAATTATGCACCCTGTACACACCACAGACCACTGATACGCTCCTTTCTGTGAATAATTGATATCGCATAATGAACAAACTGCTCCTCGCTCCACGCTCGTTTTAAATGATTCACAAAATTCAAACAAGACACACATCCGTCGCCCATCTTAACAATTCACCCCTTTCGGTGAATCCACTCCAAAAGGCGTGTTCCCACGGAGTCAATCGCACCACCCCCACGGCACTCGCACTCATAACTGATTCAAGTACCGCTCTCGGCCTATTGTTCGTAACAAGGGTCTTGACTAATTAACGACAGAGATGTTGGCACAAGAACAGCGAGACGAGAGAGAAAAAAGCCAACAACACGGTGTGGCAAATTATTTAGTCATTTCGCAGAGTCCCTCGACATTGTGTGTTGTCGGCGCCGCAGATGGTGGGTCCCACACGCCGCTGATGGGAGGAAAGGATCTCCATCTCCTTCTTCATCGTCATCTCAACCGAAGGATGTTTAAAATTTGTACGAACCAGAAATGAGGACCCTCCTGGGATGGGTGGTTGTATTTCTAGGAAAACAGCTCTTGACTTGCCGAATGAAGGTGTTTCGCTTTATCGATAACTTCATTAATATCAATCGGTGGGCTAATGTGGGCTAAATCAGCAGACGTTCCAAGTTTTCCGCGGATTTTGACAACGAAATGAGGCAGAGATTCATTTTCCATTGACCAAGCTTCGGGGCCAAATGCTTCTGGTGGCGGTAACCTCGCTAGAGGCTAGATCTCGTCCGTCCCACAACTCTAGTCGAAGGTCTCCGACCTGGCCTTGAGGAAGACCTTTTAGAGTTGAGCTTCGAATGTGGCAGAGTAGCAAGCTCTTGCTGACTGGATGTCGCCGTTGGTCACTTGATTGATCCTCTGCCGCCTAGTTCAGACTCATCATTCTTCCGTCGCCAACGACGTCCCACGGGCGTTGAGCACCTCATCTTCGGTCGAAGCTGCCTGGCTGCGGCGGAAGGTGTGAGTTCTTTGGCGGAGCCTGTGTGTAGACGCCTGTTTCAACGCTTTTAAAGCCGCGCACGCCTTACATCCACATTAATCCTTCTGGCTCCAGACTTGACACTTTCTCGGACTGGAACCATATTTCATACGATTGACGAAGGGCTTGGCTCTGTCGTTGTTCAAGTTCAAGCCAAGTTTAAGTGCAAGTTGAAAGCTCCAAGTTCCAAGCTCGAAGAGCCCAGTTCCTAGCGCCACGCTCCAAGTCAACTGTTGTCTGTCATCTGTCTCTCTGTCATCTCCAGCCACCTCCCATGCTTGCTTTCCTTTGCTCCCTAGTCTAACCAGTCACCAAAAATGCGTCGCAAGCGGCTTCCATCAAATGGCTTACATCCGCAACCAGTTTCAAGCTGTCTCTCTCTATCTCTCCCTCTATCTGATCTCGAAATGCATTTTTCACTGCCCTCGCCCATGTCCCACATCTCCTCATTTGACTTCAAATTTAAGCGAGAACTCAAAACATTTCCAATAGCTGCCACCATTCGACCCCGTCGCCGAATGAAACATCACCAGCCAGATGCCTGCGAACGTGCCAAACTCGTTTTCTATCCACCAGGCACCCGGCGTGCATCTGGCGTTCGTGTGTACATTTTATCGAAATTCCCCCATAATCCCCTGTCAGCCGGGCCCCATGTATCATTGCACGTCAGCCTGACACATTTTCCAAAATATTTTAATTCCTATTTATGAAATTCACTTGTTTTTGGTTTGAAAAGTTTAGCCGGCGAATTGATGAGTTTATTCGGAGATAAATTAAACAACTCGCCCCGTGGGTGGGTGCGATGCGTGCGAAGCGCCTATCTCTGTCGGAACAGCGGGGATTTACTGCAATTAATTCGCGTTTTTTTTTCTCATGCGCGTGACTGTGTTTTGGATGCGGAATGGAGTGCAAAAAAAAAGCCAGTGCTGTGGTGACAATTTTCATCGACTGTCGGCTGGCAGAGTGAAGGATTACCGGGGTTGACTGCGAGTCTGATGTATTGCTTACAGCTGTAGGGGGTGGGGTTTTACATTGGGATGGAATTTGTTGCAGGCGTCGCTCATGGACGAATCAATGGAGTTCGCTTGCGATTTGTACACTTTGAGTTGAAGGATGTCGCAGACACGCAAGCCAAATCCGCGAATAATGAGCCAATGTCGCCTGTTTTGGGGCAGGGACGTGATTTGAGACACGGCGAAGGTAAGTGTTCGTTTAAACAAATCACTGCAGTTACGTTTGCTGTGCTTAGGCTGAAGGAGACAGATAAGCATTGATTCGCGCTTCCATCACCGGGGACCATTTGGAATCAGTTTGAAGAAGACGAATGCAACTATCAGGCGACGGGCTTATGTCGTGGAAGAAGGGATTATGGGGAAAAAAATGGATGAGAGGGATTTTTAAGAGTCTGAACTTTGTGTGAAATCAAACGTCGGCTTTTGAGATAAAAGGACAAACAAAGCTTCGTCCTTAGATGAAGCTGCTTCGAGCTTATGCTGGCAAATTGATCAGACAGAATGAGGGAAGACTAACCTGACAGCCACCTCCACAGCGTTCCACAACCGGTTACCTGAACCACCAGCAGCCAGTCGTTCCAGCACCATCTACCCGTACTGCCAACAGCTAGCCGTGCCACCACTAGCTGACGTGTCATCACCAGCTAGCCATGCCGCCACCAGCTAGCCGTTCCAACACCAGCTAGCCGTCACACCACCAGCTATTCGTCCCACCACCAGCTAACCGTCCCACCACTAGCTAGCCGTGCCACTCCCAGCTACCCGTGCCATCACCAGCTACCCGTGCGCCACCAACTAACCGTTCCACTATCAGCTGACCGTGCTACCACTATCCAGCAGGGCTACAACCAGCTAACCGTTCTATCTCCAGCTATTTGTGTCTCCATTGGCCTACCTGAGTCATAGTCAGCTACCCGTGCCACCACCAATTACTCGTGCCACCACCAGCTAACCGTACTATCGCCAGCTAGCCGTCGCACCACCTGCAAGTCGTACCTTCACCAGCTATCTGAACCACCGCCAGCTACCCGTGCTACCACTAGCTACCCGTGCTATCTTTAGCTCGTCGTACCACCACCATCTAAACACCAACTACTCGTCCCACCATCAGTTACCCGTGCCACCACCAGCTAGATTAGCCATCACCAACTAAACGTGGCACCACCATCTACCCGTGTGAACGTCCGATACCCGTGTCACCACCATCTGCCTTGGGGTCCACAAACAAATAAGACGTCTCACTCCTTCCCACGTCACCCAAATTTCTACCTCGTCACTTGGGTGAACCCACTTCTTCACCCCACACCCCTGTCGGATAAGCAAACTTCTCGTTATCATCGAATTCCGATTGAGTGACTTACGGCAGTCAATCCACCGCTCAGTGACTTCGATGAATTTCCACAAATTTCCCCGAATTTCCCCGATCCATGATTTCGAATTGGATTGCTTGGAAAGCATTAACTTTCTGATTTCATTAGCGCCTGAGGACAGGACACACTCACTTCAGGGCTCAGGCCTCCTCCTCCTCCTCACCCATCCACAACCCCTTTGGCGACTGATTTATCGAAGAATTAACTCTCCAATGTCACGCCGAATGGCGATGTCGCGTGACACCGGGCCAGTCATCATCTCTCGCCTCTCGGCTCATTAGGGCTTCCCTCTGTTCTTGGTGAAAGTGAAAACTCGCTCGGCCATAACCACAAGGCCACCGCCATTGCCACCGCCACCGTCACCACGCCATAACCGCAACCAAAGCACAGATAGTTCGCCTCTTCGAACTCATTTCCATATTGAGGACATCAGGGTGTACGACAGACCGACACGAAGACGAAAGAAGCAAAAATCCCAGCCGACAACGGATGATAACAATGTTGAGGATCGACAGGCAGGGGTGGACGGTGGGGGCGCCCTGGTACGCTGGCAGCTCGGCATAGATGTCGGCGTGCATCATTGGCAATATTGTCATGACATCATGAATGGTAATGGTACCATTCATCTTTTATTATTATTTTACTGCTTCGAGGAACTGGATTAACATAACGTAAAGGAAATGGATAACCAATTGCCGGCACATAAAGGGAAGATGTTGCGTCGAACATTTGTCATTAGGGGCGACTGGCGATGGCTGGAGAGGAGCTGATGATGGTTTTTGGCAGCACAAAGAAAAGAAAAGAAAGAAATCGATGAAAGGACGATGACGAGGAAATAAAATGAATTCATTTTTCATCATGAGCTGGCACAGGCAATGGGGGAGGGGGTTGGGGGATTGTGGACCACTTTTGCGGATTGGATTCATCAGCATATTCGCAGAATCATGATTTATCCATGCACTGATGAGCCGGAATCACAATGATGACTTCTGACAGCATTCAACTGTCGGTCCATTGCCGACTGAAAGGCTCCACTGAACGCTTAAATTATGTAAAAAAGAACCTCTAGGCGATGGAAATGCTTGTGCAGTCGCCAGCCCGAGTGGAGTAAACAAGGAAATGCGATGTAATCATCGTTCAATCAAATATTCGGAGCCGTTCAAAGCTGACGTGGATCGAATTGCATATCCTGCGGCGGGTAATTTAATTTTCCCACAAATTAATCGTGTGCTCAGCTACCGTGGAGATCTGAGAGAGGAACTGCGAGTCAGCTGTACAGTCTGAAGGGACAACAAAGTACACAAGGATCGAGCGTGATCCACGCTGTCAACGTCACGG
Source organism: Eristalis pertinax (assembly GCA_907269125.1). Lineage (NCBI taxonomy): Eukaryota > Metazoa > Arthropoda > Insecta > Diptera > Syrphidae > Eristalis > Eristalis pertinax. The sequence goes on from OU026146.1 coordinate 3,451,681, forward strand.
AAGTGGTCGATGTGACGGCGGTTTGACAAGTCGGTGATTTTTTGGTTTAAATGACATTTTCCAAGATGGAGTTCACTTTACTATATTTCCCCCTTTTTTCTTATTAAGAACTCGAGCCATCTTGATTCACAGCAAAGACGTGCGTCCACATCTTGGCAGCTCGTTCTGTCCTTGTTAGAGTTACCTACTGTCCGCTTTCGTCGTCGAAATGCGAAGCTGGCCAACCTTGACTGCTTTAAACTGCTAACTGAGGGATAAAGACGACACCCTCGAGGTGTTCTTTCCACAACGCCGCCAGCAGCACCAACGCCGTTCTCCTTCCAAGCAAAGGCAGCTTAAGGGACAAAGACAACACGCTTGAGGTGCTTCTTTCCACATCTTGTCAGTCCGTTGTGCCCACATCTTGGCACCGAGTTAGAGTCCGCTGTCGTCGTCGAAAGCTGCTCAACATTGAGTGCTTCGAACTGCTGACTGAGGCGCAAAGACCACACCCTCGAGGTGTTCCTTTCCACAACACCACCAACGCCACCAACGCCACCAGTGCCACCAGTGCCACCAGTGCCACCAGTGCCACCAGTGCCACCAGTGTCACCAGTGCTACTAGTGCCCCCAGTGCCACCAGCGCCACCAGCGCCACCAGCACCACCAGCGCCACCAACGCCATCAACCTCATACGCTTCCCAATCAAAAGGAGCTCGTGCTTTTTATGTTCCAGGTCGATGTTTTCTTTGAATATTCTACAAACGAAGCACAATTTCATGACGCATCTTCCTTTGATCAAACAAGGAGGCTTTAACGTTTTCTCATCTCAATGCGATCTTCGGCGTCAAACAACAAATCACGCTACTAAAAAACTGTACTCACACGCCTACCGTCGAGGAACTTCCCAATCACCATATCGCCCAGCTTATCCCGCATTTCCCTATCTTTATGCGTGCGTTAACTCCGAAGTGGCAGTGGCCATTTGACGATCCAATAAAAAACCTTTTTATACAGCCCACCAGGCTTGGGACTGTACCTCCTCACTCACCAGCCACTTGAAGTGTGTCTCTCATAAACTGAAAGCGGCAATAACTGTTTGTGTTTGTGTTTCTTAGCTTCCCTCATCGAGGAGATTATCGATGCCGAAGAGCACTCCTTGCGTTCCCCGAGATGGCCGCAGGCACAAGAGTGTATTCATCGCCAGATGCAGATGGGATAGCAAGTCGCGAGCCATTAGCTAAAGTGATAGTTTGGCTAATCGCGTTGTTAAGCTCAGAGATCAGCCGATTGGAACGATGGTCCGACCGTTGGAGTGGAGCATGGGCGCTGGGAGGGGGCGACGATGCCCGATGTGGGTGAGTTTTAGTGTTGTTTGGGAATGAAGCTGAGTAGGAGAGCTCCCTCCAGTCGACTCGGACGTACGACAGACAGATCAACGAGTTAAACAACTCCAGTCGGCGGTTTGAATTCAAACAATTGTCGACGATTGGTAGATGGACAGACAGCAGTCAGCCTTAGACCAGCCGGGGGATCCAACAGCAGTCAGCCTTAGAGCAGCCGGCGGATCCAACAGCAATCAGCCTTAGAGCAGCCGGCGGATCCAACAGCAGTCAGCCATAGACCAGCCAGCGGATCCGATTGATCCTATTCCGCAAACCAGACGCACACTAATGCTCCTTGGTTCGCCACGAAGTCCGCTTCTAGGTAACTTCTTGTTCGGGAGGAGAGAGCGTTGCAATTGCCAAGAAGATGCAATTGCAGAGAAGGCCTGTTAAAAGTGACGTGAGTTCCAAGTTAACACGATATTTGGTCCCTTACTCCACCACGAAGGGTCCAGTCGCGACATCTACCCATTTACTCCCATCTGCGAGGAAGGTGAAAGGAGAAGAAGAGCAGTACCCAGATGAGGACGTGGCCCGGAGGTCAAAAATCCGTCCCGTGCCCTCACCTGGCCACACCGACGACATGGACATCAACACTCCAGCAAATGACTCGTCTATGCCGATAAACTAGGATCAAGAGCGGCCTTAAAAGACAACATTACACGTGTAATTAGCAAAGATACCCGTCAAATTGCTCAAAAAATGACTCAGATTTGAACTCCTACTTAAACTGTAGCCATGGTCAATAGTTAAATGAAGTGTTCCCTGCTAAGTAAATGGCAAGGAATGATTTATCATCTCAAACAAACATTTGACACACTTTTGCAACTTTCCACCAAACGCTTATAAAATCGCCTCCTCACGAATCTGCTCCGTTTAACGATCAGAATGCGGCCAAAAGCCTTTATTCGCCTCAAAGACGCAACTCAAACTAAAAGTTAACAAAATCGTATTCCCGATTCATGCGGCACGTCAGACAGAGAGTCCTCGTCTCGGTGAAGTACTTGGCCGAGCTCTTGTCCGGATTGATGCGCTGCACGAGTGGCAGTTTCAGCCGGTAGACGGGAGTGGTCAAGTCGATCTCCTTCTCCGTGACGGAGATTCCCATCTCCTGGACGGACACAGTCTCATCGGGCAGTTTGATCTCGATGACCATGTCCTCGCAGCTGCTGGACGCACACGTCTTGTTGCCCATCTGAGAGGAGAGATGAGTCATCATCCAGAGGAGGCATCAGCCAAGTGGCACACATACCTGAAGGAATAGGTCTTCGGTGCCCACAGCCTGCTTGTAGACGATGGTGTACTCGGGGCGCTGGCGTGTCTCCAAGAGATCACCGTCCTCCTTTTCCTGTTCCTCCAACCACTCCTCAATGTCGAGGTTCTTTTTTGGCTTTGGCTTTGGCTCTGGTTCTGGTTCTTCGGGTCTCTTCGCCACCTTCTTCGGCTCATACTTCGGACCTATTTGAGATGGAGCTAAGAGGAAGGCGTCTTAGAGGACGACGGTGTGAGAGGGGGTGGTGGTGCACTTACTGAACTTGCTGCTCGCGGCGGCTGGTACATCGTCATCCGACTCAGAGCTGGAGTCGTCTCCCCTCTGCGGCTGCAGGAGCTTCTGAAGCAACAAAATGTTGTCGGGACTCTCGAACATGGACATCCTTTCTCTGCGTCTGCCGGCGGTGAAGTGTCGAATGGGAAAATATTGATCAAACGACTTGAAGTCGTTGGCAGGGCTACGTTGACTGGTGTTTATTTGGATTGAGCGTTGCCATGGAGCAGGTGGTGGTTTGGTTTGAGGGCTCGTGTGGAGCTGAGGCTACGACAGAAGCGGACGCACTTGGGGTAGTCTTTAGGAAACCAGAAGCTGTTTGATTTCTTGAAAGAAGCTGGAAGTGGTCAGCTAGAAGCAGGACATCCCCTTGTCCGGGAATTCAAGACATCTTTAGCAGCCTTTCGCACATTCTTTCGCACGACTATCAATGCATGTTTGGACCCCGGATTCAGTGACATAATGGGCTCCCGGTGATCCCCTTGAAACCGTGTTTCCCCGTCGATGGAGACAGCTCCAATTGGTCTTGATTCTTCGTCTTTTCTTGCTCCTTTCAAGCCTTCCTGCTTTCACTTCGACCGGACTTGACTCTGTCCCAGTTTTAGTCCAAGAAATGGACCCCAATTCAAGCTCTCCCATCCCCGCATGCACCACATCACACCCCCACGCCCACGGAATCCCTTCAAAACGTTCGCACGACACGTCGATTACATTTTCACTTTGAAGCGTCCGTAAATCTCCCGTTAAAAGACTTTAAACATCCTCCTGCCGAGCACACACAACACACTTGTCAGTGCGGTCACGTTCAAAGTTCAGAGACTCCAGTGACACCGCACACACAGTCATAAACTCCTCCATGTCCGGGGACCTCCTTTCGATGATTAATATCACAATTGGGAATTTCGCCAGATACTCGCATGGCAGGCGCGGAGATTGTCTGACGCACACCACCACCATCAGCACCACCACCGGAAGAAGGAAAACAACGCCCAAGGCGTTGACATGTGAAAATGACAAAATGTTTCACCAAATGAGCGCAAGACGATGAACAACAACAAGAAAGAAAAAAATAAATCTAAATCGCAAAAAAATATTATTTACTACCCACTCGTTGATGTATGAAGATGGGGCGGTGGGTTGGTGGGTTGGTGGATGGGAGAGGCGAAGGATGAAAACTAGAGCAAGGTTTGATGCCGACGATGGATTGTGTGCAATATCCCCCAGAAACGGGAAGGGACGGGAAACGATAATAAGCTGTTGGTGTGGCGTGAGGATGAACGTAAGCGCCTACGGCATGTTTCGGACGGGGGTTGGTTTTGAGGCCGGGGTGGATGTTCGGAGAGCACTTTAAAGAGGCTTGGCGTTTGGTTCTTTAAGTGGAAGTCTTGAAAGACGGTCAGTCAGGAGGTTTGTGGGGCGAATCCATTGGAATTTGGAAGATGTGCGTCTGATTTTGGGGTGATTGCTTATTTGCCCAGGATATCCCAAACTTTGCCACGATTGTGCGGTGCATCTGGAAGTATGGTGCGACCTGGTTGTCCGCTTCGTTTGCGGAATTGAATAGAGCGGATGTCTCCTGAGGTATACGTGGAATGTCCCACTTGTCAGACTGAGTTAGCTGAACGATTTTCCACCCAATGCATGCCGATACTGAGCCAGTTTCTGCCCCTATCCCTTGCCGCCCTGCATATAGATCGCACTTACGCACTACGCCAAGACAACCATGTATTCCCGCATGAGATGTTGCAGAAATTCTATGAGAATCGGAAACGAAAAGGCTAACACTGAATGAAGGCGACAAAGCCCGAACCTTGGATCTTAAAGGCGACTATTTTCGGGCATTTTTACCTCGGCGACTACCACCGGAGCTTGCACCTTGCACCACTCTTTTTTTTTTGTTGTACAACGGATGCCGACATGGCAAACGACACCGCGACTAGATGAGGATTGGGGTTAATTTAAAAGTCGTACTGCTTCGCTTATGAAAGACAGTACGGCTTTTGTCGTGGACCTCCTTAGTTCCACTGAAGTGAGCTTCTCCTCTCAGACTCTTCCAGGCATAGCCGAGATTCCTTGTCCTGGTTCAGGTTTATGGTGTTGAGGTGGTTCAGGCCATAGTGGCCAGCAAGAATGCTCGTTAGCATTCGGGTACTTTCTTTGTTGAAGCGGAGGAATACTTTTTGGCAGTAAGGCTTGATTAATCGTTTGATTTGCCTAGACAATAGTACCGTTCCCACTGGCATCCCATTTGGTAATCAGCTTGCTCTTCAATTCACATTACAGGACATTACAGGTATGAACGCAGATTCCCAGTCAGCCCTACCGAGCTCAACTGCAAATTCGTTGCCTGCAATCGCCTTGTGTCCAGGGATCTAGTCGAGCTTCCCTTTTGTTGTGTGTGGAAAATATGGCCTTAAATGCTGTTGCTCCACTCTTGAACCACGAACTACTATCCTCGGTCCATGCACCTGAACTAACATCTGATTCTGATCTTAACAGCAAGCTGGCTACTAACTTTATCCGACTCTCCACCGACCTGGACCCAGTCTCTGCCTCTAACCTCGCCATATTCGCTCAAGCTGTTCCTTCCACAAAGTTTCCTACATCCCAAGCCATCCAGAAGCTGTCAACAAACTAAAGCCCCAGCTCGCACCATCCACCCCTCATGGCTTTGAAGTCACTCTCGAATTCCTAATCACCTCAAATGCGTGCCGCACAAGACTAGTTCCTTCCAAGCGTCCAAATGACGTGTTACCCAGCTCTTTCGAAATCCCATCTCTTTCGAAATCCTTCAGCTTACAAGTGTGTCCCCTCGAAAGGAGATCTCAACGGCGCGCCGTAGGTGAATCACTTCTCAGAGCATCCAACAAACAGAAGCTTTGAAAGCAAATTAGACCCGGATTCCCTCCTATTTGCTGGCATTCTTGTGAACCAACCCTCATCCCCGGTAATCAGACAGGGAACGAGCGGATTGAAGATTCACTCACTCTCTATCTCTCTTGGCTTGTGTGCGTGTCTCCGTGGAAGTAATTAAAATTCTTTGTGTGTATCTTTTGGATTTATTACGTTTGTTAAAATGTTGCCTCTGACGAACGGAATGCAGGTGTCCATCATCGCCACACCAGCGTTCTCTGGTGGACCCGTACAACGTGCAATCCGGCGGCATGTACACAAGTCGTATCCTGCGATTGTGTGCTCTTTGCATGTTTACCCGTTTCTACTCGTACGCTGCTGTTGTGCTTGCACACAGCCTGTGTAGTTGCGTAGAGAGCGGGCTTATTTGTAAATCATTTTGCTTCGGATGTCAGAAGTCGCTTGCCGTCGGGGAGGTGGGCAGGACGGCAGCAGAGACAATGAAGGCATGAATAGGTACTCGCTGCTGCTTTGATGTCGACGAAGGCAGTCGGGGGGCGTACGGTGAATGCAAACAGAGGGCAATCGAGGAAATTGAAGGATGTTTTGGGTTACTTTCTTTATTTTGTTGTAATGCAGGCGGTTGGAGTCTGTTGGATGGGGTGACGGTGGAGTGAGACAGCTTGGAGGTGGTTTTTGGGATCCAAGATGGTGGAGGACAGACGGATGTCGTAAGCTTCCGGGAAAGATGGCGGCTGGAGACCTCTTGACGCTTTCAGCTGACGCCTCAAAGGAGAGTTCGCGAAGTGTAATTGGAAAGGTGGTGCTGGAGATGGCAGTTCGACGGAATGGGTGTGGTTTTGATGGCGGAAGTGGATGTGGATGTGGTGTTGATGAAGAAACCAAGATCGTCTTCTTTTCTCTTGAATCTGGTCTTGCCACAGGTTGTAGTTTTGAGACCTCGACGAGTGACTGAAACGTAGCTTAGGAAAACGCCTTCCTCACCTACTGTGGCAAAGCAGTGTTTGCGGAGCCACATGGTGGTGCTTCCGTCCATTTATGCTGTGACCCGAAAGATGGTGAACTATAGTTGAAGGCAGGGCAACCCTGATGGAAGACCGAGAACAGTTCTGATGTGCACATCGATTGTCAGAATTGAGTAGAGTGACGACAAACGTGACTTCATTGCTCAGTCGTCCACAGTTTTCTATCTAAGCTATCCCTTGTCGAAGCAGTCTTCCACTGAAGCTCCTTGTCAACTAAATCCTCTCCTATTCAGCTCTTCTCAACAGTTTCTGCCACCTGGCGTCCACAACTGTTACGAGACACTGTTTGCGAAGTCATACTGGACCACTCTGTCGTCAAATGCGAATGTAGCCATCGTACAACTGGTCACAGGGGACACCTAAATGACAAACGCGACGCTGATGCATGACTTTGCTGCACTTTTTCCGTTGCAACCTGGAAACATGTCGAGGATCATTCACGAGTTCATCAATCCATCTTCTGTTCGTTCGATCATCTTCCCACAGCCAGCGGCAGCGTGCTTAATTGGCAACATTTTGAAGGCATACTGGACCTCAGTGAGTGCTCAACTGGCAACATTCTGAGACGAACCAGTGTTTATGGAGGCATACTAGACCTCATTGCCATCAACAGCCTCCGGCAGAGTGGTCACTTGGTAAAATCCTGAGTGGACCCAGTGTTTGTGGAGACGCACTGCACTCCAGCCTCGTCAAATGCTAGTGAAGACCTGGTCCCAGTGATCACAGGCAGTCCCCAATCCTATCTCCGATTCAATGGACCATGCACCAGAACCTTGGTGACTTTCAGAAAGTCCTCGAAAAACCTCGGCATCATCGACAGTCGTTCATCGGTCGGGTCGCCGTCATTAGGGTCAATTAGTTTTGCGATTTAATTAGTCATCACCGGTTCCGTTAATCAACTAATTAATCAAACCCAATGGCTGACCCGAGCAGTGGGTGCGGGGAGGGGGGAGGGACCATGCATCAATTCAAGTGAGATAATTGAATTTGTGGCTGGGTGGCTTGTTAGCCTGCCGTGTGTGTGGCCGCCCCGAAACGGATGTGAATCAAAGGAATTCCGGTTTTCTTCGAAACGAATCAATCAGAGCCACTGAACCACTGGGCAGTGGACACTGTGTCCCTACCCCCTCCTCCCCACCGAAGTGCAATGGTTCAAGATGAAGGCAAACAATCGATGCTCGAGGAGATTTCAAAAGCCTCCTCGACCTAGATTCCCGGCCCACTCACACTCGTCCGTTTTTCCAATTTTGCGAGACTGAGAGAGTGACCATGAAAATTGCCCCCTCCCCCCACCAGATCTTATGTAACCCTCCGTGTAGCCGTTATCCCTTCGGCATCAAGTTGAGTGCCGAGATGAGATGCTGGCAAGGACTCATCCATCAATTAGGCGAACGTGTGTACGGATGGATGCCTGCGGTATTGACTGATAGATATTAAATTTCTGCCAACGAATTTCCTTCCCTTCGCCGGACACCTTTGGCCCCGACAGTCGTGGTATTTGTTTTATTTTTCTTTCACTGGCTTCACGTGTTTGATGTTACCCCCAACAGCGACCGTTGGGGTTGAGGTTGAGTGCTTGATTGAGTGGCTTGCGGTCAAGATGAGGTGGTCGGCCTTGGAGGAGGCGAGTGGATCCGGTTGAGATCCGGTTAAACACTTACGACAAACCCGATTGGGATCAGCTATGCGATTTGACTGAAGACGGGCGGTGTTCTGGGGAATTTCTGGTGATGGGTGGGTGGTTGTTTGTGAAGGAGTGGGGCACTTGAACGTGTGCTTCTTGGGTGGCGTTGTAATAATTCCTCTGACGTTTAAACTGTGCGAGGTACAGTGCATGCTTCCAGTTTTGAAGCGGCAAATGCGGTGCATGCCTTCTGTTTGAAGCGGCAAAGGAGCGGCAAAGCCATGATCCATCGGCATGACGGTGTAGTCCGTAGACAGTCGGATCACGTCTTCATTGCCATTTGACATGAGTGCGCTTCAGTACGCCTCTGCAAACATTGGGTCCTCTCAAAATTGTGTTCATTGATCAAGAAGAGGATCCGATCGGACGGGAGATGCTTCTACTGGGCCCTTGGCTTAGCATCTTGGGAAGCAAAGTCACAAAGAAGCACCATGATTGCAGCTGCGTGTCACTTAGGTGCCCTCTGTGACCAGTTGGTCCACGTCGTCATTCGCATTTGACATCGCTGCGGTCCAGTGTCGCCAGTATTCAGTCTAAAGTAGTTGCCTCCCTCGTCAATCATCGAGACATTCTACCCCTTCTCAGCCTCCACGCCCGTACGCTCCTCAATTTAATGCAATGAAGTGCGAAACCCCACGGCGAGCTTCATTCCACCGCCGCTGGCGGTCAAATTCCTTGCCCATCAACCCGTTGATTGAAAATCGCCAGCAATCATCGGCCAACGAACGGCCGTAAATTATCCAACCAACCGTCGTCATTAAGTCGCCGCTGTTCATTTCAGTCGACTGGTCCATTTTTACGGCGATTATTATGCAAATCCGTCGCACTAAACTCCGTCAATTACCACACGGACAGTTGTCAAATCAATACCAGCGTCGATGACGAACCACCTGCTCGGCTGGGTGCTGCCAAGCGAGTGCATCTAGTCGGGAGTGAAGTTTATGCAAATCGTCGATCTTCGACGCTAATTGCAAAGTCGCATCCCAGACAAGGCTTAAGTCGCTCGCTGCAATTACGCACAGTGTCCAGCAGGATGTGTAACGACGCGGAAATTGGTCGTGACATTAACTCCAATTAGGAGGCTCTGGACATCGATTACATCAGTTATTCTTGGCACTTCCTGGTCGTGAATAGAGGAAGGGACTACGAACTGGTTTGTCGAGAGCCAATTGAGGCATCCTGATGCCCACGTGGAGGGCTACCTACAGTCGCCACAGCGGCCCAACTAGCCGCACTTACGACTTCTGTACACCTGTGCTTATGTGTTCTTACGCTACGACCAGAAGCAGGGACGCCTATTTGGGCTGTTGTGGCAGTTAGAAGATAAGAAAGTAGGGAAAAATGTGGCAGAAACTGTGGAAAGCCACTGAAATGCTTGAAGTTACAAAATGCCTTGTATCTCGAAAACGGTGCGTTTTTCGGTGATCCAGTTCATCTCCGGATCGTACATGCGTATATGCGGCTTGAGAAGACGCTTCTTTAGAGCCATCAACCACGCCGCTACGACCAGTGGGTCAGAAGTTGTTAGAAAAAAATTTCGCAAAAAGTTACCTTCGAAGCAGTTTATTTTAGCAAATCGGCCATATCTCGAAGACGGTTCGTTTGTTATGAATGCGGTTTGATGCGTTAGATTCAGCATGTAAAGACCCTTGTTTTGTGATCTCAATCATGCAGCTGCGATCCGCAGAAGGTAGGGGGAAATGGCGGAGAAGACGACCTGAATGGTTACAACCTCGGCTTTTTCCACGTTAACCTTCATCCCATCATTCGTCTTTCCGTCTGCGAGGATACGAGGACTTGCCTTTCTTATTTTAGCTTTGCTTAGACATCAACTCGCACATATTTCCCATCAGTTTGAACTCTCATGAAATTTCCCCGTCTCCCATCATTCGAGTCACCTGCCGTAAGAAAAACTCTGCGCCTTCATGCAAGCGACCGAAGCCTCCATCCGTGTCCATGCACACAAATTCAACATGTATCCAAACCAAACATCAAAATGCCATCCACCACCAAGGTTGCCTCAACCATGCCGCCGCACTTCCAGCGAAACATTCACCAGACTCATGGGCTCTGCCTCGAGTGTGTTGCTTCAGCGGTTCATCCAACATTTTCGCTCTCCTCGCAAACACACTCGAAAAGTTCGAACATCTCTGGGAACAGTTTCTGGCGATGTTGATGCCACAGCAACGTTGAGACATTGGACTCAGAAAGTGTTGCAGGATGTGTGTCCGGACACATGTCTCGTGGTGAAAGAGACGAACGAGTGTGGATTCAATTTATGTGCAGCATGGGGGAGGCTACGATGCTTGGTAGGTGGGAAGGTTATGAAGGAAAAAATTGCCAGGAATCGGCTTAAATGTTTCTCCTTGTTGTTATGTGTTCAACAACACGTGCAAATGAAAAAATCGTTTTATCAAAATGGGCGTTCTTTTCGGTCAACGTTCCGCGCGGTATTGTATAAGACGAGGCCCATTTCTCGATGAATGGGTACGTCAACAAACAAAATTGTCTAACTTGAGACGATACCAATTCAGATGAGGTCCAAGAGCGTCCAATGCATCACTGTTTTGAGTGGATTTTCGTCTGGCGGCGTCATCGGTTCATATTCCTTTGAGAACGACGTTGGCCAGGCAATCACCGTTAACGGCGACCGCTGCAGGTCGATGATTACGAACTGCTTTTGCCTTGATTTGGATGATATGGACACCAACCACATGTGCAATTACATGAACCTGAATTAGGACGGCAACGTCAGAATGTGCACTTCATCCAGTCACCTGTGCAATCACATATGCGTCCGTATTGGTTCTCAAATCTAATTACAGACTGGCATCCAGTGAATTTCGGGCGGCTTGTTAACTGCTCGTCGATGGCTGATATCGAGTGCCGCCGATTGTGAGAAGCAGGCACACCAACGTCGATGGAATAAGGGCCGACGGGCAGAAGACGGTGTCATAGCTGGTCTGGGCGCTGCGTGATACGATTGGAGTTCGACGGGGAAGCAAGTGGTTGACGTTACTAGCGCTCTGTCTGTTCGCTTAGGTTGGAGTGGCTGATTGCAGAAGCTAGTCACACTTAGGCCACAGTAGTCCGCTTGTGACACCACACGGATTATAATATAATATGGATGACGCTGCAGTCCGTAGAGGACGAGGGTCTAGCTTCTACAGGCCCACTCTACAGGTCCTATAACACGCGGATTGACTACTCCTAAACTTGGAACCAGTTGGTGTTCGTAACAAAGCGGTTTAGTTCGCTGAGACTATTGAAATAGTGGACCCCTAGATGTGATTACATACGACTTGCCAGAGGTCTACCCGAGCAGAGGATGTGATGTCTGGTTTCTACCTCCTCTTTCCATAGTACCTTTCACAAGAAAACACAAACTGGACCGACTAAAACAAATTAGTCTGTCAGGCACAATACTGGCTGCAGTAAAAGAGTTAAAATATCTAGCAGTCATCTTAGACAGCAAACTCATCCGGAAAAGACACTGAGAAGAGATCACCAGGAAGGCGACGCGTGCTTTAATGATTTGCAGAAGCTTAGCGGGCAAATCCTGGGGTTGCAGTCCAAGGATACTAAGATGGGCGTACATAGCTATTGTTAGACCAATCACATACGGTGCAATAGCGTGGTCCAAAAGAACCAACCTGATGAGCGCAAGAGAGACACTGAACAAAGTTCAAAAGTTGGCATGCCTCCGTATTACAGGGGCCATGAGAACTTGCCCAATTGCCGCCATGGAGGTGACTCCACTGCATCTGGTGGTCGCAGAATGTGCAAATAAAACAATCATGAGAATGGCAAGGTAAGGGATAGGAAAAGACAGGTGCATTACATCGAGACAATTCGATGTACTGGTGAAAAAGCTACCACTCCTGGCCATTACGAAGGATGATGCGATTAGGAAATTCAATTTCCAAAAGGAGTTCACCATTAAGCTCAGCACCAAAAAAGACTGGAGCAATGAATCCACAGATTGAGCAGCAATACGGTAAAATGGTATACGGATGGATCATGAACTGACGACGGAACAGGGGCAGGAGTATTTGGACCCCGGACAAAGTACTACGAACCCATGGGCAAATGCACCAGTATCTTTCAAGCAGAAGTCTATGCCATAGACAGATGCGCTCAGATCAATCTTGACAGTCGTGCCGCTATCCTGGCACTAGACTTCCACATATAATCAAATCCAGTCTCGTGTAGGAATGTCTACAGAAGCTTAAGAAGGTGAGTAGGAGTAACATAGTAAGACTCTGTTGGATACCTGGCCATACATGGATAGAAGGCAATGAAATGGCAGATTCCCTGGCTAGAAAAGGAGCATCGGAAGATTTTATAGGCCTCGAACCATGCTGCGCTATAGGAGAGCACGTCCTCAGGGAAGAGTTCAGGGAACTAGAGAGAAGGAACCGCATGCCAAGCATGCCAAGAAACTCTTGGGTCAACATAACCGCAAGAGGCTTGAAGCACGTATCAGAATGAGCACAAACAACCTCCGTATCCCAACGGGCTTCGTAACAGGGCACTGTAAACTCAGGGAGCACCTAAGGAAACTAGGATGAAATTCCATAATGAATTTCCAGAACATGTACTGGGATTTTGTGCGGCGCTAGCCCACAGAAGACAAAGATATCTGGGTAAACACCTAATATCAGAGGAAGAATTGAAGTCACTAGAACCAGCTCTCATTCTCAGATGCCTAATGGAAACTGGCTTAGAGAGACTACTCTAGGACAAATCTATTCCACCTTCGCGCAATAGGAGCAAATAACCAGCTCTGAAAAGAGCTGCATGGGATTGGAGGACTTAAGAAAGCAAAGGTATGAATAGGGGGCACAATAGATCTAAAGGTCGCGGTGCAATTTATCCTCAACAATATTAAATAATAAAGAACACTTCCTCTTCATACAAGCAGCTTCTGCAGAAATCATTGCAATCCTGCGGTCATGCGTGTCAATTGCCCTGTGTCCGGTTATGACGACGATGAGCGTCTTGAGGTAGTCTTAGCAATTCGGAGTACCTCTTAGCATCTTCGACTCATCCATGAATTGTTGGTGGGCTAATTTATGATCCACTCATTCCTTGTTGGGATATACCACCGGAAGTCTGTTTCGAAAATCAACGAACTGAGGAGTATAGTCGCTTTTGACTTGTTGGGCGATTTGGAGTCGATGGAGTATATTTCCAGTGTCCAGCGGAACTTGGGAGCTACAACTTAGCGCACTTTGCAGCACTCATCATGGCATGTAGAGGTCAAGAGGTAGCAGGTTTCATAATCATTTCTCCAAGGCCCCCGTAGGAGTAGTACTGACTGTTCCTGTGACACGGTAGGATATAAGTGTCTGGATTCTGTTTTTTGATGTTTGACTGGAGCACTCAGACTACCCAGGTGAACTGTCGAAAGGAATCGCCAGCTCACAAGTGTCAGACTGCAACCCAGTGATCGACAACGTGCCGTTAACTTGATCCCAACGGCAAATGGTGACTGGACCTGATGTGAAAACCGGATAAAAGCGTATCAACTTTTTGCTTTCACAGATTCGAACAGGGGACCCCTCTAACCAAGGGCAGGTACTCAACCAACTGGGCCATCCAGTACGTTATAGTTGTATACCATACGTCTAGACGGGTTTTAGCACTTGCTTGTATATAAGCAAATTTGTTGTCAATACTTAGCTTGGAATATTTTCCAATAAGCCAGTACATGTCTTTGTATCTTAATTGGATCTCTTCACGTTTCTTTTTGACATGCTCCATCCATTTAAGCTTTACAACGAGAGTCATTCCGTATTTGAACATTATTTATAAAAACGGGCAAGTTATTCACGTTCTTATACGTAGAATTTATATGAACGGATTTATCTTCGTTAAGCTCAATTCGCTGAGTGTTCGTCCATTCGTGTATCCGGTCTGGAGCACATTGTAATTTTCTGGTTGATTCTTCGACCGTTTTGGCAGTTACTAAAATGTCGGTGTCGTCAGCAAATGTGCCTACGACCTGCGGTATATCGCTGCTATACAGTAAGTAAAGGAGGGGACCAAGGACACTTCCTTGAGGTACTCCAGCTTGTATAGGCTTAAATAGGGAGTATTCTTTCCCTTATTTCACACGGAAGATTCTATCAGTTAGATAATTCGATAAAATTGTGTAAAGTCTTCTCGGGAGGAACTGTCGAAGCTTGTGTTTCAAACCTTCGTGCCAAACCTTGTCAAAGGCTTGCGAGACATCTAGAAATACAGCTGAGCAGAGTTGATTTTGTTCAAATGATTCTTCCATAACATCAGTTATTCGATGTACTTGGTCGATAGTTGAATGCTTACTTCTAAAACCGAACTGGTGATTAGGAATAAGTCGTCTTTCTTCCACAACCGGCCTTAAACGTCTGAGTAATATTCGTTCGAACACTTTAGACATTATCGGAAGCAGTGAAATCGATCTATAAGACTTTTTGTCTGTTGGGGGTTTACCCGGTTTCGGCACCATTATCGACGTCGTTAATGACTAGCGTACCCACAGAAGGCGTGACATGACTTCGTCTCAGGGAGTGATGCCCTTGAGTCATCGGTATAGGCAACTGACTTGCTGCCCGAATATTTGAGCTTCTCCAGGACGTCGTTAATGACTTGCGTGCCCACAGAAGGCGTGAAATGACTCCGTCCGGGGAGTGGTGCCCTTAAGGCCTTTATGGACCTGGCGCTTAAAATTCCATTCATAATTCTTTTGCTGAGCAAACTTGGCAGTGCCAGTTGTAAGAGGGTTACTCAACGTTTGCCTCTTCAAGAGCAAGTTGTATTGCTTTGGTTTCTGCATCCTTGAAGGCTCCTTGGAGGTCAAGGAATGCAGCAGGTGCATGGAGGCTTTTCAGTCGGGCTTACAAAATCATGTAATGCGGTTATGCAAGCCTTTGCTCTTCACATATGTACGTTGCGCTGAGGTCGAACTTTGCAAACTTCTTTAAGACGAATGACGAAATGAAGTCAGGCCAATCGGGCGAACATCTCTCGCTGTACACTGGCTAGCTTTCTCTGCTTTGGCGATGCAGGGTCGCTTGATGGTAATGTGCTTTGTCGCCTGCGGATCGGATCGAATGGCATTTGTGGAGCGTATTCATCGCAATTCATCATGAAAAGACTGGTAAGCCAACTCAGAGAACGCAGTTACAGCTCCTTCGAATCTGAGTAGCTGAACACGAGGACACACGCGTGAAGGGAACACCAACCAACTTGGGTCCAGTCCAGTCTAACGTCTTGCACACCTCTAGATCCAGCAGAGGAGCAGCTTCATTTCGTAGAAGCCAATCAGTCAGTTGAACTAAACTTCCACTAGAGTGCTTTAACTAAACTCTGGGGCAATGAGGAATGAGTGAAGTGCTTCAATTGAGGCATCTCTAGGCGGGACCGCGGTCTAGAGACGAGGTGACTCTCATGTCGAATTTTTCAATTTCAGAAGTTGTTCCCTGCAGTTAACAACTGAAAATGAACAAGTCAATCCGTTGTCAAAGTTTCACGTAATTCATCTAGTCCCCCGCTCCTGCCCTACCATCTGCCAAACGCAAGGCGAAACCGAAATGTGACAGCGACAAACGTCAAAAGTGCACAATCGTGTGTGGCAGAGAGCTCACCCACCCTCACCGACAGACACCATTTTAAGTCATTGGCACCACTTCCTGTGAGTCTTACAAGCGCGGCTCCTCGTAAAAAGGTACACCGAAGCACCCGGAAAAAGTTTTCCAGAAAACTTCCAAACCTTCGTTAATTTTTTTGTGTGTAATCTGAGAAACTATCAACACCCTCCACACACAGACACGTGGAAGGAGCCGATGGGGAATCACACCTTGGCAGAAGTTTCTCGGAGTTCCGGGTCCCTTTTGTGTATCAAAAAATATTTGCTTGCGAGAGGGATTCGGGGGTGGTGGTGGCGAGGACGACGCCAGCGCCAGGACCAGGACCAGGTGGAAGTTTCCGACGCTGCACAGGTGCACCTCTGGTTACTGTTATTGCCAAATAAACGCTGTAATGGGATTATGATTCCGAAGCGGGCTAATCGGTTCATGGAATTATTGAAGCCACGTCCCTCTTCCATCCCCCTTTTGGGGGAACAAATTGATTTGGGTCTCGGGTGGGATTCTGAGTAGGGAATGTTTGGAAATTGGATTTGCGGACGATGCAGATTTGGACTCGTTTGGCCGAAGTGCAAATAGTTATTAGAAGCGGACGCGATCAGCGTGTCGATGGGGTCGAGATGAGGAGCTCTTGTTGAAGCATCTGCGATGGCTTTTCGGGACGTTGTTTGCTTTGTCAAGAGGGGTGTAAGATGAGGGAGGGCTGCAGAGAGATGTAGAATCAGGCGTCGTCGGTTTAGAAAAGAAGGTGTCAAGATGACGCCTGGACAGGGATCTAATCTGTTGCTGGCCTGTCATGGCTGCGGAGGGACGTAGAAGGGGGCGTCACAGGATCAAAAGAAAGGTGAGGCGTAGGGTTTGACAGAAAAAAGGCGAATCCACCGAGAGAACCAGTTTAGCACCACAAATGAGGCCGCATTTCTGGCAGACAAGCGAGGTCTCTCGACGGAGTCCTTCTACACCACCACCTCGTCCTCTCCCAAAACACTTGGCGAAGCCTTTTCCTCCAAAGAAACACTGAATCTCGAAGCACAACAACTGGCAAGTCACTATGCACGTCAACCGCCGATTTATGCATTCATCCGCTTGACGAGCACGCCCCGCGGCTCCGCCGAACAAGTTTCTCGAGAATTTAATTAAAGGCACAGCAGAGTAAATCGTCGGTGGGTCTGCACACTCCAGCCGCCATCAAGAAAGCTCGTGTCAGTCAAACTCAAAAACATTCATCACTTCGTCCGGGTTTTTGTCAAAATGCGCGGCGCTCGTCGTTCGCCGTCTGTGGCGGCACAGCGCGTCTTTCGCAACCGCTTTCACCATCCGAGGGCCGTGGACAAATAAATCAGCGTTAATTACCACGAAAACACAGATTCAACGTTAATTACCAATTTAAATGCAGAAACTACAACGAATCGCAATTTTCTGAAGGAGCAGCGTTATTAGGCAATTGTCTTGGCTCATCCTTGATGCCGCCGCCGTCGCCGATGGATGACGACCGTGACGAGACGACGACGCACACCGGTGACGGTTGGAGGCATGGAGGCAGGCTACAGGAGGACACTCATGCTTAATGCATAATAGGAGACGGAAAGCGGAAAAGATGGCTGAGCGGAATTCATTCGGAATCTGGAAGACGGAAAGGACTCGCAGAAGAGAACTCCTTGAAATATGAGTGCACACAGAGTCGAGAGGAGCAGCGGACTCCTTTTGGTGTTAGTTTGTGAGATCTCACTGCCTCTCTGTGTGTGTGTGTGTTGGAGGTCCTTTCGCAGTGGAAACAGCAATCAACTGCCGCTGCTGGTGCTGGGCTGGCTCCCTCGCTCACTCTCGGCCCGGCTGGGTTGGCTTTTAATGTTTACAATTCATTGTGACAAATTGGACAGACACTTCTGCTGCTTTGCCGTCATTTGGCTCTTTGCGTTTCTGACTGCGAAATTAATTAAACCCCTAGGGGTTCCTGGCACTGTCACTGGCGTTGCTGCTACTGCCACTGCCGCCGCCGCCGTCGTCGTCGCCGCCGTTTGATGCTGCCGTACTCAGAAATGTCTGTGATTCCAGGCATTGTCGTTGTCCCAGTGTGGCGCGGGCAGACCGCTTGCCGACGGGGGATAGTTAGGTCGGTGCATGAAGGAGTATCTAAGTGTGACGCCGTTTCTTTGCGGTTAAGGACGGTAATGGAAGGCCTCGCAACTATCCGATTCTCGGGATCCTTGGGACGTGCGGCGCGGCGGTGTTGATGACACGAGATGCCACACCAATTATTTGAGCGTTAGTGACAGCGGCGCAGCGGCCCATCCCGGGACCGGGGTTTGTAATGAGAACATTGCCTTTCTGCCGAGGGACACGGGCATTTTGTGTATTTTTGGGTGGATGCTGGATTCGCAGTCAATTCAAAGCAGGGGGCGATTTGTGTTTGGTGTCGCTATTGTGTTGCAAAGTGACAGCCTTGCGGTGCGGTGTCAAGGAACTCCTTAGGGTGGTGAGTCGCTGTACGAGTGCTTGATTCGTGGGGATGAACGTAGAGACTTTAAGGGTATTCCAAAAATAGTTTCAAGACGAATGCCTCTGAGAGCGGATCTGTGATGGCCTACGCTGCCAGAGATTAGCCGGCGAGAGGGCTGGAATTAGCGTGGGTTTTACTGCGCGGAAAAGTGGCGCTTCTTTAGGTGGCGCTTCAAGGAGAGTGTCATGCCGTCGAAATCCGGTCAGACTGTCAGGAAGTAGGTGCCGCTGATGAACATCATCTGAAGGCTTGTTTAAAGGATCGATCAAAAGACAGAGCAGAGCCACTGTTCAACTAGAGGAATGCAGCCATCCGCTAAGCAGGGCCAGTGCCGCGAAGGAGGGTGAAGAGTTGGACAAGCACTGCTCCCGCCCTTGCGACTAAAAAAGTACAGTCATTCGCTAAACAAGTCCACTGTCGCAGTCTCGGTGCCGAGGAGTTGCACAACCAATTCCCCGTCTGTGCGACTCTCCGTAAGTCGAACTCCCTCTTACTCGAACTAATTTTGGTATCCCGTGTCGAATTCGTCTTAGGGGGAGTACACTGTATAAGAACGCGGGCGTCCTCGACATCAACACAGACGATGCACGAGTCGTCAAGAGTTGGATAGGCATTGCTCCGTCCGTGCAAGGACACAGAAGTAGCCATAGTCGCCCTGCCTATCGTTCACAACAAGTCTCAGTCCGATATGCCATGGTAACCACTGGGCAGTCAAAAGATTACGCGAACTTTGTGCCAACATTTTTAGGCCAGTCGCCCATGGTTCGTCTGAGTCCAAGCTAATGTTGCTTTCATCATTGACCGGTGACCGGCTCGCTGCTTCCAGGCATCTAGACGAAGACAAACCGATTAAGGAACAGCAGATTGACAGCGGCGAAGAGTAAAAGCGGGTGGCATTCATCGATCCACTCGCCACCGTCACCATTGACTTCAGCTTTCTTTTATCAACAAGAATCTGAAATAGTGTCATGTAGGCGCGTTTGACGGAGATCCAGGACCTCTTCTTCCTCCTTGTGGGGGGCTGGAGTTCGCAGTTGAACTGGGCCTCAACCAGCTTGCCAGCTTCCTGCAGGTGGTTGGTTCGAAGATTCCTCGAGCCGAAGCTAAGCTGTCAATGCGCTCTAAATGGTCCACTCACCTTAGGCGGCGGATCCGTAGACGCCTGGCTACTCTCATGCCGGTCCTCTCCTTCAGATCCCATAAGCAAAGATCGCACGCAGGACTGTCCTCTCGAAGCGACTAAGAACCTCTTCGTATGCTTCAATCAGTGCCCATGCTTCTGCGCCATACAGCAGGACTTGACTGGGACTATCGAGGTCTTATGCTCACATAAGTGCTGCTGACAGTCCGCTGAGCTCTTCCGATGATGTCAATGTCATGGCCAGAGTTGGGAGGCTCTCCTTTCTTTAGGATCGGGCAAACGATGCTGAGATGCCATCTGTTCATCCGGCAAGAGGTACCTTACCAAATCATTCCGTAGGCAGTCCATCGGCACCAGCAGCCTTGTTGGACTTTTGTTTGACGATTGCAGTCGTAACTTGACTGAGGTCGGCATTCTTGTCCATCATCAGCGGCATGATCCACTAAAAGGGTCGCATGAACCCCGAGCCACTCTATACTCCGCCATCGACTCTAACTCATCAGGAGCTATGCCCAAGCGCATGAAGGCGAGTTTTTCGACTTGGACCACCTCGTCGTGAGTCCTGCCAAGTGGTTGCTGATAAAGTCGCAGGTCAAGGCACGCCTTGGAAATCGTAATGATCGGGCGCCATTCGTGGCAAACGTAACCAAACATCGAAGTGCAGGTCTTTCCGTTCGAAGAAGCACCTGCTCAACATTGATTTCACAATTGTAACTTGGCTGTTTCTACAGGGAAGCTCAACATCTTCCCATTCAGTCCATATACTTCGGTTGTACTTCGGTCTCACGGTTCATCTTCCATCCTGAACTCAACCATAGCTCTAGGTCACGCCTCCAACACCTTAGCATACCCTTTTCCAGGGAGACTTAAAAGAGATGGCCCTCTATAGACGGAGTAATCTCTTTTCTCCCCCTTCTCACCCCAGTTTGCCGGCCACCAGGTGTCTCCCAGGCGTCCATTAGCCACCTTAATAACACGGGTGAGCCATAAAACTCCCTCATTACCCATTGCCTTAAGCATTTTTGGCCGGTTTCCTTCCACAACCACGGATTTGGCAACGATTCAATCGCCAGAATGACTACCAACTCCTCGATTGGACTCGTCTCCGCCCCACTTAAGACTGCCATCCTCACTGCCTTGTTTGGGATTGAGCAGCTCCGAAATGTTCTCACTCCAGTCGCCACTTCATTGATTCCTTCGATGACGTTTGATTTCCCTCCTCTGAGTCGGCGAATGGCTTGCCAGAACACCTTTTTCTTGCCAAACTCCTTCCAAGACTGCTCTTCACAGCTGCTCGCACAGCCAATTTGCATGTTCTTCGCGCCTTAGTATACCAGGAGGAGCAGAGTATAGAGTCACGCACGAATTCATTTAGTAGGCGGCCATCTCTACAGCCCACGGAACCACTCTGGAACCACCCAGGCCCACTAAGGACCTATTCTCCACGGTCGCTGTAGGTCGTCTTCTTCTCTCTGGTGGCTTCTTAAACTCCGGGTGTTTGAAGCCCACCATCAGCCGCCAAGTCAAGCCTCGCAGACGCAATGAAAGCTGTTGACAACAGTCCCCATTCTTCCTCTTCGTGCGACGGAACAGTGGGAATTCGCTCAGACCTTTCCGATATGTGCCAAGCATAGTTTTGCTACACCTCACTGTTCTGTAGTTTCTGTCAACGTCTGCGAGTAACCACTTTTGGTATCCGCCCTGACAGAGGAGAGAAATAGCGTACATCCTCCTTCACCATTACCAGGTCAGATTCCTGACACGCTGTGCTGCATAAGTGGGATATTAGAGAAACGCCACTAAAGTAGCTTCCAGGCGATTGTTCAGATCTTCATCTTGGCGTCGGCTTTTCTCCTACTGTCCCACTGGCCTAAAAAGTGACTCAAATCTCCCTTCCGCCTCAAATCAAACACATTTCCCCGATGGCAGTCTGTCCCCCCCGTTCAAACCTGCTGCCAGCGGTCAGCAAATTCATTCCAAATCAGACACCATCCCTGCGCCACCATCTCGTACCACTCTCGTCTCAATCTCAATCCCACTCCAGTCGGATCATTGACTTCTCCTATTCAAATTTAGATCAAGAACACTTCCCAGGAGATTATCCTTCTTACACATTCCCATCCATTGGGAGCACTAAATTTACGACACCAAGTTCGCTTCCATCGCCCGAGCAGTCGTAATGTTCTTGTAAACAGTGCATCACAGTGACATCGCAAAATCCTCATCGCCTCCCCCCGATGCCGCGCGCGCCTTTGCAGACTTATGCTCACGTAGTTATCCAATAAACGAGATTCATTCCCGTCACACCGCAGAGCCACAGGGCTTTACGCCCCAGGAATTTCAATACGAGAAATCTTTTGGAAAACGAAGCGGGAACCCTTCTCTGTCGGTTTTAGTGCCCCAGCATCCGCACACCCATTCCATCATCGTCCTGCATGCCATGCTGTGGCTCTGACTCTGGCTCGGCTGTGTGCGACTCCGACTCCAGAGTCTATGGGCGAGTATACTTTTGGGCGCAGTCACGTTTTTTAAGTCGATTCGGGGTTCTCTTCTTTTCTTTTCTTTTTTTTTTAATACAATCCTTCTCGCCTCCCTGAGGAGAGAGGCGTCTTGCTTGTGCAAAAGCAGAAGTAGAAACAGCAGCAGCACCACAAGCGCCAGCAGAGATCGTGGAGAATAGTTCCTTCGTGGCCTTGCTGGCTCTGGTGGCGGTGGCTCTGTTGGTCTCATGGTGGGCTTTGGAGCTGGCCTGGCACCAAATGAATTCCTACGTGATGTTTTATTTCGTGTTTTTTTTTTCTGCTCGTTCGTCCCTTTATTGCGTTGCTCATCTCGGTCCTTGTTTAAGTGGATTTTTATATCATTTGGCAAGGCTGTCGCTTAATATTCAATGAAGTGTCTCCCCGTCCTATCAGTTGACTTTTCTTTCCTTTTTCTGGGTCGAGTGGCGGCGACGAGTTGTGCGAAAATTGATTTGAAGTTTGTCGAAGAAGTGCGAAATGGAACGACGAGAGGGTCCGGCATTAAAGGAGTTGATGGAGCTCTGGGAGACCTTCTTAGCCAGTCCCACGCATGGAAACAACGAGCTAGTCAACAAGACGGGCATTTAAGGAGTTGACGGCTAGTCCCACGTCTCTGTACACCCATCGAAGCACCTCCAATTTACGACCATCCATCCATCGCCCAGGCAAATGGTTAATTTCTAAACATTTTGCATTCACTGCACGACACGCAGTTACTTGTCGCCTTCCAGGCAACACCTCATCACGCTTCCGCGCCGCAGCGCCGCGAGAATCAGAGCGCACGTCACGTCACGACACTCCGCGACGATGTCTCACTACACCCGTCCGTCGGTCATCAATCAAAAACGTTTCATAAAACGCCTGACAAGCCGAAGATAAATTATGAATGAAATCGCAGACGTGGAACTGTGCAAAAAAACGAACGATTGCAGGCCGCTTAGAGCCGCCGCGCACGCACTCAAGCGCCCATTCGCGAGACAAATTGGACTTTGATTTATGAAAATGGGGATCCTTTGCCCACCATTCTCCACCGTAGCCCCCCCCCCCACAAACGTCTTCATGAGGGTCGGGCACGGGCACACATGGCCACGCCATCCGGCGAGTGGCAGGGTGTCAAAGTGATGGATCTCTCTCGAGATACACACTTTTCGCGAGAGTCAACGCGGAAAAAGCCAACGAATGCCTCCACGTCAGGCTGGCGTGCCTCAAGGTTGGGTAATATATTGCATCAGTTAATCAAGTGACAAATAATAGGTGTAGCTGTCAGGTGTGAGATTCGATTGCTCGGAGGCGTTGCTTAACGGCTGCTTAATGGGGCCGGCTCTGGGAGGAGTGATTGCGCGGAGCGCGCATCCGAATTTAAATCCCTCGACGAAGCATCGCTGAGATAACGTGCTCCTTGGGCGCCTTGGGTGCACGCCGAGTCGGAAGGACTCCGTGGAGTGGATTTGATAGAATCTAGAGGATGCTGGGGTGTAGGATGTGGGGGCGACGGCAAGTGTTTGAGGATTTTATTCACGTTCACGTGGCTTCTTGAGGGGGACTGGGGAGAGAGCGGGCTTGCCGGGGTCTGTTGCTGTTCAGGACGAGGTGTGGAATGCATTGGAAATGGCTTTGAGGACGAGGGTGCAGTAGAGCTGCGAATGTGCGTCTGAAGTGCTGGCTACACTACGACTGTCTAAGGCAACGACCAGGGCTGCCTAAGGTTGGCGACGACTGTCTAAGGCAACGACTAGGTCTGCCTACGGGTGGCGACGGCTATCTATGGCAACGACTAGGGCTGCCTACAGCTGACTACAGCTGCCTGAGGCAACGACTGGGGCTGCCTAAGGTTGGCTACGACTGCCAAAGGCAACGACTGGGGCTGCCTACGGGTGGCTAGGGCTGCCTACGGTTGGCTACGGCTGCCTACGGCAACGGCTAGGGCTGCCTACGGTTGGCTGCGGCTGCCTAAGGCAACGACTAGGGCTGCCCACGGTTGACCTGAGGTAACGACTGGGGCTGCCTATGGTTGCTACGGCTGCCTAAGGAAACGACTAGGGCTGCCTACGGGTGGCTACGGCTGCCTAAGGCAACGACTAGGGCTGCCTACGGGTGGCTACGACTGTCTAAGGCAACGACTAGGGCTGCATACGGCTGGCTACGATTAGGACTGTCTAAGGCAACGCCTAGGGGTGCCTACAGTTGACTGCGGCTGCCTAAGGCAACGACTAGAGCTGCCTACGGTTGGCTACGGCTGCCTAAGGCAACGACTAGGGCTGCCTACGTGTGGCTACGACTGTCTACGGCAACGACTAGGGCTGCCTACTGTTGGCTACGGCTGGCTACGACTGCCTAAGGCAGCGACTAGGGCTGGCTACGGCTGTCTAAGACAACGACTAGGGCTGCCTACGGGTGGCTAGGGCTGCCTACGGCTGTATACGACTGCCTAAGGCAACGACTAGGGCTGCCTAAGGTTGGCTACGACTGTCTAAGGCAACGACTAGGGCTGCCTACGGTTGGCTACGGCTACCTAAGGAAACGACTAGTGCTGCCAACGGCTGGCTACGACTGCCTAAGGCAACGACTAGGGCTGCCTACGGGTGGCTACGACTGTCTAAGGCTGGCTACGACGACTGGGGCTGCCTACGGTTGGCTACGGCTGGCTACGACTGCCTAAGGCAGCGACTAGGGCTGCCTACGGGTGGCTAGGGCTGCCTACGGCTGTCTACGACTGCCTAAGGCAACGACTAGGGCTGCCTAGGGTTGGCTACGGCTGCCTAAGGCAACAACAGAGGCTTCCTGCGGTTGTCTGTCTACCGCTGGTGTTTGATTGTCATGCCCCCAGACTTACAACTCCGTAGAGACGGACAACCGCAAACCACAAAAACCACGTCCCACCACCCACGCATATCGCCCATATCTCAGCAACAAACCACTATGACCCGCAGTCACCGCGACAAAACCCCCACATGACCCCGTGCACCTCAACAAAACCCGCAGTCCACTCACGAGACAAGCCCCCTGAGTCCACCTGCAGCTGCTTCGTTTTGATTCAATTAAAGCGCCACTCACTGATCAGCTTAAAAGCCTTCCCGAGGAACCCTTCCGCTTCATCACTTATTAATCGTCCTGCGGACATAATATTTTTATGTTTATGTCCCGGGATAATTGCTTTCTGCCGAGAATGTGCGATCGCATGTCAGCGCCGCCAGACTGCTGTGCACTCGCACATACCTCCGCGTCACATCTGTTGTGTGTTCTGAGCGTTCTTTGTTGTTTTCATTTTTTTTTTTTCGTTGCGTCCTCCCTTTTGGGAGCACAACACAGAACGCCATAATCCTTGTCGTAAATCTCCGTAATGAAGAGGACATTACACGATTTAGTCGGTTTATTCCCATTGTTCTCGACGTCCTCTGTCATCGCATTGATTGCGTTGTCGTTGTCGTTCGTGTCCTGGTCGACGTTGTCCGCAGGAAACACACGCCCAAAGTCCAGGTCGATGGAGTCGCCATAGTCTCGGCGACAATAGGAATTCAACCTGCAATCAACTAATCTGCCACTGCAATGGACTCGCCTTACACGCAGCCACCCGCCGATCCCATTGTGCTCCGTCTGCAGAATGTACCGACGAGATGCCATTATCTGGACCCGCTAACACTTGTTAACAGGAATTCCATTATCATTCGACATTCGACGGGCTGGCCGAAAAGCGGACTTGTACCTCGGCATGTCACTCGCATGGACCGGTGCCGGTGACAATTAGTCGACGATATCGAACATCTCGGCTGCGGCGGCGCTGCCGGCGGTTGTGTCGGCGGTGTCCATGCAAATCGATTGTTTACCTCAAGAATGGGTGACGGTGGGTGGAATGGAGGGTCGACGGACGAGGGAAAAAATCTGCGATTAATTAAGGAGCACCGCACACGGCTGGCATCAATCAAAGTTATGCCTCGTGTCACGCCCCGGGCCGGGAACGCCCAGCAAAACACCAGCCTCGGCCCGGAAGGGCACCTGAAGCAAGAGCAAAACGCAACACTCGCATCAGTTCCACATTTGCCGTCGCTGCCGGGATGGGGTGGCGAATTCGCTTGAAAATCGCTCCGTTGCCCGGCCAATTAATCAACGTCCTCATGAGGCGTAAATCCCGCTGAGAGTCTCGTTTGTTAGACGTCCCCGCACAGAAAAAGAGAAAATAAGCGCGAGTGTGTGCGTTGCAGTGCGTCTTGTTGTCGCCAACACTTCGGTGGGCGGGGGCTGGCTGGTTGAGTGAGACGCACCTCACGTGAGACGCTTTGATTAAGTCTGAGGTTTTTTCAGAAAGATACATCAGCACGGAGCTGACAGGTCTGACATTAAATGCACGCAATTCCTGTGGAAACTCCAATTTGCATGCGGTTCACCTTCGGTGAGTCAGTGTGCGCCGGCACAGGGCACAGGGTGACGGGTCAAGGTGAGCGTTTTGCTTTTATTGCGTGACGGTACTCAGAAGTAGTAACTTGACACCGTGACAGCCGACTGACTGAGTGGCGGTGGCTGGCTTTTGGGGTGTGGACACGGTTGAGTTGGATTTCGAGAATTTAGGTCAGATTGGAGAAACCTTGGTTGGAGGTGAATTTGTATGGAATTTCGAGGGAATTTGTTCGTCACCCACGTCGCCCTTAGAATTTGCCAAAAAGTCTCTACAGACGTTTGCTCATTCTTCCTAGCTGCCACACGTCTTGGGCCGGATACTTCACCATTAAGACTCTTGGGGTAACACTCGCAACTTTCGTTGTCTTCCGTTGGACACGCTACGTTGGTGAGGGCTCTCTCTTCGTCGTGTTCTTCTAGACTCCGATGGCTGAAATCCGTCGACTAGACTGGATCGATCGAATGGACGTCAGTACTCCGGCCAAAAGGGCCTTCGAAGCCGAGCATCCTGGTTCGAGAATGAGAGTTTAAGAGGCTACCCAGTCTAAGGCAGTCATCGATTCACTAAGACGGGTGACTAGGTCTGTCTACGATTGGTGGCTATGGATATGGATACGGCGGGCTTCGGCTGTCCAACGCGGGCTATGGATGGCTATGGTGGGCAGCGTCTGTCTCAGACAAGGTATGGATGACTACGGCTGTCTGCGACTGGCTACGGTTGTCTATGGCTGGCCGAGTACAGCTGTCTGTGATGCACTATTGCTGTCTACTGCTACGGATGGTTAGAGTATACGACTGAGGGGAGCTGTGGGTGGTTGGGACTGTCTAAGGCCATGTACGCCTGGCTAAAACTGTCTACGATTGGCTACGGGACCAAGTGATGGTGTACCAAGTGATCGTGGATCAAGTGGTGGTGGACCAAGTGATCGTGGACCAAGTGATCGTGGACCAAGTGATCGTGGACCAAGTGATCGTGGACTAAGTGATCGTGAAAAGGGTGATCGTGGACCAAGTGATGGTGGACCATGTGATGGTGGATCAAGTGATGGTGGACCAAGTGATGGTGGACTAAGTGATCGTGGACCAAGTGATCGTGGACAGAGTGATGGTGGACAAAGTGATCGTGGACCAAGTGATCGTAGACAGACTGATCGGGGATGCAAAACCGCCTGATCTTTAGATCTGGAAGCAACGTGCTTTTGGTCGTTTAAGATGGACGGTGTTAGCTCATGCGGCCCATCCAAGTCTTGAGACTTAATTATTACAGCCGCGGACATAAAGAGCCTAAAGACTGAGCCACATTGGCCTACCGCCCTCGCGGCTCGGTAGACCTCTCTTTGTCTGGACTGGACAAAAGGGTCCATTTAGCTGATTTCTCTAAAAAAAAGAGCAAGGACCTCTTCGAGTCCTTCTGATATTCGTCACGTCTCTGTACTGTAGAGCATGACTGCTTGTCACATTGATCCCCTGGGCAACAGGGACGTTCGCAGATTGGGCTCCATCAAGACGTAGCTCTTCAAGAACTGCCCGCTGGACCTCACATTTCGGATAAAGCCTAAGCCCTTCCACTCACTGTCCTCAACTCAGTGCCAATGGGACAACGCAGTAGAGGACGTTGACGAAACTGATGGCGCGCTCAAGAGAAGTCGCACCTCAGCCAACTTAGCGTGCTTAATTCGAGGCACCTGGCTAAATTTCGTATCACCTAGAGCGACTTCTTGGTTGAGGTCTAACTGCTACCATTGCAGTCTCCTTGCCACTTTTCCAAATCTCACTCTACTTCCACCATCACTCCATCCGATCACCATCATCACTCCTTAACATGCCTTCCCCAATTTCCCGGTCACCCTGTGAGAAGAAATCATTCTCCTTACAGTCTCGCTGACTGACGCTAAGCGAGGCGAAAAATTAAATTCCAGCGAGATACTATCTCATAGATAATTGAGCGATAAGTGCCCCTAAGTACACTTGAGTTCACCCGGCGATCGGTCGGCGCTCAGTTCTATTTCTGAGATCTTGTGGCGCCGTTGATTTGGGCACATCTGGGCTCGTTTGTGCGGAACATAGTTCATTAGTGATTAGTTGTAATGTGAGAGGGTGTGGTGATGAAGGAAGAGGGGAGGGGGCAGGGAGTTCGTTAGTCGATTGAGATTTATGTCGACGGAAGGAGGTTGTCGCTTATCATCGCATCTGTTGTGAGATCTTAATGTCCACTGTTTGGGACTTTTTTCAAAGCGTTGGGCTCAGTTGCGGTGGACCATTGGACTTCTCGGTGGTGATGTCGTTGCTTGAGTTGATAAAGATCGATTCAGGAACAGAAAGGAACCACTTTTACGAGAGCAAAGTGTACGCATACAAAAGTGCTATCGATCTCTCGGGGGAAACATCTCAAAGTCCAAAGGGATCCGATGCACATTTGCAAGCTGGGCCTTCAACACAACAGCCCTTGTCTAAATTCTGAGGAAGGCGTTCTAGAGAGAGTAAGATCTGAGTTAGTCCTTGTCATAAACTGTCTAGGAGTGGCTCATTTTGTATAGGAACTACGAAGATGTTAATGAAAGCATAGATTCCAGGGTTTTCGACTTCGACTATGAGCCTGTAGCACAACGCAACAGAATACGCAAAAGAAGACGAAACAGAAGACGCAAAAGAAGACGCAAAAGAAGACGCAATAGAAGACGAACCAGAAGACGCAACAGAAGACGCAAAAGAAGACGAAACAGAAGACGCAATAGAAGACGCAACAGAAGACGCAACAGAAGACGCAACAGAAGACGCAGCAGAAGACGCAACAGAAGACGCAACAGAGATGCACAAGATGGCGCACATATGTCAAGTGGGACCTTAGCTGGCTTGGTGTGCGAAACTGGAAGCAGCTGGCGACATATCGTGCTGGCTGGAGAGGCATGTTGTGTGAGGCCCAGGTCCACCTCGGGCTGTGATGCCCTAAGAAAAAGTAGAAGATAACTTCCACGGCTCCCCTGACAAGAATTTTGAGACGATGATCCTGGACAGGCGTCTCTGGGATAGGAAACGAAGCCCGCTCAAGAACTGCTCCACGTTTGAATTCAATTGATTTGAATGCGGAGACAGGTGTTGGAAGTCAATATTAGTTCCAAACACGGTGCGGAATTCGTAGCGATCCAGTAACCAGCAGATGTCACAACTGATGCCTAGTCTCCTGGCGGAATCTCGCAGGAGGCACTGTCATGGCAGCATTTGTCATGGACAATCAGACGGCTATTAAGGCATCGGAATCAGTCTTTAGAAGCGATGGCTGAGCAGATCAATGTTCATCTTTGTTGGGTGCCAGGCCAGATCAGTCTGCCGCTGCATTGCAGATGTAAACTAGAAAGCGCTCACTTTTTCAACGACTTGATTGACTTAAGTGAGGTAACCATCGCAGATTTACTTCGCTTCTTCTTTTGGAAAGAAGGAGTAAATGGGATGAAGGCAACTTGAAGCGGAAAAAGCAGCCAAGCACAAAACAAGATCGGCCCTCACCGCCTGCAAGTTATTGCCCACGAAGGACAAGAATGCAAGTGGATCTGCGTGATCTCCTGCCACTCGGCTTATATCACTAAGTCTCCTACCAACGCCTTGGGGTAGCAATCCAAGGAAAAACGGAGTTCATGCTTATGGTCACTTCGTCCACTTTGGTGAAGCCGATCTAAAGCCTCTGCTGCTTCTTGGAACGCAACACTCGGCTGTGCAACTCCACAACGACTTCATTCACTTCTCAGAGCAGTGCACGATATCCCTGTTTTGTCATGACAAACTGCAAGGCATGGTGGTGGAATCTCTACTTATCCCCTCGACGTCGGGTCTTTAAACACAGTCACCACGAAGCTCCCCCTAGAGGAGGCTGAAACCTAGGGTTGAACTGCTGGTGCTCCTGATCACCCGCGGTTCCAGAATGTAGCCTCGGGTGAAGCTTTCGAAACCGAGTGGTGACTACTCGAGGACTAGTCGCCTATAATCGATTCCCTGTGGGACAACAGAAGACGCCCGCGGCTAAAGTGCGCCCAAGTGGAAAAAGCACCAAAAGCAACCAACTTGGCGTGCGAAACAGGAGGAAGCTAGCTGGAGAGGCTTTCATGTTGAAGCTAAGGTCCACACCGGACTGTGCGATCCTCTGTTGAGTACCCGCTCAAGGAGGTGTGCTGGCGAATGAAGGAGCAGGCAGTCAAAAAGGGGGAGGAGCAGACGGATAGAAAGGGAGGGCTCTAGCCATTGCTTATGCAGGGTAGGCCTGTTGGTTGAGGCCCAAGTCCACGAATTACTTTTGTCAACAATCCTTGTGACCTTTAAATAGCTGAGCATTGGAGTAGGAACGTAGCCTAAACCAATTGGCTCCAGCTCGATTTTGAGTGGATTTTAGTCGCCTCTTACGACAGGCATGCCTTACCTCGGGCATATTCTGACCCCTGCCCGAAGGGGGATGCCATGTAGGACAGCGACCGAAACTAACTTACATTGGACGGATGACAGGTAGTACATGGCAAACTCGCCTAGATTCGGACCAGATCTCGCTAAACAACTGCCGGTGTCGTCATTGCACTACAGAGCCTCTTGGAAGATCCCAGGCCAGGAGTCTGCAGTGACTTCTGCGGAAGCTGCTTCATCCCCGAGCCCCTGATCAAAAGTTAATGGATTGCCTTGATCCACCTGCCTGTCGTCCTTGTCAAATGAGTGCCTTTTCCTCGAGTGCGCCGTAAGACCCAGCTCATCTGTGACAGCTTTACAATGCTTCCAACTTCAAGAGACTTCCTGGGAGACTCGGTGGACGACGATCCATTTGGCGATTCCATTTGTCGTGGCCTTCTTCCTCGAGCTGGTTGTTCTCTCGATATTCGTGGCTACAGAGCAATAGACAGGGCAATAGTTCGAGAGTACTACTCGACGTCAGACACTTCTCCACCAAGTCCGAACCTTCCAAGAGGCCATAGTTCGGATTTGCTGGAGAAGTGTCTGACGTCGATCGCCAAGTGCTGCGGTGAGATTAGACGTCGCTTCACTGTGTAGGACCTTGTTTCTCGACCAACCACCGTCTAGCATGTGACATGTTTTGCTAAACTCACGAACGAGGTGGGTGAAGCCTTTCCAGAATCAGACCCGTTGGCAGAGATTTCATGGAAGTTTCAGGACTGATTCACCGGAAATCTGGCAAAACAATGTCTTCCGCTGCCGCATAGTAGCCCGAATTCGCGGAAGTGTTTTGAATCCATCCCCACATCGCTCCAAGATCTGAACCAACAAACAGTCTCAACAGCCTCGCCCAGCCCACGGAGCTGATGCACAACTGAATACCCAAGTTCATCGGAAGGCGATGAATTTTGTTTTTTCATAAATCCCAAGCTAGGGGCCAGTGACTTTGGTGGTTTCCTGCCGCCCCCGGGGTGGGCGAAGGGGAAGAGGGACCTTTGCATAATTGCCCACTGAAGCTTGACTTGGCGTTCAACCTCAGAGAAGACAACGACGCAACATAAATCCTTCCACACGCACTGCCTGGCCGCACCGAGATACTCGGATGCAATAACTTACGCCGTATCTCGACCCTGACATCGCACCGCACCGCACATCACACACACACCCACTGTCTCTGCCACAAGCAGCAGTCGTGAGCTCCTCCTTTGGCGATTCGATTCTCGGTGCTCACAGATCGATAGGTAGACCTAATGACGCATATCTAATGAAATCAATTGCAAATAAATATTTCATCTCATCCGCGGCACCACGCCGCGCATGATACTTATCGTGTGATTTATTCACAAGTTCGATGGCAGCCCCTCCCCCCAACTCTATTTCCGCCCGATTGAATGGGGAAATGGGGCCAAATGAAGTCCTTTTGAAGATTTCAACCACGTCTGCCAATCAGACAATTGGCTAAGAGTGAGTTCTCTCCTTTCTCCACCCACACCCATCCCTCAGCAAACCACCACCCAGCGCGTCCACTTTATTATGCAGAGCAGAACTTCCCTCCGAAAGTTGTCACGACCTCTCGAACACAATCTCGACAACTGTCACAAGGTCCTACGAACAGCCACTCCACTCTGTAATGCCAGCTACTGCCGAAATCAAATCAAGCAGTCCCCCGGCCTAAGGAAGCCCCATCAGGGGCATCAGCGGCACTCGCTCAGGCTCAGATTCAGAGCTCGATTGTTGGAAAGAAAAGTTTAATTAAGCGAAACACCTCGAGCGCATCACGTCGCGAGGCGCGCTCCTATTAAGATTGAAGGAATTGATTAGCCCCTCGGAATGAGGTTTTTACGGTCGTTTCATGGCACTGCAGACTGTTAGCGTTTATGGGCCGCCACGCCTGATGTATCCGCCGTCGCGTCCTGAGACTCACATTCGGGAATAATGAAAAGAAAATACTCGTGTTGACAAAAGGTGCTCATCCTGTTCCAACCCCCACCTCCCCCTTCCCGGCCCTCATAGAGATACGGTTATGGGGTTGCGTATCAGAAGTTTTAAATCTCATCGCCGTCGTCATCGTCATGGCTGGGTGGCGGCGGTGGTGGTGGTACGAGCGGGAGAGAGAGGCAATGTCATCAAATGCTGATGTGTCTTGAATCTTTTCTTTTGAATCCATCCAGGTGGTGGGCGGTGGGCGGTGGGCTGTGGCTGGTGGGCGTGAGGGTGTGTTCGTGGCAGTTGCGAATTGATTCACACTCAATTGCCATGCAATCACCGGTGAGTAGAGCAATCCGCAGCGATTCGGTGGCGAGGAGTGCCGTGGATTTTGATGCGCTCTAGCACAGACGTAGAGCTGTCAGAAATCCCAACCCTGTGCGGGTTTTAAGGCGTTTGAGCCGAGAATCGAGTCGCGACAGCATGATAGTTCGTGGGACGTGGTTAGACACTCGCCAAGTGGATCAAGAGCCTCCGGTAAGCCTTTGATGGGAGAGAACGCTGATGACTGTGGGCGGGAACTTGAGTCATCGACATAATCAAGGTCTCGACTGAAGTCTGTTGGCTGCCTCGAAGGTAGAGTGGTAGCTGGTGATGGAAGGCGAAGCATTTTGACTCTTGTCTCTGCCAGGCGTATGGTGGAGGGCGACTTCAGCTGAGATCTGTGGCGAATCGGACCCTTCGCGTTGGCAAAAGGGTTAGGGACGGCATGTTTCGAAGAAAGAATATCAACATTTTAGGAAGGTGCTTGTACCAGTGGCGTGATGAGGGTTGTTACATGGAACCTCTTGTCTAGAGGTTGTTGCCTGGAAACTCCCTGGATCCTGTAGGCTCTTCCCTGGCAGGTTGTTGTCTGTAGGCTGTGCTCTGGGAAGCTTTTGGTTGGAGCCTATTGTCTGGAGGTCGTTCCCTGTGAGCTGTTGACCGGAAGTGACTATCGCTGAGGCCGGTCTAGATTTAGCTGATGACTGGCGTACAATAGCTGAATATTGGTAGCCGGTTGTCCATTTCAGTCATTCATTCATTCAGTCATTCAGTCATTCAGTCATTCAGTCATTCAGTCATTCAGTCATTCAGTCATTCCAGGCATTCAGTCATTCAGTCATTCAGACATTCAGTCATTCAGTCATTCAGTCATTCAGTCATTCAGTCATTCAGTCATTCAGTCATTCAGTCATTCAGTCATTCAGTCATTCAGTCATTCCAGTCATTCAGTCATTCAGTCATTCAGTCATTCAGTCATTCAGTCATTCAGTCAGTCAGTCATTCAGTCATTCAGTCATTCCAGTTATTCCAGACATTCAGTCTTCCGACTTCTACCCGGCGTCCGCCCCTTTCTGACATCTGCCTCAAAACAAGGAAGATGCCCGTCTAGTGCTTCTCATGCACTTGCATCGTCCTCCTCTGTATCGGATGCAAGCACTGCCAATCTTTAATCGACTCCCTGGATTTCCCGGTCGTTCGCGTCTGCTTTTCATTAGCATTTCACGGCGCATCCTTAACGCGCAAGAGGCCGACAATAAAATTTAATCGCAATCACCGAGAGTATAATAACCTCGTGCATAAATTTGCCTCTGTCCTGGCGTCACCCCACCCCACCCCACCCACGTTCCAGCCCGCGGTATCGTGTTTCCGCCGCTCGTTGTCATCTCATTTGCATTCAGCGGGGCGGCGTAACATTGAATTGCTCGCAAAAAGGATAACGTCGACATGCGATCATTTTAACCGAAAACATAATTAATTACTCACTCAGACTTCGTTAACCCGGTCACCTCCCCGCGGCGGCCCTGATTAATGCGTCGACTATTCCTTTCTTCACTTCATTTAAGCGCCCACCCACGCAGACTTCGCGTAGGTGCCCCACGCCGCCTCTGGTCACACGGCCACCGCCTCCCCACGTTCCACGCTCCGGAATTCCTGCGGCTGCTTTGCATATTTCTTCGAGGTAATCGCACCGCGAGTTCACCCGCTCATTATGGCGGGGAATGTACATACATCCAACTTCCATCCTGTCGACCATAAAAACGTCCTTTTCTTAGCTGCTGCTGCGGATAGCGCGGATACCTGCGTGGTGGACGTCGCGGTCGGCCTCAGGTTTCTGACCGAAATAGGTCAAAGTAATTTCTCAGTTTGTTGTTATTGTTGCTGTTGGTCTGCTTGTTCAGGAAATGTCTTCGTGTGGCGGACGACATAAGCGCGTACACCTTGGCACGGTCTCGCCGCGATGATGACTGGAATAAATGACGGGGGAGTCGACTACCGTCTCCGCCAAGCACGGCCAGACGCCAGTAGTCAACAGCTCTAGTCGGTCATCAATCAAACGCAGGGAGCGCTAAAAAAAGAGGAAAAAAAGCGCAAAGGGAGGAAGACCGACGAATCTGCTGCAATATTTTGTAGGGAAGAGAATAAAACGTCCATTAAGCAGACGGTCCTAGGCGGCGGCCGTTCGTGTTCGTCCTTGTCCTCGTCAGACGAACGGTGCGATGGAACAGGCGGCGAGAGCGACTCAATGACAACTTCAGTGGGTGGAGCAAGGGAACCATTGGCAAGTGGTCGTGTTGACAGCCGGAGTAAAGTGCGCGCTGCTGACATTTATCATGACAGACGAAGGCCGCTGCTGCTGCTGCTTGCGGTGCTGATGGTGCTGATGGTGCTGATGGTGCTGATGGTACTTAATGCCTCTGGTGCGCTGTAGAGGCGGTTGTTCTTTCGCTGGCCGATGAAATGAGTGATTTGATGATCTAAGATGGTAATGAGATGTCTGCGCCGTGTTGACGGATGGCTATTCGAGATGAGCGATGGAGGGGGCTGCTGGATGATGGACTGCTGCGGAAGGCATCTGCGAATGATTGCGAATGGATTTTGGCTGGTGTGTCTCAATGAGATGGGGGAGTGTGAACCAGCCAATCAATTTCGGGAAGTAGGCATTGTGCTCTCGGTCTGTGCGTGGAGATGGAGATAATGAAGCACTTAAATGAGTAGGTGCTGGGTGGAGTTGGTGGATGGAGCTTGCTGGTCTGACTTGACTTGACAGGTTCAAAGCAATGACAGCCGGAGTAATTTGGGAGGGTTGTTTTCTGCTGAAATGCCGTATACTGCCCACCAGCCACTGAACTGAAGTCATTATAGGGAAGACTGAATGACTGAATGAATGAATGACTGAATCACTGAATGACTGAATGACTGAATGAATGAATGACTGAATGACTGAATGACTGAATGACTGAATGACTGAATGAATGAACGACTGAATGACTGAATCACTGAATGACTGAATGACTGAATGATTGAATGACTGAATGACTGAATGATTGAATGACTGAATGACTGAATGACTGAATGACTGTATGACTGAATGACTGAATGACTGAATGACTGAATGACTGAATGACTGAATGACTGAATGACTGAATGACTGAATGACTGAATGACTGAATGACTGAATGACTGAATGACTGAATGACTGAATGACTGAATGACTGAATGACTGAATGACTGAATGACTGAATGACTGAATGACTGAATGACTGAATGACTGAATGACTGAATGACTGAATGACTGAATGACTGAATGACTGAATGACTGAATGACTGAATGACTGAATGACTGAATGACTGAATGACTGAATGACTGAATGACTGAATGACTGAATGACTGAATGACTGAATGACTGAATGACTGAATGACTGAATGACTGAATGGCTGAATGACTGAATGGCTGAATGACTGAATGACTGAATGACTAAATGACTGAATGACTGAATGACTGAATGACTGAATGCCTGGAATGACTGAATGACTGAATGACTGTATGACTGGAATGACTGCATGATTGAATGACTGAATGACTGAATGAATGAATGAATGAATGACTGTATGACTGGAATGACTGCATGATTGAATGACTGAATGACTGAATGATTGAATCACTGAATGACTGACGTTGACTGTACGTTCACCCACTAAAAGTTCAATTGAAACAGGAAACGTGAGTTAATCGCGTCCCACTTCCTTGCTTTAAGGTTTTCCGGTCATTTGCTTGCCAAAGCGAATTTAGAAAAATACCCAAAAAACGGTGGGCGGACCCTTTTCGGAACCTTCACAAAATCCGCCACCAATACGACAGCCATTTGCGGCCCACACCGAATGCCTGCACGACGTTGAATGACAGTCGATTAATGAGCACAACTGGAGGACTAAGTATCCAATCTTCACCGCCCACAGCGGAAATTCCCCGAAACGTCTCTGCCCACCGAGGAGAGGGTCTCGTTTCAAAGCCAACACAAAACAGTTTCTCGTCTAAATTACCCCATCAAATACGATTACCCTCCGCCAACAAAAAGACACCAGAGAAGAAGGCAAACAAAACGAACAAAAAAATGCCAAAAAGATCGCATAATTAAATTTCATTCCCAGCGACGGAACGTCCTCCCATCACATCGCACATCGCACGGTCCCGTCCCACCACAAGGGAATAATCCTGACAATTCCTGTTAGAGCGAACAACAACCGGTTCATTATTATAATTACTTATTTGTCTAATTGCCGAGCAAATCTTAGCAACTTGGAGATTAATTAAAGCTCTGCTCTACTCTGTTCTGCTCAGGTCTCTCCGCGCTGTCCCGCTGCCAGTTGCCACTGTCGACATGTCCGCCGCCGCCGCCGCCGCCGCCGCTGCCAAGCCTAACAGTCGTCTCGTCGTTGTCTGTGCAGCTCGTTGGTGGCTCATCTCAATCCTTGGAATCATTGTCGTTTCCGTTTTAATTTTCTGTGCCTAATGAACGCAATGTTCTTGTCATTCGTGCTTTTTGTACATTCTCCCTCGCCGCCCCGAGATACGTATCTACTAGAAACGTAGTCGTGTCGTAGGCTCCCACCCCCTACTCTCCACCCACCAAGGGATGATCCTTATTCTCGTGTTCGTCTTCTTTTGATATTTCGTCGTGTGAGTGGCTCGGTGTGCGTTCTGTCAAGTCGAACACCAACCATGGCAACAATGATTCCTTTGTCCTGTGCGGCTGTGTTTGCCTTTTAACTGCACAGCGTCGCTGTCGTCGTGTATGTTTGTTTGTTTGTTTGTACGAGCTGCGACCAGAATGACTGCTGGGATGTCCTTTCGCTGTTCTCGTTGCCGTTGTCATTGCCATCGTCATCATTGTTGCTTGGAATGAGGGGGTGGTGGTGGTTGGTGCTCAACGCCCACTCTGCTCATCCACGAATGATGACAGCGCCTCTGTGTAATGTTTTGTTTCAGTGATGTCTCGGCAAATCAGATGCGACGACAACTACGACACGATGTGCCAGAAAGGCACTGAGCACGGGGAATCCAGGGAAGATCCAGGGACGGACGACGACGGACAAGCTTCGGCTGTGCTTTTGTTGGATTAAATGTTGTCGTCGGCGTCGTCGTCCCGGTCGGTCGGGTGGAGGAATGAAAAGTGACAAAGCATTAGCGCCAATTTAAAGTTCATTCAACCGCTTTGTGTGTAAAATGACAGTTTGTGCTTCGGCTTCCGTGCTTGCGAGAGAAGGGTGTGACAGGTGATGGTGCTTTTATGACCACGAAGGAGGAAATGATCGGTTTTTTTTTTTGTTTGTTTGAAAAGAAAAATCATCGAAAATCGCAGCGATTTTAGGTCACCTTCTGCGACACTTTTTTCGACACCTTCCGTCGGTCTTGGCGGCTTGGTTGGGGGCTCAAAACACTGCCACACTTTCCATTGGTCGTAGCAGCGCGGTTGAGGGCTCAAAAGAAGCGTCTCTGCGTCGTGTTTGTGGATTCCCTAAGATGTTTGGATATGCGGCGAGAAGAAACAAATCGCAGCGATTTCAGGTCACCTTCTGCGCCACCTTCCATTGGTCGTAGCAACGCGGTTTAGGGCTCAAAAGAAGCGTCTTTGAGTCGTGCTCGTGGATTCTTTAAAATGTTTGGAATTGCGGTGTAAAGAAAAATCATGGAAAATCGCAGCGATTTCCGGTCACCTTCTGCGACACTTTTTTCGGCGCCTTCTATTGGTCGTAGCGGCGCAGTGGAGGGCTCAAAAGAAGCGTCTTTGCGTCGTGTTTACGAATTCAATAGCATGTTTGAATTTGCGGCGAAAGCAAAAACCGTCGAAATCGCTGCGATTACAGGTCACATTCTGCGACACCTTCCATTGGTCGTAGCGGCGCGGTTGAGAGCTCAAACGAAGCTTATTTGCATCGTGTTTGTGAATTCTCTAAAATGTTTGGATTTGCGGCGAAATAAAAACGCCTTGAAAATCGCAGCGATTCCAGGTCACCTTCTGCGATACGGTTGAGGTCTCTGCGTCGTGCAATGGCAGCCGGTTTCCTGAGAAGTCCTCCTCCGTCCCAGTGTCATCCACAGCGCGAAACACAAACCCATCTTCTCACAACATTCTCTTTTAAGACCCTAATCTCCTTGAGCCTCTTTTAAATGCTTGCAACATCCTCTTAATTGCCTCGGTCTCTCGGTCTCTCATTAATACACCAGGCTTGTCTCCAGGCACATCTTCACTCTTATCCATTAGCCATCAAAACACGGCTTAAACATGCACGACCATAAAACAGCCATCTCCCATTCGGATTGACCACATTTAAGAGGCTCAGCACCGCACCACTGATGGTGATTTTATTTGCCTAGTCCACGTCTTAAATCCAACACCCGGCATACTTTGTTGCACACGTTCGCATACTCGTACGCGCAATTCGTTTATGACGTCCTGATGACAGCGTACTCAAGGAATGAGCACTCAACAAGTTAACATAAGCCGCAATTGCAGTTTCATGTCTGAATGCAATTTGGTCGTAAAATTTTAATTATAGCCCCCAACTGACTTGGCGTGGCCCAGGCGACGATCCCAGCGCTTCACCACCACCACCGGTGTACAGCGGTCAAAGCTGACGACTGTTTTATGTTTTATGATGCACACACAGTCTTGGCGGTTTTCCCATGCAACCATGTCGCGCAGGTAACGGATCAGCGAGTGCCCGCTGCTGGCTAAGTGAATGTGAGTCCTTTTAAATTCGTATCTGCACACGCATTTGCTACTTTGAATGCATAATGAACGCGATTGCTGGTCGACATGATGCCTTTGAGGCTAAACGAGGGTTGACAACTGGTTAGTGGAGAAGGAGGAGGAGGAGAGAGAATGAATTTATTCATGGGGACGCATGCAGAGTTTCTTTCAGAGCCTGGCTTGATTGACAGTGAGTGACAGTGTGACTGGATGATGGTTTATGGCGTCAAGGTTGGACTCACGGTTGCGGCGACGCTTGGTGACAGTCATGTGAGGTGGAGGCGGATGCTAGGACTGTTGTGAGCCGCGCGTCTGGACGCTCAGGGGGATTTGAACTCTAAAGGAGCTTGCAGAGAAACACTGCTCGTGGAACGTGGTCTGAATTCTGACTTGAATCTATGTTTTTTCTAAGCCTGTGTGGAGGATTAGGCTACATGGGCGTTCAGATGTGACTGTGGAACACGATTTGAGTCGGTTGTGGGAAACAAAATGTGTCCTCTAAGCCAGGCGTTGTCCCATAATTCATCGAAGGTGGCTACATTCGATATATTTCCGAATTGAAACCTGTCTAGTGAGGTACTTGAGATGAGAGATTGGGCTGAAAGTCTCTGATTTTCTAAGCCTTGTTCAGAGCTTAAACAAAGCAGGCAACAGCATCATCGAGTGAAGCATCTGACAGCGGCTCAAGGGCATGTCCAACATCAACAGAGAGTTTGAAGCATTCACTATTCGTGGGAAGCTGGTGCATGCTTAAGCCAGGCTTTAGGATACTGTGCCAATCGACGATTCAAGCTTCAGAACATGTTTCGAAGCAGCGAGAGGCACGGTGGCAGATCTCCACCTGAATAGAGCACTGAACTCCTTCCCTTTCCAGCAAGTTTGCCCGCTTCTAGACCAAACCTGCTTATGCTCTAGAGGTCTAGACGGTAGACATGACGTGGATAACCCAGATTTCCCTTAAAAATGGTTTCAAACAGCACAGCTGACCCCTCGTCTCTGTCGTCAATTGATACGCCCTCGATGTGCCCTTCTTCGACAGCGACTGCCACTGACGCAGACCCAACCACCAGCAGTTCTCCTCCTCAGTCAGTCCTCAGAAGATGGACGTGAACCAGCTCACTGTCGGCTTCCCAACTCAGAATCCATCGCCCATCAAAGGATCACGGCTTCCTCAGTCAACATTCGCCTCCACCGCCATCGACGTGGATCCAAAGCCCCTCGGCATCATGTTCGCTTCCTCCTTCGATAATAATTTATTTACCGATACGACCACGTCAAAATACAAATCATCAAAATTAATCTCGAACGAAAATCCACCCGAAAATACCTGCCAAGCCCACACCGCGGCCGCGCCTGTTTGTGTGCGAGCAGGCACAGGACCACAAATGCCTGCGAGGAGTATAATCAAAACCCGTTAAAACAACACTTAAAGACTCGTTAATGCACACGTGCCTGAAATTCGAAAGGATAACTTATTAATTGCTCAACGTAATCACACGTGGATGTTGTCGGGTCTCCCGACGCTTGCTGGCTGCGGCGCGGGGATAATGACTTTCGAATTGAACGACCGACTTCAAGGGATATCTTGGTTTCATTGCGAAGTTGTCGCTGTGCTACGCTGGGAATTGTCGCGATTTGGTTGACAAAGTCAGACGCCGCGCCGTGAGACGCTGTGCCAGCTGGAGGAAAGTTTCCCAAACGTAACGAATGGGATATGTGGCAAAGGTCTCCGAAAGAGACATCTCTTGGCAACGTCTTGGAAGTGGGTTGCTGGGCGAAGTTGGAAATTGGAGCATTCTGTTGATGAGGGCAGAGGCAGACATCGAGCGGAGAAAAGTGTGCTGCGAAAACGACTACGACTACGACTACGACTACGACTACGACTACGACTACGACTACGACTACGACTACGACTACGACTACGACTACGACTACGACTACGACTACGACTACGACTACGACTACGACTACGACTACGACTACGACTACGACTACGACTACGACTACGACTACGACTACGACTACGACTACGACTACGACTACGACTACGACTACGACTACGACTACGACTACGACTACGACTACGACTACGACTACGACTACGACTACGACTACGACTACGACTACGACTACGACTACGAGTACGACTACGACTACGACTACGACTACGACTACGACTACGACTACGACTACGACTACGACTACGACTACGACTACGACTACGACTACGACTACGACTACGACTACGACTACGACTACGACTACGACTACGACTACGACTACGACTACGACTACGACTACGACTACGACTACGACTACGACTACGACTACGACTACGACTACGACTACGACTACGACTACGACTACGACTACGACTACGACTACGACTACGACTACGACTACGACTACGACTACGACTACGACTACGACTACGACTACGACTACGACTACGACTACGACTACGACTACGACTACGACTACGACTACGACTACGACTACGACTACGACTACGACTACGACTACGACTACGACTACGACTACGACTACTATCCCAGGACACGCCAACGCCTTCCATAATCCACTTCTAAGCTCCATCCGACTGTTGAATAGCCGATGTCCGGTGTCAGCGTACCACATCCATCTTGACAACCATGCAGTCATCTGCTGGACACTCAGATAAGAAAGAAAGCGAAGTGCACTCAATTTCAGCTTCTCCCATCTACCAGCTTATTCCAGTGCAACGACTAAAGCCCCACGTGTCCAAACAAACATCTTATTCGAAGTCACCCCCCCTGACATGTCGACCTGTCAACAATTCAAAAAAACACTAACAATCTGCTTATCCAGTCAAAGACGAGTCACTTCGTCTGCGACGATAAATCATGGTCCCATTGGAGATAAGATAATGACTTCTCAACCGCACGTGCAAGTGGCTTTGCTGCCCCATCCATTCGGTGTCCTCTGCAATCAGCCCCGTGGCCAGATTTCCCCCCCGAATCACGATTAATTGCCATTTAAACAGTCGATTGTCCATTGATTCTCACACTTTCACTTGCAGTGTGTGTTGCGCCATTCCCTAATCCGGCAATTATCCCCATTGTGCTTCG
The DNA here is from genome assembly GCA_907269125.1 of Eristalis pertinax. Classification (NCBI taxonomy): domain Eukaryota; kingdom Metazoa; phylum Arthropoda; class Insecta; order Diptera; family Syrphidae; genus Eristalis; species Eristalis pertinax. Next base: position 3,494,901 of record OU026146.1, read on the forward strand.
GCTCCCGTCCCACGCCCACAACAACCACCCTTCGCCTCGTCTGCGGCGAACTTATCTCGATAAACGAGTAAATTTCAATCCGATTACAGACCAAATGACTGTCCGGCATACACACACACGCATTCACGGCAACAAACAAAGAAGATCCTTCAGCCGGTCAGGCGGGTGGAGGGAGGGAGAGTGAAGATTAATTACATCACCATCGAGGAGTCGAGACTAAGCCAGTGCTGCCGAGTGAAAGACACGCTATCTACGGCCGGCAATCGCTTCCCCTCACATGGGCTCCAAGGATTCGCCGGACAAAGCCAACGACGAGTGCAATGAGTTTAGAGGCGACTGCTGGAACGGAGATACGAGCCCCATCAAGATGGCGCTGGCCCCTCGGATGCTTTATGTGCGTCACATTTCGTGAAGACGTCATTTCCGAAACCACCACCGAGCTCATATCTGATAATGGAACGCAGCCAGCAGTCAGTGCCAAAGAGAGCGAAGAAAAGTCCAAATGAATGTGATCACTCAAGGAGCAGAGCGAAGTCAAAAAGGACACCGACAACTCCCCAAATGAGGACATTAGGAGATTTATAATGGACCCGCTCTGCTGTGTGCGATGGTGCTGGTCGAGGACCGAGCAGCCAAATGGAGCCCATTATGGCCGATTGTCCACGCTCAAATGAATCGAAATTGGAACGCCGAGCTGCCATTGTGTTCGGGCAATGCATGTGAAATCATGAAGTGAAGTCATACTTGCTGATGGCACTCATCTCGGCGGCGTGAGTGGGTTTTCATTTCTTCAAAATTGCTTTTGACGGGTGGAGAGAGGAGGGTGGGGCGGGGGGGGGGGGAGTTCCTTTATGCGATGACACTTGGATCTGATGTGACCCGGTAATTGGCTCGTGGTGGACTTTGCTGATTCCAATCGGCTGTGGTCAGGACTCAGCAGCAGGCGGGGCGTGTCCTGGTCTTTGATCTGGTCGAAGGCGATGGACAGGATGAGAGAAGCTTTCTTAGAGAGACTGGCTACGCCGAACTGAGGCAGGTTGAGACGAATAAGAGCACCTAGCGCTTAGTTTAGCCGACACTCCACCCAGTCAACACCTGACCACCTGTCTAATGGCATCAGCGCGCGCCTCCACGCCCAGATCTCACCTTGGCGCGGTTAAGTGCATTCGTATCGTCGCATCGCATCGCAGATAGAGCAACCGCCACAAAGGCAGCCCATAAAATCTGACCCGATTTTCAAATGAGACACTTTCATGCCCTACCACCGCCATCCGCATCGTCGTCGTCGCGGTCGCATTCATTTCCCAAAACTTTCGGTTTCTTTATCTCGACGAACTGGTTCTCCAGACAGATAAATCTCTCCCCCTCCCTCCCCCTCCAACACCACAGCCACACAAGGCGGCCGAATAAATTAACGCAAGCGTTGTAATCAATTAGCCCACACATCGTCGCGTAGGTGCCAACGCTCGGCCGTCAGATTAGAGTGACACCAGGCTCATTGGCCCAATTTGTCATGCATCTCGACCAGGTCTGGTATTCAAATCGGACTACACTTTACGGCGATGGTGTGTGCTTTCGATTTGCATAGAGCACGACAGATCGTAGGAGGTCCGCCAGTGACCAGTTTTCCCCCAAATTAGCTGCTAACGATGTGACTTATTGGATTAGGTGAGCAGATCCACGGGAGGGCGGCCGGGTTTCTTCGCACTTGGGGGTGACATACGCACTCGAGGTGGTGGCGCCATCATCGCCCAGATGCCCGCTCCTCCCTTCGGGGTGTGATATACGAGCAGCGGAATGCTTTATGTCCTGACAAATTATCAAATTGCATTGGCACGCATAATGTCCTGCGGATGTGCGCGAGTGGCCGCGTGCAGGCCAACAATGTGGGTAGCGTGCCAAAGGCGAGTCAAGCCCTTCGTACTTGGTGTGCATGCAGCTGGCGGGTGTGGCAGCACTTAGCCGGAGGGATGGTGATAGATAGACTTCGCTTTGCCAGCAGTTAATAGCTTGCCGAGCAATTTGCCTGAAAGGCACACACGGGTGCGGGTGTGTGCTCCGCTCACTTAACCTAGTCATATTTTACTGCTGTCTGTCGTCTGGACGTAATAACTAGCGAGCCAGACAACAATTTGTTCGTGCTGACGAGCACTGGTGTTACTTTGTGCGAGCGACCGCTTGGGGAGGGACAGGTGTCCAGCTTTACTCAGCTCAGAGGTTGGAAAACACTTTGTGTGGGTCTTAACTGCTGGCTGGTCTCTAGAATCTGGGGAATTAGACGCTTCTTCGGTTGGAATCGCCGAGCGTGAAAGCAGGCAGCACGAGCTGGTATCCGGCATCTGACAAACGGTCGCGCAACATCGCGCAGCAAAGCGAGCACCAAAGGAGGCAGCAAAGGGAGCAACAAGCGAGCAGCAGGGCAAGCAAGGAAGGAAGCAGCAAAGGAAGCACCAAAACAAGCGACAAAGCAAGCAGCAAACCAAGCAGCAAAGCAAGCGGCAAAGGAAGCATCAAAGCAAGCACCAAAGCAAGCAGCAAAGGAAGCAGCAAAGGAAGCAGTAGAGGAAGCAGCAAAGGAAGCAGCAAAGGAAGCACCAAAGGAGACAACAAAACAAGCAGCAAAGCAAGCGGAAAAAGGAAGCCGCAAAGCGAGCAGAAAAGCGTGCGGCAAAGGACACAACAAAGCAAGCAGCAAAGCGAGCATCAAAGCAAGCAGCGAAGGAAGCAGCAAAGCAAGCAGCGAAGGAAGCAGCAAAGCAAGCGGCAAAGCAAGCAGCAAAGGAAGCAGTAAAGCAACAGTTGGCCTCTCGAATCTAGAGGACAGGACGCTTCTTTTTCGACCAAGTCGCATGTCGGCCATCAAAGCGATCTGATAAGGGCGTGTTTGGAGAACAGAACGCTTGCTTGGAACAGCGAATGTCAAGCTCTAACACTTAACTTCTGTAAAACGTGAGCTTGGCCCGATATCAGGAATCTTCTCGACCCACGGCATCATTTTTTTTAGTCTCGCCAGAACCTGTGGCACCCCCGCCTCCTTGCCATCACATGTCGTTCCCAAAGGTCACTCTACCAGTCACATTCCAGCGCCGGTCATGTTCCACCACAAACACACGTCCATCCGCAACTATCTTCGGTGCATTCCGTTTTTCGTTCCCAGGTCCAAATGCTCCATATACGGAAACAACTTATGCTAACGACAAGTCCTCGTAAAGACCAATGTTTGCGCATTCCGCGATCCCAATAAATGCCAGTCATGCATCCTTGACCAACAGCCAGGCAATCGCGTGCAACTCATTGGCATTCCGGGCGCTAAATCAACCCGCCATCCAGTCGGCCCGGTCGCTCTCCACCGCGCTGCGGCTACGCGAAAACTCATATTTAACATGGCGGTCACAGCCGCAGTGTGGCCTATTAGACCACGGCTCAGTGGAAGCCACTGAACGCCGCTCGTTATAATTTATTCGAGAATATTAATAACTCTCATGAATTAAACATTTTATATTCGAATTGCTGAACGCAGTCAATCCGTGGGAAGGGGGGGGCGATGGGAAGGATTCAAAAATCACATCACAAGGCAGAGTACACCGCACAGGGCCCGGTTTCGTGCGGACAAAGACGAAACGCAAACACGGCGCGCAGCGCACAGGACAAGCGCGAGACGACAACGTGGGAGAAGGATGCAGACGTGGTCAGTCGTTAGTCTGCGGATAGAGTTGTTTGCTGGATGGCTTCGGCTACGCTGCTTGCGAGAGGAGATGTCTGTCAGGGCGGCCAGTGGATGTGGGTTGGTTTTTTTTTCTTCTGAAAACATGCCGGACGAGGGAACGATTAGCTGGCGAGGTGCAGTTCGATTGAGACATGATTTAGGGACATAAAGTTCGGCGCGTCACTGGCGTGCCGGCTCGGCGCAGCGTGCTGCTGCAGGGAATCCAGTCGGATCGGTCCATTAGGCGGGTCGGGCTGCAGTGTGAGCTACATGATCAGATGACAAGACGTGGGAGATGCTGTGAAACGTATCAATTTCGATGGGGACGCTGCTGATGTGTCAGAGTTGGTTCGGCGACGAAGGATGCCGTGACTTGGGGTGAAGTGAATGACGAGCTACTTCAAGGTTGTCGAATTGATCGAGCAAAGAGAGCGATTGGTGGACAGACATCAAGCATAGACCGCAGACAAGAAATACTACAGAACAACCAATTCTGCGACCTTCACGGAGTAGTTCCATCTTTCTGATTTAATTATGCATGGTTTTGGGTTGCAGTTCGAGCTTGTAGTGACAACCATGTCCTCTACCATCGTCCTTCTGCGTGTGCTTCAGGCGGTCGGTTCAATTTTTGATGATCTCGAATGTTAACTGCCGCGATCATGCGACGTGACACCACTTGATTATGTTTTCTTGGGCTCAAATGACTGGCTACCAAGCCAACCACTTTGGATAAGCCCAAGAAAACATAAGTGAGTGGTGTCACGTTGCATGATCGCGGCAGTTAATTGGCTTGTGAGTTTGGCACAATCTTCACCAGAATGATGTTGAAGAAATCACATGACAGCGAGTCACTTTGTCTAAGTCTAAGATCTCGGTGATGTCCTTAGCGAGATTAATGGACCAGCGAACGCTCTCCAGCGTCATCCTGCACAAACTGAGAAACTGGGCATCAGCTGGTCCTCAAAGTAGGAGATGCCCAAACCACGTTTGGCATATTTTGCTAGCCTAAGGGGGTGACTACTCTGTGCAGCCATTAAAATCGAACGCAGTCTAAGCATTAGAAGGGCTAGCGCGCTCTTTCAATTCGTGTTTCAGACTAGTTTATCAGCTTTGTCGCTCCGCAAGGTGGTAGTCCTTCATCAACTCTAGACCAGGCAACTACATGTGGGGACATACAACAAAAGTATGCTCGAAGTGGAAGCGGAAGCGGAGATAATAACGCAGACTCGGCAGAATTAGGACCTTCCATAGGCGTTAGTTCTTCCTTGATGACTGAGTGCTGCCTCTTGCCACTTGTCGATTTGATGTCTGAAGGAGAACAGCTTAAACCGAGCTGTTGGCCTTTTTTTGGCACAATTTGCTTGCAGACATGTGGCAAAAAAATTACAATTCAGCATGCTACCACATATGCGAGTACAGTCTACGAAGGGCGTCCCTAGTCGCCCCTCGTACATAGCATCGAGGTGCATCTTGTTGACAAGAAGTGAGATAAGGGCCAACTGAGGTCGCCGTGACGTAGTGGGTGTGAGTGGTTGGTGATTGGAGTTCTAGTCTCCTTCTCCTTCGACGTGGAATAAGCTTCTTAAAGATCGCCCTTCGGAGTCGGCATAAAACTGCATGTCCCATCCACTCGTGATGCATCAAAAGCACACACAACACAAGAGTTGCTGTGGAAGCTAGGCCCACGTCCACCTCTAAGAATATGACTTAATTTCGGGTTCGCCTTCTTGTGGCGCTACAGTCCGTACAGCCCGGATGAACCTGGGCTTGAGTTAACAAGCTCCTCCAGCTGGGGCGATCTTTAGCCAGCAGTCTCCAATACCGCGCGCCAAGTTGGTTGAGGTCCTCCTCCACTTGTGTGCGCCATCGGTTCCGTAGGCGTCCTCTATTGCGTTGTCCCACTGGTTCGGAGTCGAAGACTCTTCGGGCTGGAGCGGTGTTGTCCATGCGCTCTACATGACCTAGGCATCTTAGGCGTTGAATCCGTAGACGCCTGACAAGGCCCATCTTCTTCTCCAAAAACTATCAACGCAAACAGGAGCAAAGATGGAGCGCAGAACATTTCTCAAAAAGACCAAGGACTTCTTCATCTGCTCTTGAGATTGTCAAGGCTTCAGCGCCATAGAGCAGCACAGGGATGATTAGGGTCCTATATAATGTTAGCTTGGTCCTTCGAGAGAGGGCTCTACTACTCGAATGCCTCTTGAGCCCAAAGAAACAGCGGTTGACAAGAGTTATTCTGCGTTTAATCTCGGTACTGATGTTCTTCGTACTGCTTACTTGGGAGCCGAGGTATACGAAGTCATTAACTACCTCTGGCCGAGTTGTCGATGTTGTGCGTCCTTTCTCGCTTTGTTTTGTCCTCGTTCACTGCTAAACTCATTTTCGCCGCCTCCGTTTCAGTACCAACGGCTCGCTGTGTTCGACCAATCACGTCAATGTCGTCCGCCGTACGCTAGCAATTGTACGGACTTTTGGAAGATCGTGCCTCATGTGTTGGCGAGTGAGTTGATCTTAAAATAATCACATGACAGCGTGTCGCATTGTCTAAAACCTTTGGTGACATTGAAGGTCTCGGTGAGTTCATTTCCGACCTTGATGGAGCAGCGAGAGTTCTCCATCGTCATCCTGAACAACCTGACGAGTTTGGCAGGAATGTTAGAACTAGACATGGTGCGGTATAGCTCGTCGCTATGCACGCTGTAATATGCGGCCTTGAAATCGACGAATAGGTGGTGGATGTGTATCTGCATCTCTTGGGTTTTTTTGCAGGATCTGCCGCAGTGTGAAGATTTGGTCGATGGTGGTCTTTCCCGGCCTGAAACCGCACTGATAAGGACCTATCAGGTTATTCACGAATGCTTTCAGGCGCTTACACAGAACGGCAGAGAAGATATTATAAGCGATGTTTAGGAGACTTATCCCTCGGCAGATGTTCATAATTGAGCTTTATTTCATGCCATCTTGACCAAGCATCGGCCTGGCAAGCAAAAATCAGGCAACAACTTCCAACGACAAGACACAAGAGAAATGCGTCCACCAGTCACTGTGCCAGTAGCGACTGCTGAATGTCCTGCAAAGTGCCACCAACAACTGTCACCCTCATACCCTGCTTCCAGAGACCCAGCGGCATGTCCTCTAACGTCTTACCATCTCAGCCTAAGACTATACGCCTCCGGTCGCAATAGCGTCCTCTAATATCGATTTCCCTCGAAAAAAAAAACACTCGCAACCCACCTGAAACCCATTCGAAAACACAGCCTTCAAGTGCATTGACATTGTTCTCCAAAAACCGAGTTGTACTGCAACACGTCGCAGTCCGGGAAACCTCTCCACGGACGAGTGCAATTTGAAAAAGTAAATATTGACACTGGCACTCAGTGAACCGGAATATCCGGTCAGCGATAGATGATATGGCTTCGAAAACAAAGCGAAAAAACGCTCACATACCTCTGCCGCTGTTATGGACGCGCATTCAAAGGCCAAACGAATCCATTAGTGTAAAATGTTTTTCCACGAGAGAACACACTCTCAATGGGTTTCATATTTTCATTTCGAAATTATTTCCTATCTATCGTCGTCGTCCGCGTCGTCGTCGTCGTCATGTCGACTGGCCAGCGAAACAGCAAACTTGTCGGCCATCGGCCATCCCATGAAAAGCGAAACAAAACTTTTCGCAATTAAATTTGTGTAGCCCTCTCATGCTCACGCTGGCAACAAACAAACGAACGAAAAAAAAAACGAATCATATCCTCCCACACACACAGAACAGGGACCTTAAATGCTTTCCAATTTGTACACTCATTTCGGAAACAGGAATGCCGGAACCACCCACAGCCACCCAGATGCCGTGTGTGTGGCTGTGGGAGACGGTGGGAGGATGTCATCAATATTGTTTTTGTGGCCCGAAATGATGTCAATAAAAGTTAAAAGGGACCATAAATCGGTTGCTTTATGTGTATCCTTGTGTCGTTACAGTTAGATGGGATTAATTCAATTATGTCAGCCGGATAAGGATCTGGCGGAGCCCAGGACGGAATCCTTCATTTATTTATTGGCCAATAAATGTGTTGGCATGGGAATTGATTGGGTGCCATGTGTGCACTGTTTTCCGTTGCCGGGCCACTGGCGCTACCATCGGTGATGCCGGCGAGCGCACACACAGTCCTTGCGTGCCAATTAAAAGAGTTAAGTGTGTGCACGGCTCATTTGGATTGCCCAAGTGCGAGGCGATCAAAGTCAACGAGGCGAGTTGAGGTAATCTGGCCATGGTCTGGTGACGATTGAGCCCGATGTTCGACGATGAAATGAGGGACAAACCGCTCCATCGCCTCCGAGGAGGATCTGTTCTTGTCTTCCATCGCTGACGGTCCTGGGAACGCTGTTTTCTGTCATCAAGGACAAGCTGTCTGGCGTCCGTGACTACTTGGAGGTTCAGTCTTCCTCTCCTTCTGGAACCAGAAAGCTGGGATTCGAAGACCCTCTTAGCTGGATCATTGGTGTCCATGGGATCGATGTGGCCAAGCCAGTGCATTTGACGGATTTTTGCCTTCCCGACCACGACCACATCTTGGTGCAGCTCGTAGAGTTCGCGGTTCCACTTAAATTCCTCGCAGACGGGACCATATATGGTTTGTTGCTCAAAATTGACGCGAAAAGGCTGTCTTTCATTTCATCTTTGCATCAGAGACCCTGTTTCGCCTTCCTCCTGAGCCCAACTGTCTTTGATCGCAGAGTTGGAGTGGGCATACCCCCCAGTCTTGTCCTTTGATCCAAAAGCCTGAGAGGGCCTTGCAGACAGTCTCTACCTTCTGCGATTGACAATTGTCCCGGCACATGTCATATCCAGCCGCTCCCTCTCTCCGTCCAGTGTGTGGCCTTGTCGCAACCGCGCGTCGATGTCCTTGCCCTTCGAGTCCATCAAAGAAACATTAGCTTTTCAGTTCACAAACACGGTCAGGCTTCGATGGCCCTACGAGCTCGTTGCCCACTCAACTGCAACTGGAAGCCATAAAGTCGCACCATTCCTTTGTGACAGCTCCCGCGAACTTAAGTGCTTCTCCAGCTCAGACACATGACTCCCTCGAGTTCATCTGTTAGCACTCTTTCACACACGGTGCCGGTCGGTGCCAAAGGATGCCAGCCACCACATCACACCACCAGCACATCCTTCGACCATAAAAATGTAAATGTCCTCATCAAGGATTTAATATGCGAGGTTTGTCACTAAAAATAATTTATGAACACTAGTGTGTCTCATATTTCGACCGACCATCAATCATTTCCCTCGTGTGCGGACGCTGGGATGTCAGACTTGACACCGACTTAAGAATGCCTCAAATTTTGGCGACGGTGGGCTCGAGACGAAGTTAAACATTGATTTACGACTCTGAAGTGGGAATCCTTTTCTCGGCCAGACGCAGTCTCACGCAAAAAGGGTCACCACCCAACCACCAGTCGGCAGTTGGCACAGATGCCAGGCGACACCGCCACCGCCGCACTGTCAATAGTGATGGATTCGTTAGGGTTGCCTGAGTAACGACGAGATGTAAAGGAGAACGCTCAGGGGACGGCCAGTGAATGGAGTCGTTTTTTGGGAGAATTATGAATTTTGCGCGAACGCTGCTTGATGGGGCGGCAATGGTGGTGGTGTGAAGCAGCTGTTTGATGAGATTTTCATTCGCTTTGAGGGGTTGATGAGCTTTGAGCGAGTCTGCGAGTCCTTGTGGTTCAGGGACATTTTGAGTGTCTGTCGCGCGAAAGGCCGTCACTCAGAGAGAGAGGTGGGGATGGACACAAAATCGGAAGCAGTTCCAAGTCCTCGTGAACGCTGATCGCTAGTTCGGACTTGATTTGTTGCCACTTTTGGACGGAGTCGATGCGAAGACCTCGTTCGGCGGCGCGGTTGAAAGCATTTTACCAGCAAATCAATGCATGCATCGAATCACCCTTCAAAACGACGAACACACACGCATTTCCAACTTAAAGCCAGCCGCAGTCCTTCCTTCAGCTGCCTCTGAGTGGAACTTCGTGAATAAATTCCGATTTCGCAGAATAGCTCTCGGCACTGCCAGATGGCTGGCAATGGAATCTTGAATTGCATTATGCAAGCGATCCGGAGCCGGAGCCGGAGTCCCAGAGTACCTGCCCGCCATCCTCAATGTAGCGGCAAAGCACAGGAAGAAGGAAAGAAGTTTTCAACTCTCAACCTCCGCCCGTAGTAGGCACATTCCAAGAAACCCACCCGCAGCAGTCTGTTTGTGAGCAAATCCCCCGAGCGGCACCGGCACCGGCACTCTCCACCGACACCGGTCTCCGACTCCGTCACCGTCTCCGTCTCCGTCCCAGTCGCAGTCGCATTTCCATACACAGACTGCCGGCCACGATGGAAATTTAAAGGTAAATATCCGTTTTGAAGTGCAGTTAATATCCAATTTACGTTGTAGCTCCTACACTACAGCCCCATTGTTGCTGCAGCATGCGTTGCTGCCACTACTGCCGCTGCCGCTGCCACTATAGCTGCCCTCGCCGACCAGAGGCCGAGAGTGAGAGCGAATTGAGTGGCCCTTGAAGCATATTCGGGGTCGACTCGATGGCTTGTTTGCCATCGTCTGGTAGCCTCGGGCCATAAATAAAATTGCGCCACAATAGAGCCAGCCTCGTGGTGCTGGTCTGCTGGGGTAGTTAAAACGGCGCCCAGCCAGAGGCATCGCGACTGCAAGTAGTGCAGACTGGAAATGGCGAAATATTGAATGGATTTCGGGTAAGGGTCTGCCGCTGTCAATTTATGGCGAAGCACCAAAGTCGAACGGTGGCTCGGAATTCGGATCGGATGGTTCTACGACGCTATCGATGGTCCGGTAGGAAGTCTGCCGCTGCGCTACAGCAGAGGATATCCGGAAATTGAAAGGAAAAAAAAAGTTAATAACTTTCGAATGCAGGATGTAGAGAAGTGTGCAACAAAAGGAGCACAACAGAAATCCACCCACTCCCTTGGTCCTTGGGTGGCATGTGTGCCGTGCTAATGGGGGAAATCTGTGAGGTTAAGGGGTTTACTTAGACGAAGGTATGAATGGATTCTAAGTAAGTGGACGCCTCGATGGGGAGCTCTGATAAAGGCTTTTAGCGAATGAGATTCGCGAGGATGTCGGGTGACTTTGGGTGGGGGATGGTGTTGCAGTTGCCTGGCTTGTTACTTTGATTCAAGTCCAGACTTGTCGAAGTGGAGCTTTGTGGAGGAAGAGGGTGGGAGATGAAAAATAACAATTCGAAGCCACTCTTTCCTCCCGGAAGTAAGCGCGGTCATTGTAGTCGCTTGAAAGATGTGATCAGACGAAGTTCACTGGTGACTTGGCTCGGATTAGGAGCCATTTTAGGCGCCTCTTACGGGGGAAAAGGCACTGCCTCGATGAATGTCACGGCAATTGCAACAAGAATGTCGCTGAGAGAATCGTTAGACTGGTCTCCAAGCGTGTCTAGAATTGACTTGGTGAGCCTCGCTTGAACCAATCTGGATCCATAGTGTTATCACTGCTCCGAGCTAAATGAGTTGTAGCCGTTCGAGGCAGACATCGTTCTTCTTCTTTGTTTGGCGCTACAGTCCGGGGTGGACCTGGGCCTCAACCTTCAGGCCTCGTTACTGAGACAAAAAGTCGCAGAGGCAAGGACAAACGCATCATTTCGTGATGAAGTGGATTAGATTAGGGTCGTGTTTAGACGTGGCTTTCGCGTCCAAGGCTACAAAGGGTTTTTTGTCTGGTTCTGGCTAAGACCGGGTAAAAGCATAGGACCTGCTCTGGCGATCCTCTCAACGTTGACTCATTTATTGCAGTTTCTCCGTATGTCACTGGCGACCAAGCTGAGTTGGTGAGCGGTTATTGCTATCAAATTTTGTTCATTCTGTGTACAGCAAAAGTCATTAGACATGTATGCGTTGATACTGCAAGACGAATAGTGCAAATCGATTTCGACAAAGGTGTTGACAGGTGCCCCGGTAATGGTCTCGTATTAAACCATTCAAGAACCAAGCTGATGTACAGTTGTCCTTGTCAAAAAGTCACTCGTCACAGAATTAATTTTCGCAGCAGAATATGTCAGCCTCGCCTACAAGCTCCTGCGCGAACGTCTACAGCCCTTTGGCACCGCACTTCCGGTCCGGCAAATCGATTTGAGACCAAATTTTCACACTAAGGCGAATTCTGGAGAAGACCAGCGAGTTTCAAATCGATACGCACCACCTTTTCATCGGTTTTAAAGCAGCATACGACAGCATTCATCGCAAGGAGCTATTCGACACATGGTGAGCCGTTCGAAACCTGCAAAGGATTTCGGCAAGAAGAGGCGCTATCGTCCTCCAAAAGACCATCGGCGAAGTCGAAGTCGGTCTAGGGTGCTAGGTGTTTAAAGCTAGCTCGCGTGGTATTCCATATCTGCCGCTATTTGCTGTGTCACAACTGACAACTGACATCCACGGTATCATCACAAGTCCAAAAAGTCAGTCAATAATCTATTTTTCCATCATTTGTGTGTCCGTACAATGCAGAGGTCCTTGGCCTCAGCCAACACTCCTCTGCGGCTAGTTCGCTTTCTGGCTAGCTGCTTCCAATTGTCCACGCCACCCCTCTTTAGACCCGAGTTACGTCATCCGATGCCTTGTTTCACAGGCTCGGAGTCTAAGACTTGGTGTGTCTATGCGCTCTACAGTCGAATTTAATTCGGAAACAAACGAACAGTCTTTGGGGATGGAGAGGTTGTATGCACTCTCAGCCAGACATTGATGACAATCCAATCAGTTCGTCTTTAATGACCAATGGCCTGCGACTCCTCGCACAACTTGGACAGACTAGCGACGCGTCACATCCAAACCAAAAGGATTAACAAGGGTGATACCTCAATTTCGTCTGACTTTGATAAACGAAGACGAATTGGTGTCAACACATCGCCTTAATCATTTAAATGCACTACAGCTGTGAGAGGAGCCGACGGATGGGGACCTAAAGTGGGGCGGTTCTTGCGATGTTTTCCTCGGCTTTCTACTAAGCTGGTACGGTATTTGGACATGCTGCGCAAGTGGGTGTCGATCAACATTCGGTAGCCTCCTTGGCGTAACAAGGCACTGCTAGTCGAACTCTGACTGTAGTGTGCTGTCTAAGATCCCTCTCCTTGCAAGACTCCACTTCCAAAGCCCCCCACAGATGGGTTCAAATTCAACAGGATAGTTCAAGTCAGCCCCCCGCTAAACCAGACTTAAAGCAAGCCCTTGTCGATCATAAGTCTGAGACCCTGGCACTGCTTCTCCGCCGAGACACATCTTAACACAACCGCCGTCGTCGCCGCTAAGAAGAAAATCACTGCAATTTCCCAAACACCTCGCGCGCCAGCTGAAATACTCTTAATGAGCCAACAGCCAATGAATCGCTTGCAATTAATTTCATAAACACCCCGTCAATGTTTATTAATAACTGTTATTACTTTGGCATAGCAGTTCACTTAATTACACGAACAAAGGGACAATTCCACAATTCCGCACACAGTCACCCGTTTGCCAATTGCAACAGGGCACCCATCTACCACCACCCCATGACACCCCCCCATCGACGACACAATCGGTCGTCATATACGATGTGAGCCACAACGAAGTGCAAAACTAATTAGCACAATTTCAGCAGTTCAGAATTTCTCCAGCGGTGAATCGTTTTACGAAATTTTCCGCTCCACTAATGCGTACAATTATTTTGCACTTTGCACCCAAACACAGACACAAGTCGACCCCTACCACCTCCTGCCACGGCCCAGGCTTTATTCTCCAAAGGCAAAGCGATTCGGTTCATATGCCGTAAGCCCGTGTGCCGTGGTGCTCCTTGAAGTGCCGTCGCACAATCCTTTCAAAAACACGGCAAAGAGGATTAAAAACGAGCTCTGGGGTCGTTTTGGTTGAGGGTGTGTACCCGTGTGTGTGTGTGTGTGTGTGTAGGTTGGATCGTATTGTCTTAACCTTAGAGTGGTGGATGAGAATGTGTCCTTGTGGGGCTTTAGGCAAAGAGACAACGAGGGGAGAGCCTGCAAATGGGGGTGTGAATGGTGATGGCCTCTAATTGTCATGTCAGGATGTTCTATGGTGCAAGTGGTGGATGGGCTTTTTTCCTTTCCCTGAATCGCGTGCTTTTTGTGAAGCGAATGAAAGGAGAGGCGACCGTTGAGTTGGCGATATGCTTGGAAATTCTTTGACGCTCGCTCTTGCTGGCACATGAAAGTGAGCGGTTTGTGCAGCGGCGGGATGTGACCTTATTCTTTTTGACGACGAATACAGGATTCAATTAAGGAGCGTGCTGAAGAAGATCTCTTGACAAATCGGCCAGATCTCTCAGTTTTAAGAAGAGTCATGAAAAGGCTGTCAATTTTTTCAGGTGAAAATCTCGATGTCGTCGGATTCACTCCAAATGTAATTGATTCGATTAATAGACACTAGACAACACACCCACAGGTGTACAAAAGTCCTAGGTAGCCTAGTTTGGCCGCTGTGCCAGTTGGAAGATGAGCTAGGACAAGGCTAAAAATCCCTTACTATACACTGTCAATTTTTTCAGGTGAAAATCTCGATGTCGTCGGATTCACTCCAAATGTATTTGATTCGATTAATAGACACTAGACAACACACCCACAGGTGTACAAAAGTCCTAGGTAGCCTAGTTTGGCCGCTGTGCCAGTTGGAAGATGAGCTAGGATAAGGCTAAAAATCCCTTACTATACACTGTCAATTTTTTCAGGTGAAAATCTCGATGTCGTCGGATTCACTCCAAATGTATTTGATTCGATTAATAGACACTAGACAACACACCCACAGGTGTACAAAAGTCCTAGGTAGCCTAGTTTGGCCGCTGTGCCAGTTGGAAGATGAGCTAGGATAAGGCTAAAAATCCCTTACTATACACTGTCAATTTTTTCAGGTGAAAATCTCGATGTCGTCGGATTCACTCCAAATGTATTTGATTCGATTAATAGACACTAGACAACACACCCACAGGTGTACAAAAGTCCTAGGTAGCCTAGTTTGGCCGCTGTGCCAGTTGGAAGATGAGCTAGGATAAGGCTAAAAATCCCTTACTATACACTGCCAATTTTTTCAGGTGAAAATCTCGATGTCGTCGGATTCACTCCAAATGTATTTGATTCGATTAATAGACACTAGACAACACACCCACAGGTGTACAAAAGTCCTAGGTAGCCTAGTTTGGCCGCTGTGCCAGTTGGAAGATGAGCTAGGATAAGGCTAAAAATCCCTTACTATACACTGTCAATTTTTTCAGGTGAAAATCTCGATGTCGTCGGATTCACTCCAAATGTATTTGATTCGATTAATAGACACTAGACAACACACCCACAGGTGTACAAAAGTCCTAGGTAGCCTAGTTTGGCCGCTGTGCCAGTTGGAAGATGAGCTAGGATAAGGGTAAAAATCCCTTACTATACACTGTCAATTTTTTCAGGTGAAAATCTCGATGTCGTCGGATTCACTCCAAATGTATTTGATTCGATTAATAGACACTAGACAACACACCCACAGGTGTACAAAAGTCCTAGGTAGCCTAGTTTGGCCGCTGTGCCAGTTGGAAGATGAGCTAGGATAAGGCTAAAAATCCCTTACTATACACTGCCAATTTTTTCAGGTGAAAATCTCGATGTCGTCGGATTCACTCCAAGTGTATTTGATTCGATTAATAGACACTAGACAACACACCCACAGGTGTACAAAAGTCCTAGGTAGCCTAGTTTGGCCGCTGTGCCAGTTGGAAGATGAGCTAGGATAAGGCTAAAAATCCCTTACTATACACTGTCAATTTTTTCAGGTGAAAATCTCGATGTCGTCGGATTCACTCCAAATGTATTTGATTCGATTAATAGACACTAGACAACACACCCACAGGTGTACAAAAGTCCTAGGTAGCCTAGTTTGGCCGCTGTGCCAGTTGGAAGATGAGCTAGGTTAAGGCTAAAAATCCCTTACTATACACTGTCAATTTTTTCAGGTGAAAATCTCGATGTCGTCGGATTCACTCCAAATGTATTTGATTCGATTAATAGACACTAGACAACACACCCACAGGTGTACAAAAGTTCTGGGTAGCCTAGTTTGGCCGCTGTGCCAGTTGGAAGATGAGCTAGGATAAGGTTAAAAATCTCTTACTATACACTGTCAATTTTTTCAGGTGAAAATCTCGATGTCGTCGGATTCACTCCAAATGTATTTGATTCGATTAATAGACACTAGACAACACACCCACAGGTGTACAAAAGTCCTAGGTAGCCTAGTTTGGCCGCTGTGCCAGTTGGAAGATGAGCTAGGATAAGGGTAAAAATCCCTTACTATACACTGTCAATTTTTTCAGGTGAAAATCTCGATGTCGTCGGATTCACTCCAAATGTATTTGATTCGATTAATAGACACTAGACCACACACCCACAGGTGTACAAAAGTCCTAGGTAGCCTAGTTTGGCCGCTGTGCCAGTTGGAAGATGAGCTAGGATAAGGCTAAAAATCCCTTACTATACACTGCCAATTTTTTCAGGTGAAAATCTCGATGTCGTCGGATTCACTCCAAGTGTATTTGATTCGATTAATAGACACTAGACAACACACCCACAGGTGTACAAAAGTCCTAGGTAGCCTAGTTTGGCCGCTGTGCCAGTTGGAAGATGAGCTAGGATAAGGCTAAAAATCCCTTACTATACACTGTCAATTTTTTCAGGTGAAAATCTCGATGTCGTCGGATTCACTCCAAATGTATTTGATTCGATTAATAGACACTAGACAACACACCCACAGGTGTACAAAAGTCCTAGGTAGCCTAGTTTGGCCGCTGTGCCAGTTGGAAGATGAGCTAGGATAAGGCTAAAAATCCCTTACTATACACTGTCAATTTTTTCAGGTGAAAATCTCGATGTCGTCGGATTCACTCCAAATGTATTTGATTCGATTAATAGACACTAGACAACACACCCACAGGTGTACAAAAGTCCTAGGTAGCCTAGTTTGGCCGCTGTGCCAGTTGGAAGATGAGCTAGGATAAGGCTAAAAATCCCTTACTATACACTGTCAATTTTTCCAGGTGAAAATCTCGATGTCGTCGGATTCACTCCAAATGTATTTGATTCGATTAATAGACACTAGACAACACACCCACAGGTGTACAAAAGTCCTAGGTAGCCTAGTTTGGCCGCTGTCCCAGTTGGAAGATGAGCTAGGATAAGGCTAAACATCCCTTACTATACACTGTCCATTTTTTCAGGTGAAAATCTCGATGTCGTCGGATTCACTCCAAATGTATTTGATTCGATTAATAGACACTAGACAACACACCCACAGGTGTACAAAAGTCCTAGGTAGCCTAGTTTGGCCGCTGTCCCAGTTGGAAGATGAGCTAGGATAAGGCTAAACATCCCTTACTATACACTGTCCATTTTTTCAGGTGAAAATCTCGATGTCGTCGGATTCACTCCAAATGTATTTGATTCGATTAATAGACACTAGACAACACACCCACAGGTGTACAAAAGTCCTAGGTAGCCTAGTTTGGCCGCTGTGCCAGTTGGAAGATGAGCTAGGATAAGGCTAAAAATCCCTTACTATACACTGTCAATTTTTCCAGGTGAAAATCTCGATGTCGTCGGATTCACTCCAAATGTATTTGATTCGATTAATAGACACTAGACAACACACCCACAGGTGTACAAAAGTCCTAGGTAGCCTAGTTTGGCCGCTGTCCCAGTTGGAAGATGAGCTAGGATAAGGCTAAACATCCCTTACTATACACTGTCCATTTTTTCAGGTGAAAATCTCGATGTCGTCGGATTCACTCCAAATGTATTTGATTCGATTAATAGACACCAGACAACACACCCACAGGTGTACAAAAGTCCTAGGTAGCCTAGTTTGGCCGCTGTGCCAGTTGGAAGATGAGCTAGGATAAGGCTAAAAATCCCTCACTATACACTGTCAATTTTTTCAGGTGAAAATCTCGATGTCGTCGGATTCACTCCAAATGTATTTGATTCGATTAATAGACACTAGACAACACACCCACAGGTGTACAAAAGTTCTGGGTAGCCTAGTTTGGCCGCTGTGCCAGTTGGAAGATGAGCTAGGATAAGGCTAAAAATCCCTTACTATACACTGTCAATTTTTTCAGGTGAAAATCTCGATGTCGTCGGATTCACTCCAAATGTATTTGATTCGATTAATAGACACTAGACAACACACCCACAGGTGTACAAAAGTCCTAGGTAGCCTAGTTTGGCCGCTGTGCCAGTTGGAAGATGAGCTAGGATAAGGCTAAAAATCCCTTACTATACACTGTCAATTTTTTCAGGTGAAAATCTCGATGTCGTCGGATTCACTCCAAATGTATTTGATTCGATTAATAGACACTAGACAACACACCCACAGGTGTACAAAAGTTCTAGGTAGCCTAGTTTGGCCGCTGTGCCAGTTGGAAGATGAGCTAGGATAAGGCTAAAAATCCCTTACTATACACTGTCAATTTTTTCAGGTGAAAATCTCGATGTCGTCGGATTCACTCCAAATGTATTTGATTCGATTAATAGACACTAGACAACACACCCACAGGTGTACAAAAGTCCTAGGTAGCCTAGTTTGGCCGCTGTGCCAGTTGGAAGATGAGCTAGGATAAGGCTAAAAATCCCTTACTATACACTGTCAATTTTTTCAGGTGAAAATCTCGATGTCGTCGGATTCACTCCAAATGTATTTGATTCGATTAATAGACACTAGACAACACACCCACAGGTGTACAAAAGTCCTAGGTAGCCTAGTTTGGCCGCTGTGCCAGTTGGAAGATGAGCTAGGATAAGGCTAAAAATCCCTTACTATACACTGTCAATTTTTTCAGGTGAAAATCTCGATGTCGTCGGATTCACTCCAAATGTATTTGATTCGATTAATAGACACTAGACAACACACCCACAGGTGTACAAAAGTCCTAGGTAGCCTAGTTTGGCCGCTGTGCCAGTTGGAAGATGAGCTAGGTTAAGGCTAAAAATCCCTTACTATACACTGTCAATTTTTTCAGGTGAAAATCTCGATGTCGTCGGATTCACTCCAAATGTATTTGATTCGATTAATAGACACTAGACAACACACCCACAGGTGTACAAAAGTCCTAGGTAGCCTAGTTTGGCCGCTGTGCCAGTTGGAAGATGAGCTAGGATAAGGCTAAAAATCCCTTACTATACACTGTCAATTTTTTAAGGTGAAATTCTCGATGTCGTCGGATTCACTCCAAATGTATTTGATTCGATTAATAGACACTAGACAACACACCCACAGGTGTACAAAAGTCCTAGGTAGCCTAGTTTGGCCGCTGTGCCAGTTGGAAGATGAGCTAGGTTAAGGCTAAAAATCCCTTACTATACACTGTCAATTTTTTCAGGTGAAAATCTCGATGTCGTCGGATTCACTCCAAATGTATTTGATTCGATTAATAGACACTAGACAACACACCCACAGGTGTACAAAAGTCCTAGGTAGCCTAGTTTGGCCGCTGTGCCAGTTGGAAGATGAGCTAGGATAAGGCTAAAAATCCCTTACTATACACTGTCAATTTTTTCAGGTGAAAATCTCGATGTCGTCGGATTCACTCCAAATGTATTTGATTCGATTAATAGACACTAGACAACACACCCACAGGTGTACAAAAGTCCTAGGTAGCCTAGTTTGGCCGCTGTGCCAGTTGGAAGATGAGCTAGGTTAAGGCTAAAAATCCCTTACTATACACTGTCAATTTTTTCAGGTGAAAATCTCGATGTCGTCGGATTCACTCCAAATGTATTTGATTCGATTAATAGACACTAGACAACACACCCACAGGTGTACAAAAGTCCTAGGTAGCCTAGTTTGGCCGCTGTGCCAGTTGGAAGATGAGCTAGGTTAAGGCTAAAAATCCCTTACTATACACTGTCAATTTTTTCAGGTGAAAATCTCGATGTCGTCGGATTCACTCCAAATGTATTTGATTCGATTAATAGACACTAGACAACACACCCACAGGTGTACAAAAGTCCTAGGTAGCCTAGTTTGGCCGCTGTGCCAGTTGGAAGATGAGCTAGGATAAGGCTAAAAATCCCTTACTATACACTGTCAATTTTTTCAGGTGAAAATCTCGATGTCGTCGGATTCACTCCAAATGTATTTGATTCGATTAATAGACACTAGACAACACACCCACAGGTGTACAAAAGTCCTAGGTAGCCTAGTTTGGCCGCTGTGCCAGTTGGAAGATGAGCTAGGTTAAGGCTAAAAATCCCTTACTATACACTGTCAATTTTTTCAGGTGAAAATCTCGATGTCGTCGGATTCACTCCAAATGTATTTGATTCGATTAATAGACACTAGACAACACACCCACAGGTGTACAAAAGTCCTAGGTAGCCTAGTTTGGCCGCTGTGCCAGTTGGAAGATGAGCTAGGATAAGGCTAAAAATCCCTTACTATACACTGTCAATTTTTTCAGGTGAAAATCTCGATGTCGTCGGATTCACTCCAAATGTATTTGATTCGATTAATAGACACTAGACAACACACCCACAGGTGTACAAAAGTCCTAGGTAGCCTAGTTTGGCCGCTGTGCCAGTTGGAAGATGAGCTAGGATAAGGCTAAAAATCCCTTACTATACACTGTCAATTTTTTCAGGTGAAAATCTCGATGTCGTCGGATTCACTCCAAATGTATTTGATTCGATTAATAGACACTAGACAACACACCCACAGGTGTACAAAAGTCCTAGGTAGCCTAGTTTGGCCGCTGTGCCAGTTGGAAGATGAGCTAGGTTAAGGCTAAAAATCCCTTACTATACACTGTCAATTTTTTCAGGTGAAAATCTCGATGTCGTCGGATTCACTCCAAATGTATTTGATTCGATTAATAGACACTAGACAACACACCCACAGGTGTACAAAAGTCCTAGGTAGCCTAGTTTGGCCGCTGTGCCAGTTGGAAGATGAGCTAGGATAAGGCTAAAAATCCCTTACTATACACTGTCAATTTTTTCAGGTGAAAATCTCGATGTCGTCGGATTCACTCCAAATGTATTTGATTCGATTAATAGACACTAGACAACACACCCACAGGTGTACAAAAGTCCTAGGTAGCCTAGTTTGGCCGCTGTGCCAGTTGGAAGATGAGCTAGGTTAAGGCTAAAAATCCCTTACTATACACTGTCAATTTTTTCAGGTGAAAATCTCGATGTCGTCGGATTCACTCCAAATGTATTTGATTCGATTAATAGACACTAGACAACACACCCACAGGTGTACAAAAGTCCTAGGTAGCCTAGTTTGGTCGCTGTGCCAGTTGGAAGATGAGCTAGGATAAGGCTAAAAATCCCTTACTATACACTGTCAATTTTTTCAGGTGAAAATCTCGATGTCGTCGGATTCACTCCAAATGTATTTGATTCGATTAATAGACACTAGACAACACACCCACAGGTGTACAAAAGTCCTAGGTAGCCTAGTTTGGCCGCTGTGCCAGTTGGAAGATGAGCTAGGATAAGGCTAAAAATCCCTTACTATACACTGTCAATTTTTTCAGGTGAAAATCTCGATGTCGTCGGATTCACTCCAAATGTATTTGATTCGATTAATAGACACTAGACAACACACCCACAGGTGTACAAAAGTCCTAGGTAGCCTAGTTTGGCCGCTGTGCCAGTTGGAAGATGAGCTAGGATAAGGCTAAAAATCCCTTACTATACACTGTCAATTTTTTCAGCTGAAAATCTCGATGTAGTCGGATTCACTCCAAATGTATTTGATTCGATTAATAGACACTAGACAACACACCCACAGGTGTACAAAAGTCCTAGGTAGCCTAGTTTGGCCGCTGTGCCAGTTGGAAGATGAGCTAGGATAAGGCTAAAAATCCCTTACTATACACTGTCAATTTTTTCAGGTGAAAATCTCGATGTCGTCGGATTCACTCCAAATGTATTTGATTCGATTAATAGACACTAGACAACACACCCACAGGTGTACAAAAGTCCTAGGTAGCCTAGTTTGGCCGCTGTGCCAGTTGGAAGATGAGCTAGGATAAGGCTAAAAATCCCTTACTATACACTGTCAATTTTTTCAGGTGAAAATCTCGATGTCGTTGGATTCACTCCAAATGTATTTGATTCGATTAATAGACACTAGACAACACACCCACAGGTGTACAAAAGTCCTAGGTAGCCTAGTTTGGCCGCTGTGCCAGTTGGAAGATGAGCTAGGATAAGGCTAAAAATCCCTTACTATACACTGTCAATTTTTTCAGGTGAAAATCTCGATGTCGTCGGATTCACTCCAAATGTATTTGATTCGATTAATAGACACTAGACAACACACCCACAGGTGTACAAAAGTCCTAGGTAGCCTAGTTTGGCCGCTGTGCCAGTTGGAAGATGAGCTAGGATAAGGCTAAAAATCCCTTACTATACACTGTCAATTTTTTCAGGTGAAAATCTCGATGTCGTCGGATTCACTCCAAATGTATTTGATTCGATTAATAGACACTAGACAACACACCCACAGGTGTACAAAAGTCCTAGGTAGCCTAGTTTGGCCGCTGTGCCAGTTGGAAGATGAGCTAGGATAAGGCTAAAAATCCCTTACTATACACTGTCAATTTTTTCAGGTGAAAATCTCGATGTCGTCGGATTCACTCCAAATGTATTTGATTCGATTAATAGACACTAGACAACACACCCACAGGTGTACAAAAGTCCTAGGTAGCCTAGTTTGGCCGCTGTGCCAGTTGGAAGATGAGCTAGGATAAGGCTAAAAATCCCTTACTATACACTGTCAATTTTTTCAGGTGAAAATCTCGATGTCGTCGGATTCACTCCAAATGTATTTGATTCGATTAATAGACACTAGACAACACACCCACAGGTGTACAAAAGTCCTAGGTAGCCTAGTTTGGCCGCTGTGCCAGTTGGAAGATGAGCTAGGATAAGGCTAAAAATCCCTTACTATACACTGTCAATTTTTTCAGGTGAAAATCTCGATGTCGTCGGATTCACTCCAAATGTATTTGATTCGATTAATAGACACTAGACAACACACCCACAGGTGTACAAAAGTCCTAGGTAGCCTAGTTTGGCCGCTGTGCCAGTTGGAAGATGAGCTAGGATAAGGCTAAAAATCCCTTACTATACACTGTCAATTTTTTCAGGTGAAAATCTCGATGTCGTCGGATTCACTCCAAATGTATTTGATTCGATTAATAGACACTAGACAACACACCCACAGGTGTACAAAAGTCCTAGGTAGCCTAGTTTGGCCGCTGTGCCAGTTGGAAGATGAGCTAGGATAAGGCTAAAAATCCCTTACTATACACTGTCAATTTTTTCAGGTGAAAATCTCGATGTCGTCGTATTCACTCCAAATGTATTTGATTCGATTAATAGACACTAGACCACACACCCACAGGTGTACAAAAGTCCTAGGTAGCCTAGTTTGGCCGCTGTGCCAGTTGGAAGATGAGCTAGGATAAGGCTAAAAATCCCTTACTATACACTGTCAATTTTTTCAGGTGAAAATCTCGATGTCGTCGGATTCACTCCAAATGTATTTGATTCGATTAATAGACACTAGACAACACACCCACAGGTGTACAAAAGTCCTAGGTAGCCTAGTTTGGCCGCTGTGCCAGTTGGAAGATGAGCTAGGATAAGGCTAAAAATCCCTTACTATACACTGTCAATTTTTTCAGGTGAAAATCTCGATGTCGTCGGATTCACTCCAAATGTATTTGATTCGATTAATAGACACTAGACAACACACCCACAGGTGTACAAAAGTCCTAGGTAGCCTAGTTTGGCCGCTGTGCCAGTTGGAAGATGAGCTAGGATAAGGCTAAAAATCCCTTACTATACACTGTCAATTTTTTCAGGTGAAAATCTCGATGTCGTCGGATTCACTCCAAATGTATTTGATTCGATTAATAGACACTAGACAACACACCCACAGGTGTACAAAAGTCCTAGGTAGCCTAGTTTGGCCGCTGTGCCAGTTGGAAGATGAGCTAGGTTAAGGCTAAAAATCCCTTACTATACACTGTCAATTTTTTCAGGTGAAAATCTCGATGTCGTCGGATTCACTCCAAATGTATTTGATTCGATTAATAGACACTAGACAACACACCCACAGGTGTACAAAAGTCCTAGGTAGCCTAGTTTGGCCGCTGTGCCAGTTGGAAGATGAGCTAGGATAAGGCTAAAAATCCCTTACTATACACTGTAAATTTTTTCAGGTGAAAATCTCGATGTCGTCGGATTCACTCCAAATGTATTTGATTCGATTAATAGACACTAGACAACACACCCACAGGTGTACAAAAGTCCTAGGTAGCCTAGTTTGGCCGCTGTGCCAGTTGGAAGATGAGCTAGGATAAGGCTAAAAATCCCTTACTATACACTGTCAATTTTTTCAGGTGAAAATCTCGATGTCGTCGGATTCACTCCAAATGTATTTGATTCGATTAATAGACACTAGACAACACACCCACAGGTGTACAAAAGTCCTAGGTAGCCTAGTTTGGCCGCTGTGCCAGTTGGAAGATGAGCTATGATAAGGCTAAAAATCCCTTACTATACACTGTCAATTTTTTCAGGTGAAAATCTCGATGTCGTCGGATTCACTCCAAATGTATTTGATTCGATTAATAGACACTAGACAACACACCCACAGGTGTACAAAAGTCCTAGGTAGCCTAGTTTGGCCGCTGTGCCAGTTGGAAGATGAGCTAGGATAAGGCTAAAAATCCCTTACTATACACTGTCAATTTTTTCAGGTGAAAATCTCGATGTCGTCGTATTCACTCCAAATGTATTTGATTCGATTAATAGACACTAGACCACACACCCACAGGTGTACAAAAGTCCTAGGTAGCCTAGTTTGGCCGCTGTGCCAGTTGGAAGATGAGCTAGGATAAGGCTAAAAATCCCTTACTATACACTGTCAATTTTTTCAGGTGAAAATCTCGATGTCGTCGGATTCACTCCAAATGTATTTGATTCGATTAATAGACACTAGACAACACACCCACAGGTGTACAAAAGTCCTAGGTAGCCTAGTTTGGCCGCTGTGCCAGTTGGAAGATGAGCTAGGATAAGGCTAAAAATCCCTTACAATACACTGTCAATTTTTTCAGGTGAAAATCTCGATGTCGTCGGATTCACTCCAAATGTATTTGATTCGATTAATAGACACTAGACAACACACCCACAGGTGTACAAAAGTCCTAGGTAGCCTAGTTTGGCCGCTGTGCCAGTTGGAAGATGAGCTAGGATAAGGCTAAAAATCCCTTACTATACACTGTCAATTTTTTCAGGTGAAAATCTCGATGTCGTCGGATTCACTCCAAATGTATTTGATTCGATTAATAGACACTAGACAACACACCCACAGGTGTACAAAAGTCCTAGGTAGCCTAGTTTGGCCGCTGTGCCAGTTGGAAGATGAGCTAGGATAAGGCTAAAAATCCCTTACTATACACTGTCAATTTTTTCAGGTGAAAATCTCGATGTCGTCGGATTCACTCCAAATGTATTTGATTCGATTAATAGACACTAGACAACACACCCACAGGTGTACAAAAGTCCTAGGTAGCCTAGTTTGGCCGCTGTGCCAGTTGGAAGATGAGCTAGGATAAGGCTAAAAATCCCTTACTATACACTGTCAATTTTTTCAGGTGAAAATCTCGATGTCGTCGGATTCACTCCAAATGTATTTGATTCGATTAATAGACACTAGACAACACACCCACAGGTGTACAAAAGTCCTAGGTAGCCTAGTTTGGCCGCTGTGCCAGTTGGAAGATGAGCTAGGATAAGGCTAAAAATCCCTTACTATACACTGTCAATTTTTTCAGGTGAAAATCTCGATGTCGTCGGATTCACTCCAAATGTATTTGATTCGATTAATAGACACTAGACAACACACCCACAGGTGTACAAAAGTCCTAGGTAGCCTAGTTTGGCCGCTGTGCCAGTTGGAAGATGAGCTAGGATAAGGCTAAAAATCCCTTACTATACACTGTCAATTTTTTCAGGTGAAAATCTCGATGTCGTCGGATTCACTCCAAATGCATTTGATTCGATTAATAGACACTAGACAACACACCCACAGGTGTACAAAAGTCCTAGGTAGCCTAGTTTGGCCGCTGTGCCAGTTGGAAGATGAGCTAGGTTAAGGCTAAAAATCCCTTACTATACACTGTCAATTTTTTCAGGTGAAAATCTCGATGTCGTCGGATGCACTCCAAATGTATTTGATTCGATTAATAGACACTAGACAACACACCCACAGGTGTACAAAAGTCCTAGGTAGCCTAGTTTGGCCGCTGTGCCAGTTGGAAGATGAGCTAGGATAAGGCTAAAAATCCCTTACTATACACTGTCAATTTTTTCAGGTGAAAATCTCGATGTCGTCGGATTCACTCGAAATGTATTTGATTCGATTAATAGACACTAGACAACACACCCACAGGTGTACAAAAGTCCTAGGTAGCCTAGTTTGGCCGCTGTGCCAGTTGGAAGATGAGCTAGGATAAGGCTAAAAATCCCTTACTATACACTGTCAATTTTTTCAGGTGAAAATCTCGATGTTGTCGGATTCACTCCAAATGTATTTGATTCCATTAATAGACACTAGACAACACACCCACAGGTGTACAAAAGTCCTAGGTAGCCTAGTTTGGCCGCTGTGCCAGTTGGAAGATGAGCTAGGATAAGGCTAAAAATCCCTTACTATACACTGTCAATTTTTTCAGGTGAAAATCTCGATGTCGTCGGATTCACTCCAAATGTATTTGATTCGATTAATAGACACTAGACAACACACCCACAGGTGTACAAAAGTCCTAGGTAGCCTAGTTTGCCCGCTGTGCCAGTTGGAAGATGAGCTAGGATAAGGCTAAAAATCCCTTACTATACACTGTCAATTTTTTCAGGTGAAAATCTCGATGTCGTCGGATTCACTCCAAATGTATTTGATTCGATTAATAGACACTAGACAACACACCCACAGGTGTACAAAAGTCCTAGGTAGCCTAGTTTGGCCGCTGTGCCAGTTGGAAGATGAGCTAGGATAAGGCTAAAAATCCCTTACTATACACTGTCAATTTTTTCAGGTGAAAATCTCGATGTCGTCGGATTCACTCCAAATGTATTTGATTCGATTAATAGACACTAGACAACACACCCACAGGTGTACAAAAGTCCTAGGTAGCCTAGTTTGGCCGCTGTGCCAGTTGGAAGATGAGCTAGGATAAGGCTAAAAATCCCTTACTATAAACTGTCAATTTTTTCAGGTGAAAATCTCGATGTCGTCGGATTCACTCCAAATGTATTTGATTCGATTAATAGACACTAGACAACACACCCACAGGTGTACAAAAGTCCTAGGTAGCCTAGTTTGGCCGCTGTGCCAGTTGGAAGATGAGCTAGGATAAGGCTAAAAATCCCTTACCCTCCTGTCAATTTTTTCAGGTGAAAATCTCGATGTCGTCGGATTCACTCCAAATGTATTTGATTCGATTAATAGACACTAGACAACACACCCACAGGTGTACAAAAGTCCTAGGTAGCCTAGTTTGGCCGCTGTGCCAGTTGGAAGATGAGCTAGGTTAAGGCTAAAAATCCCTTACTATACACTGTCAATTTTTTCAGGTGAAAATCTCGATGTCGTCGGATTCACTCCAAACTTTTGTACACCTGTGGGTGTGTTGTCTAGTGTCTATTAATCGAATCAAATACATTTGGAGTGAATCCGACGACATCGAGATTTTCACCTGAAAAAATTGACAGTGTATAGTAAGGGATTTTTAGCCTTATCCTAGCTCATCTTCCAACTGGCACAGCGGCCAAACTAGGCTACCTAGGACTTTGGTACACCTGTGGGTGTGTTGTCTAGTGTCTATTTATCGAATCAAATACAGTTGGAGTGAATCCGACGACATCGAGATTTTCACCTGAAAAAATTGACAGTAAGGGATTTTTAGCCTTATCCTAGCTCATCTTCCAACTGGCACAGCGGCCAAACTAGGCTACCTAGGACTTTTGTACACCTGTGGGTGTGTTGTCTAGTGTCTATTAATCGAATCAAATACATTTGGAGTGAATCCGACGACATCGAGATTTTCACCTGAAAAAATTGACAGTGTATAGTAAGGGATTTTTAGCCTTATCCTAGCTCATCTTCCAACTGGCACAGCGGCCAAACTAGGCTACCTAGGACTTTTGTAC